>CM056050.1:240659031-241019031 GCA_029574335.1 Rana kukunoris
AAACTCCAGTCTGTAGCCTGTGGTTACAGATGCCCGGACCCATTTGTCGGGGATCTTGGCTTCCCAAACTTCTGAGAAGAAACCAAGCCTTCCCCCCACCTGCGAGAGTGGGGGCGCCCCTTCATAAGGCAGACTTAGGGGCTGTCCTTGTCGGCTTGCGATACCATGGCCTCTTACCCCCAGGGGCCTGTCCCTGCGATCTACTGTTAACGTTGGATCGTGCAGGCGGCCGTCGATACTGCCTGGAATTTGAGGGCCCCGAGACAGGAAAGAGCTGCCTTTTAAATGTAGGACCCCGGAATGTCTTTTTGACCGGTAAAAGGGTACTCTTGCCATTTGAAATAGTCTGAATATACTTATCCAGATCCTCTCCGAAGAGTCGTCCTCCATGGAAGGGAAACCCTGCCAGAAGCTTTTTGCATGGGGGCTCCGCCGCCCAGTTCTTCAACCATAAGAGCCTTCTCATGTGCACCAAAAATAGTGATAACCGAGAGGCCTGCTGGATGGAATCTTTTATAGCATCTACAGCAAAACACAGAGCTCTGGGAATGTCAGAAAACTCTTCTGCTTGTTGGGTAGGCATGTCCTTTAACATTTCCTTTGTCTGGTCCTTTAACGCCTGACAAACACCAATCGCAGCCACAGCTGGCTGTACCACTGCTCCTGCCGTAGCAAAGGATGCTTTTAAAAGTGTCTCTAACCTTTTATCAACCGGATATTTAAACATATGTATGTTTTCCACCGGGCAAGTTAGTGATTTATTCACACATGAGATGGCCGCATCCACTACTGGGAGCCTCCACCTCTTGGAGAACCTTTCCTCCATGGGGTAAATGACCGCAAATCTTTTCGGTGGCAGAAAAATCCTGTCCGGCCGTACCCAATCCCGAAAGATCAATTCCTCCAAGAGAGGATGGACCGGAAAAACTGCGTTGCTTAACGGAGCTTTCAAAGAGCCCAGAGAGGATACCGGAGGAACCTGAGGCTCTGGCAATGGTAAACTAAATGCCGAGCGGACCATGTCCGTCAAAGACTGTACCCACAGTCTTTCTGTCTGGGAGTCTGAAAATGGTTCCTCAGAGGCAGATCCCTCAATCCCTGAACCCTCTTGGTTCAGGTCTAGTTGATCCTCCTGTGATTCCAATTCCTCCGGAGAGAGAATCTCAGCATCTGAGGATACACCTCTTGGTGATGGGGATCTAACCCGTTTCTTACCAGGAATAGCTCTAGCGATCAATGCTGCTATTCTCTCTTCTAGCCCCCCTAGGGATACGGCTAGCATCTCCTCTGTGATAAACACAGGGCTGGGCTGATCTGGGCCAGCCTCCGCACCAGATCCCCCTAATGGCTCATCCAAGGCGCCCTTTATGTTAATAAGTTGCGGGGAAAGTATCGGCATATCATCAGAATCAGAAGGGGAACCCCTTTGTTTTTTGGTCTTTTTTGTACCCTTTGACCCCGAACCTTTGGAAGCCATAATACAAAATCGAGGGACTCCGCCCACACAACAGACTGTAGTGGCCAGGAGTACAAAACCAGAGCTTAGGGGACAATAGATCACTAATGCCCAAAACCTGATGGGATCCCGTATGTTTTTCTCTTTTTTTTTTTTTTTAAATATATATTATATATATTTTCTTTTTTAAAACATACAGTGACCCCAAACTTAGTTTGCCAGCCTCCAACCTGCTGCAAAAAGGGGAATTTCTTGGCTTAACAAAAAAGGCATTGGAACAAAGTCCAGCATGTACTACCCCTCTTCCGCCACCGGGAGTCACTGTTCTGCCGCTCTGCGTCCTCTCCTTCTGAAATCAGCCTCAGACTGAGCACTGACAATGCCTGCTGATCTATAACAGCACAAGGCGCGCCCCTGTATGACGCCGCAGGCACGCCCCCCCCCCGCCCTCCTGTCTGAACGGCGCGAAAAACGTCTATAAGACGTGCGCGCGCACGCGCGCGCGTATGCCGGAACAGGAGGAACATGGAGGAGCCGCGCTGCTGGAGACCCAGGACTGCAGAAACAGGCGGCAGATTCAAACCCCCGGCCAGGTAGGACTCTCCAAAAGGCCCCTAGGGATCCTTACTAGTCCTAGGAAGAAAGCAGCAGGTTAGCTAGCAACACATTCTTAGACAGGGGAACCTAGTGATGGGGGAAAAAAGGTGTCATCCTGTCTCTCTCAGACATAGTGAGCAAGGTTGCCCATGCAGAGCATACTTAGGCTATCCCCCTTTTAGGTTACCCCGGAGAGCCTGCTGTCGAACCAAGTCCCGCAGGCTCCCCCTTACCTGCTCCATGCTGCAGGATGTTTGTCCAGCAAACTGATCCAATCTTCTCCCATCTCCGTGGGTAGCGTAGTAGACCTTCAGGCCCTGGGGTCCTATGAAGGTACCCACTGTCCTGGACCTATATAGCACCCTGGCAAACAGGAACTTATGGTTTTTACAAACTCCAAGTCCTGGGCCCAGGGTCCAGCCCTCCAAAGAGGAGCATTATAGGCAAAACCCCACGGTTTGGGGCCCGGGTACTGTCCACTTTGGCACTGAGGCTCCTTGGACAGATCCGGTTAGCCCGCCCTTAATCCCAAGGATGTGGAGCAAAGCTATTCCGTGACCAACACCTAAGACACTGGCGAAAAAACTGAGGGACTCCCTCTAGGGGAGGGGGTTATATAGGGAGGGGACTTCCTGTTTGAGATTGCCAGTGTCCACACCTGAAGGTACTCCATATAACCCACATAGTAATGAATATGCCGCTCTGTGTCCCGTGATGTACGAGAAAGAAAAAAACCTCTCTGGCCTTGAACAGTAATGGTCAGAAGCAAGCATACAGATGGACCATGTGTTGGCTGTCTATGACGCGGAACTTTATATAAAATTTGAGCCTTAGCCCCCCACGATGGGCATATTCCAGAAGGGGGTCTTCACAGACTGGGTTCCATAAAGATGCAACATGGGCCCGTCCGTAACTGTATAATACCAGTGCCCCAAGCAACATTACATGCTGTCCCCACAGCACAAGGTCCTGGCATGGATCTCGCCTTGGAGGTTTACAGATATTGCACCAACCCAAATTCACCACTTCTATCTGTGGCATTAGAAGTCAAAAAGAAAAACCCCATCCCCATTAGGAGTGATTTCTCCATGAAGGAGAAGAGGTTGAGTACCTTAGGACACTAAAACTGAGGACTCACAGAGTGGGGTATGGTTTTAGGGAGAGTCCAGGGGGGGGGGGGGGGTTGGCCTCAAAAACACCTAATCATACGGGGATTGACAAATATATACAGCTGTGGCCAAACGTTTTGAGAATAGCACAAGCATTTTCACAAAGTCTGCTGCCTCAGATTTTATGATGGCAATTTGCATATACACCAGAATGTTATGACGAGTAATCGGATGAAAAAAAAAAATACTCACCCTAAATAGGCTGTTGCTATGCAGAAGTCCCGAATCTGCCCTCATGATCCGCGGTGCAGTTTTCTTCCTCCTCCTCTTCTCGGTGTCTTCTTGTGAATGGATGAACTGAATGGATGAACTGTGTGTATCCCAGAAAGCAGCCGGACCATTCACAAAGCGCCGCGTCGCTCGCACATGCGCAGTAGGAAACGAGCAGTGAAGCCGCACGGCTTCACTGCCTGTTTCCCTGACTGTGGATGGCGGTGCCGGGATCGAGGATCGTCATCGGCAGGGGCCGTCAGCGCGGGCGCCTAGGACAGGTAAGTGTCCTTATTCAAAGTCAGCAGCTACCCTGTTAGTAGCTGCCGACTTTGAAAAAAAAAAAAAAAAAAAAAATGCGGGTGGAGCTCCGCTTTAATCCCATGTAATCCTGGACTCGGACCTGTCCTTTCAGCCCCAAATCCAATCACTGTCCAAATCATGCAGACTTCAGCTCAGAAACCTCTCCAAAATACATGCCTTTGTAAACGTTGACACCACTAAGCAACTTATTCATTCCTTTGTCATTGCTCGTCTTGACTATTCTCATTGGCCTACCCCTTTGCAAGCTATCGCCTCTTCAGGTCCATTAGGAAACCTGCTGCCAGACTCATCCACCTTACCAACCAACCATTCAGTGTCCGTCACTCTCTGGCAGTCTTAACACTGGCTTCCTATTGCCCAACAAATTCAAAACGCCAACAATTACCTACAAAGACTTTTACAATTCTGCCCGAGCTACCAATCTGATCTCCATATATTACCCAAAATGTTCTTTGCTCCTCCCAAGAGCTTTTTCTCTCTAGCGCCCTCATCTCCACCTTCCATGCTAGTCTCTAGGACTTCTCCAGAGCCTCTCCCTTCCTCTGGAACTCACTACGCCAATTTGTCCAATTACCTCCTAATCTGTCCATTATTAGGCGAGATTTGCAGAAGTCTTGAAAAAGAAGGGTCAACACTAAAAATACCGTAATTGTCAATAAAAATCTGACACTTAGGAAATGCTTGTAATTACATTTCAGTATACCATAGTAACATCTGACAAAAAGATCTAAAACCGCGAAAGCAGCGAAAATTTATATTTGGGTCATTCTCAAAACTTTTGGCCACGGCTGTACAGTATACTGGTCGCCTGCAAAAAAAAAGTAAATAAAAACAGTGTGTGGCACAAATTGTTAAATAAACATTGTAATAAAGCCAAAAAGTAGGTTTTAATTGAGGATGTCAGGGTGGACATACAGTGTGGTAATGTGAAACATGAAACCCTTATTGAGAGTATAAAATCTAGGAAAAATGCAAAACCTCACAGCGCGTATATGAATATTGCAGTTAACTATAAATTCTGCATCATATCAAAGTGTGTTTAATGTAGGGGACATGTGCCTGAAATTTGAAGTTGAAGCAGGATTATGATCTGAAGCACTCTCGTAAATCCACCAAGGAATGGCTCAAAAAGAAGAAAGAGGTTATGGACTGACCAAGCCAAAGCAACCGATTTGAATCCTATTGAACGTTGTAGGTGGATTTGATCAGAGACAATCTGGTCTCTGGTAAGTTCTATGGTCTTGCAGGACTGGAGCAACGTCATTTCACTTTTTTTTTTTTTTTTACTGTTTTCAGCTCTTTAGCGCCACCCTTTGGTCAACTTCTGCTATTATTGTGTTATGATGAGCATTGCTTCTGAGCATGTGCATTTGTACTTTGGGATTTTTTCCAACAGACTTGTGTCCACACGATTGGAAATCTGACCTCACATTTGTGGTCGGAAAATCAGACAATTTCCGACAACAGCCTGTCATCACGTCTGAAAATCTGATAGCATGTACGAGGCTTTAGAGTAAGGCCGCATACACACGATCGAACATGTCCGCTGAAACTGGACCGCCGACCAGTTTCAGCGGACATATCCGATCGCGTGTACGACCTAGCGGACAGGTTTTTCCAGCGGACAAATTTCAAAGCATGCTTTGAAATTTGTCCGCTGGAAACCTGTCCATCGGACATGTCCGCTGGTTAGTACGCCTAACCAGCGGACATAAATCTCCCGCATGCGTCGAATGGATTCGACGAATGCGTGGAAGTATTTTACTTCCTGGAGTGGTGACGTGGCAGCGTCAACGTCACCGCGTCCTCAGTCCGAGGGGATTTTCGTCCACGTCATCGGACCAAAATCCGAGGAGACATGTCCCCTGGAAACGGTCCATGGGACATGTTTCAGTGGACATGTCTCCCCGTGTGTACACGGCCTAAGAGTAAAATTAACCAAGACACAGGAACCACTTGGAAACCGAGTACTTCACTGGACCTGCACTGATAACCCTTGAACTGCTGTTCCAAGGTCTGTTTTTGTCTATACAGGCATGATCGAAATGAGGGAAAAATTTTGGGTTACCGAATTTATGAATACATTTCTATTTTAAATGCTCTTGCAAAATATCTTAATGCCTCAACACAATAATAAAGTAGGGGTCATCAGAAGTGGAAGACCTAGACCAGTGATGGCGAACCTTGGCACCCCAGATGTTTTGGAACTACATTTCCCATAATGCATATGCACTCTGCAGTGTAGTGGAGCATCATGGGAAATGTAGTTCCAAAACATCTGGGGTGCCAAGGTTCGCCATTACTGACCTAGACAGTGATGTCCATGACCCAGCTGTAAAGATTCGTCAACTGGATGAGAAGGACTAATCGCATCACAGGCACAGAGACCTTAGGGACACAGACCGCTAAGGTCTCTCAGGATTCAATCCCTACCCCAATCTGTCTAAAGGCCAGTCCACACCACATGCAGTCCGGTGCATTTTTATTCCGCATCTTAAATGCATGAAATGTAGGTTATATGGTTTCCAATGGTATATTTTAAACCAGTACGGTCAGTTCCAAAAAAAAAAAAAAAAGAACATGCAGCATTTTTCCTGCACTGGATTGGACTGGAACATGGTAAAACAAAAAATGCACTGGAATGAAATCAGAAATGAACTAGACCCCAGTACAGTGAAAAAGGAAAAAACAAAAAAGCACATGGAAACACGTAAAATAAAAATAAAAAATGCATCAAAAAAGCTTTATGTGCATACAGAAATGCATCTGCAATGGACCTGGAGTGCCATTTGTGGTGTGAACCAGTCCTAAAAAGTTGAAAACAAACTTTTGGCTGGAGTTGGGCTTTAAAGTGCAAGTATACCTTAACAGAAAAAAAAAAAATCTATAAGCTGAACTTACACGGGTTTTATTTTTTTACTTGGGTTGTCCCAATACCACTTTTTTAGGACCAAGTACAAGTACCAATACTTTTTTTCCCATGTACTCGCCGATACTTTTTTTTTTTAAGTGCAGCCTTGTGTCCCCAGGTGCAGCCTTGTGTCCGTTAAGACAAAGCCAAGTCAATCCCCCCCTCCCCAGCCGCTGCCGACATCTAGTTAATAAGCGCTGGGGGAACAACAGCTTTCATTTGAATATCTGTGTGTTTCCCTGCCTCGTCATGTATAGACACTCCCCCTTGCCCGGGCACTTTGACAGATCACCCGTCCAATCCTGGAACAGGTGATCTGTCTATCAAATTTTCTGGACAAGGGGGAGTGTCTATAGATGACGAGGCGTGGAACACACAGCTATTCAAATGAAAGCTGTTGTGTTCCCCCAACGCATATTAACTACATGTCGGCAGCGGCGGGGGAGGGGGGGGGGGATTGACTTGGCTTTGTCTTAGGGGACACAAGGCTGCACCTGGGGACACAAGGCTGCACCTGGGGACACAAGGCTGCACTTAAAAAAAAGTATCGGTATCGACGAGTACATGAAAAAAAGTATTGGTACTTGTAGTTGGTCCTAAAAAAGTGGTATTGGGGTTGACTTGGCTTTGTCTTAGGGGACTAGGCGGCAGCAACTCCCCTCCAAGGACTGCTCTGTCCCCGCACTCGGGGAAAAAAAAGTATTCTGTCAGGCATCGGGAACATTTGCGCGAGTACAAGTACTCGGACAAATGCTCAGCATCGGTCCCGATACCGGTATCGGGACAACCCTACTTTTTACTTTTGTTTTGGGGGGTACTTTGGTGAGATGGAGGTGTAAACACATTAGAGGTTAATAACTAATCAAAATGGGCTGTAATCCGCTGATCAGAGTTATAGAATTGTTCAGCAGAGAGTCTACTGAATAATTCCGATACAAGCTTATGGTGACCATAAGCTTATAGGAGAGGGAGATACGAGGTCCTTACGGCATATGGACTTGGCCACTTTTTAGGTCTGTACAGCCATTCACTGCATTATAATTTAGTAGAGTGGCAAAACACAAACATGGTCAGTAAACAAGGCGACACGGCATGGTGCTATGTGTTCCAGTGGCATCCCAACACATCTACAACAACCTCGCTCTACATGCACATAATGGGATTTTTTTCTAATAAAGCAGGAGATATTTATCTTGTGTTGGGTTCCATTTAAAATAAACAAGCGGTGGTAATGCATGATAAAGTGTGTTGCAGAACATACATTACTGCAACAGCCGATGACCCGAACAGGCCCTGAAACACACACCAGCCTAATTTTCAATAGAAGGCTAAACATTTATTGGAAGCTGTGTTGTCAAACACTGAATCGTTTGCCTTCTTCAAAACAGCATAGAAAACTGCAGGCCTAGCCGTTGCTGTGTTTTCTGTTCACAAATGTATGCTGTAATGATCCTTCCATCTAATTGCTTCATGACTCAGAGTTGTGTTTGCAGCAGGAATGTACACACTGACAAGTCACCAAGACAGAGACACTCCCACCCAGGGCGCTGCCACATCTTCCGTTTCTTGCTTACTGAGCACAACCAATCAAACACAGCCACTTCACACACCTCTACAGTTCTCTATTTTTAGGGAAGAGACTAGTTTATGTTACTGCACGTTGAGTCACACAATGTGAAGCATAGCTTTTCAAAGACTAACCTACAGTCATTTAATACAGCAAGAACTTTAAAACCAGAAAATTCAATTATGCCAGTTCTAATGAATAAACGCATAACTTCCAGAATACACACACACACACACACTATATATATTTATTATGTACAGCTACCATCTCCGAGCATGACAGGGGGGGAAAAAAAGGCACATTGCAACACATATCTAAGGGTTAACTCAGCAGTACATGTCTGCTTTGTGGTAAAGCATCCACCAGAGTTCCTGTTTAGCTAGTTCATTTCGAAAATTAGACAACATATACTGTAACTGTACTATAATTTTAGTTGCAATACAATCAAAGATTTACAAGAGTAATCAATTTACAGAAATATATTTTCTTTTTCTCAGCTTTTCTATAGTGTCACAATTAGCACAGTGCTTAGTTTGCTCCCAACCTTCGCTTACAATCTAATTTCTCTATGACAGTCACTAGTACTCATTCTGGTGCCGACTAAAAGAACAACCAACTGACCCAACAGTAAATTAAGACTGTAGGTAATGAAAAGGTGCCCTGGTAAAAAAAATTACCTCTGGTACCTCTCTGCTGCAAACCAGTACTAACCACTGAGCAACCAAGTTACTACCACCTTCTACTAGGACTACTTATAAAGCATATTATGAAATGCTGAACACTACTACAAGCTGTTCTAAGATGCCGTGGCAATCTTAATTATATGGAATCATTTTACTGGTTCTGAAAGGGTTACGTCTTAGGTTTCACAAAAAGAAGCTGCAATGACGCCCTTCAGCTATACAAATCAATACGCTCGGCAGCAGTATGATGCAGCCTCTTCTCCCTAACTTGCCTAGTATGCATTTGTGATTTATACAGAACAATTCCAGGAATTCAACCAGGGAGTGACAGCAGGGCAGAGCACACAACTCACCTTTTCTGCTGATATGAACTGAGGCCAATTGTCGTCTCTGCCTGCAAACAAATACAGAAAATCAAGATTAAAGTTTATACTGCTTCAGCGATAAAAGCTTCATCACGTAGCTCAAAACTCAGACGTCTACAAGTTTCTATAGAGAGTTTATAATGTAAATATGGTTCAGATACCAAAGACTTGAAGTGACCCACAAAACTAAGCAGGAAAGATAATTCTAAAGAGAACTTGCTGCACTTGTTACGACAGTTATTTTGCACCAAAATGCTATTGACAATATGAGGGATATTTAATTGATTCTGTTGCACAGCTAAGCAATACTAAACAATAGTAATCATTAGGGTTGTCCCGATACCACTTTTTTAGGACCGAGTACAAGTACCGATACTTTTTTTTAAATGTGTCCCCCACAAATGCAGCCATGTCCCCCACAAATGCAGCCATGTCCCCCACAAATGCAGCCATGTCCCTCCAGCCATGTCCCTCCAGCCACCGCACAGAGATCTTTACAGCATTCATTTAAATATCTGTTTTGCCCGCGCGTATAGGTACTCCCCCTTGCTCGTGATTGGACAGATCACGATCACCCATCCAATCCTAAGCAAGAGGGAGTGTCTATACGCGCGGGAACACTACAGCTATTCAAATGAAAGCTGTGATGTTCCCGTTTAACCCATGCAGTGCGGCTTTCGATGCGGGGGGGGGGGGGGTAATTCTATTTAGGCATCGGGGGTATTTGCGAAGTACAAGTAATCCTGCAAATACTCGGTATCGGTCCCGATACTGATACTGGTATCGGGACAACCCTAGTAATCATCCAACAGATTAACAAGGTTAAAAGCCTTAGAATTCTTCCTTTGGCAGATCTAAAGTAGCATTGAAACAGAATAAAACACGATTCTGGCTATTTCTTAAATTGATATTAAAAACACACACTCACTCACTCTACCTGCCCCGTGTAATGGTTTATGCACAGAGCAGCCCCAGATCCAGCGGTCCCCCTCCAGCGCTTTTGGCTCCTCCTCTTGCTATGGCCGCTTGCTATAGAGGCACTCGTGCATGCTCGCTCATGTGTGTCCATAAAACACAAAAGTGGGATCGGCACCACCCCCCTTCTTACTAGCGGATATAGGTCTCACAAGCATATGTAAACAGTGATTGCAACACACATGTGAGGTATCGCCATGATGTGCAGAGTGAGAGCAATAATTCTAGTGCCAGACCTTCCGTTTGACTCAAACTAGTAGCGGCTTTTAAAGAGCCGCCTATAGATAAATTAACAAACCATAGTTTGTACTTATTCCACAGGCATGAGCATTTTAGGTATCATTTTACTTGGCGTAACATTTTTTCTATTTTATCAAAAGATTTGGTAATAAATCGCGTTTGTGTGCCAATATATATTTTGTTTGGGTAATTTTCTAGCAAAAGGGTGATTTCTTTTTTTACATGCAAGCAATAAACGTCAGGATGGCAAGTGGTTATAAAGGGATTTTTATCCTTCCCTTTTTAAACCACATACATGTCTATACTTGCCTGCTTTGTGCAATAGAATAGCACAGACCAGCCCCAGGCCTACTTCTCAGGTCCCCCGCTGGCACTCTTGCTGGTGCCCCCAATAGGAAATAGATTCCCATGGGATACTTGTGCCAGCTCGCTCCCAAGGCCCGCTGTCTGCCAATGGTTGTACAGAAGTTAATCAGTAGATTGACTTCTGTAAAACCAGTGTTACTACATGTATCAAAATGTTATCAGGTCCCTGCTGAACTAAGTGAATTTCAATCCATGTATGCTGCACCCTCAATTACTACAAAAAGGATTCAAGGTCCAGCAGAGCACAATAGAATAGGTATTTTTTTGCGGGAAAGACTGCAGTGGCTGGATCCACAAGTAAGGCACGTATATGATAAGATGGGTTTTGGGGGAAAAAAAAAAAAACATGCACACGTTATAAAGACAGAGCTATACTATAGACAAGCTTATTATACTAGCAGTATTGCTGTAGTATTTTTATTTAGCATTGCACCCAAGTGGTAAAAAGGGCAAGCTTAAATCATTTGTCTGGATATAAATTAGAATGGGTACGCAAGTCATTAGACCCCGTTCACACCAGTGCAACTTATAATGCGATATGACTGGTCAAAATCGCATGACAAGTCAAACCTTTGTGTCGGCATTGGAACTGTTCAAATTTGCGCACCGCTGACTTTGCGGTGGCATGCAATTTATAAGGTAGTTCCTGCACTAATTTTGACGATTTCAGGTGCGACTTGCATTGACCTCTGTGCATGAAGTCGTAGAATGTCGCACTGACATGCAGCTTTTAAATCGTGCAATTTCAAGTCAAGTTGCACGATTTCAAAATCGGATTTGGTGTAAACCAGGGCTTCCACATACATAAATATTAGTATAGACTGCCGATTATATGGCAAAAGCAAATAAAAATCTGTGTGATCACAGTAACAGTAAATGTTTTGCAAATTTATATACTTACCTAGGTGGATGCAGCATCGGGCCAAATGCTGCATCTGCCCCACGCAGTCAGTCAGTCATCGGTTCTCCGGTCTGCCCCTGTGCTCACTGGAGCACTGGGCTGTGGTGGGGGGGGGGGGGCAGAAGCAGCCAGCTCAAGCACTCAGCAGCTCATAAAGAGGCTGAGCCGGGTGCCAGTCCAGGCATGTGGGGGATTCAGACTTCTGATGTGACCTTGCCCAAGCCTGGAAGGGCTGCGTGACGTCAGCCCACTGTCAACTAAAAACGTGAGTGAATAACTTGTAAAGCGCTACAAATGCAAACGGAATCGCCTTAAGGCGCTTGGTATCCATTTCCTTCCTTATCCTTCAGAACAGGTGGGCCTTGAGTTTTTTTCTGAAGGCCCGATGATTTTCTTCCATTCGAATTTTAGTTGCTAGCGCGTCCCACAGCCAGAGACCTTGGACTGCGAAACTTAGTTCTCCTTTAGATTTGTACAGCCAAATGAGCTTTGGCTCGTTTGTTGATCCTTAATTGGATGGAAGTTACTAAAAAAGTAACATCTCTAGGCTTTAACGATATGCTCTACACCCACACCCAGCACTTGAGAGCAAAGTCTAAAGACACTTGTCAATATACTATACCACAACTCAATAGATAGATAATTTAGATAACAAAGGTCTAGTTTGGGTTAACAAAAGGACACAAATTGTGATGTGAATGATATTGCCAGGAATGCATATCATCTATACACATATCTTCCTTGTTTATTACCATGCACAGTTAACTCCTTGCAAACTTAAAAAAAATATATATAAAAAGATACTAGGAACACAAAGTATAAAGCCACAGACCATATATTACCTTCAATAATTCCAGGAAAAAAAATTATATTTTGTGTGACTATTCTGGCTCGATCATATTTGTTAAATTATCACAAAACACAAAGCATTGTGTGTACTGTAGTGCGGGGTGTTGCCAAAAATAGAACAGTATAACCAAATATTTTCCCTGGCAGAAATTACATCTCATTACCAATAAGTGTCAACATGAAATAGAATTCTACCAGTTGATCAATACTTTTGAATTTTATATGGCCACAAATAAATACAAATATGTGCTGGCAAAGGTGCAAAAAAAAAAAAAATTAGTGATCGATGAACATAAGCTTTCCTGCATTATGGTCTCGGTTTGCTCCTCTTCATACTTTGCATGCATGCTGTGGCCCCATTCGCTCCTATTGGCAGCTGCTCACATGGTGAGCTCCAGCAATCTCTCTTACCCATAGAAATGCATGCACACTATGAATATGAACCAGCCAGGACTCCAAGTATCATAAGAGCTGCACACAGGGGAGTTATCAAAATGCAATTTCAAAACGCGATGTACTGTAAACTGGGTATGCATGTTCAATGATAGACGGTGTCCATGGCTCCTTTTGATTTGTGAAAGTCAAATTTTCCCATAGAGTTTGAAAAAACTCAATACCTTTTGAACTGCAAACTGACTACCCAAATTTCAGACGGGAAAAGCAATGATTTTATTCCTCTATACAAGGTAATATAAATAACACAAGGCAATTTAGTCTAAAAGCTTGTTAATGCTAGCCCTAAAATGGCAGCTCTGCATAGGAGGACTGCAATTTGTGCTTTTGGCTGTAGATTGAAGATTTTAGTTGGCTTGACTTGAAGTGGAACTAAACCTTCTTATAGACAGAGGGCAGTGCCATCTTAGTTTCCATTCAGATGTGCAGTTGCCATGGTGGAGTAAATATGACCATATATTATGCAAGTCCTTTGAAGGCTGGAAAATTTGGTTGGGAGCCGACATAAGCAAACTGAAAATGGTGACAGTTATTACCAGTGCTGTGGAGTCGGAGTAAATTTTAAGTACCTGGAGTCGACAAACAATGCACCGACTCCGACTAAATTTAGATTGGCATTAAAAAAAAGTGATTACCTTCAGAAGTTAGTGGAGGGTGTTCTAGAAGATTTTGAAATTAAAAAGGAACAGATTTTATGTGTTGTGACAGATAACACTTCTAACATGTTGAGCACAATTGAGAAGATGAACGCAGATGAAGAAGGTAACAAACAGATATTAGAGTTAGAGGAAGACAGCTCTGCAAGTATTGGGGAAAGTTTAGAAACTGAAGAGAATGCCGACTTTTTTTTTTAGACAACTTTGTTGAAGAAGCATTGAAGCTTGCTACTATTCATCATATGCGATGTGCTGTTCATACACTGCAACTTGCCATAAGAGATGGATTAAAAGATTGCCATGCAGCTACACTAATTGGCAAATTACGGCAAGTAACTGTTGCAGCCAGGACCCTGAAAACAGATGCAATTTTAAAAAGACGTGCAGGAAAAGGAGCCATTTTGGATCAAACAACTCGCTGGGGAAGCACTCATGTAATGGTGAAGCGTTTGCTTGAACTTAAAGGGTCACTAAAGGAATTTTTTTTTTTTAAGCTAAATAGCTTCCTTTACCTTACTGCAGTCCTGGTTTCAGGTCCTCACTGTTCGTTTTTTTGCTTTGAAGTAGCTGTAATACTTCCCTGATCTCCACACTTCCTGCTGGTCTGGCTCCTTATGAAAAAACTCATGCTAGCTTTTCACTGTGGTCCATGATCAAAGAGGTGTGATTATTATGTGTCAAACTCCTCAGAACCAAATTCATTTTAAAAACAAACATTGCCCTGTATTCGTTTTTGTTTTGTGTGTCTCTTTACTTCACAGAAACATTAAACCGGTTTTTAAAACGAAACTAAACTGCAGGCTCATTATATGATTGATTTTTATCTGTTTTTAATCATTTTTAAAAGGAATCAGTTAAGTAGTACGTCTCTCTACCCTGTAAACAGTCATTTTAGCATTTTAGTGATCCTTTAAAGACTTCATAGAAGAAATTGGACAATGAAAATCTTGCATTAACAGAAAGCCAGTGGACACAAATAAAGAGCTGGAGAAGCTTCTTTCTCACCCTTCACTGTCACCAAGAAGCTGCAATGTGACAATGTAACCCTGGGTAATTCCTCTTGGAATGAAAGAGCCTGTTATATATCGCCTGAACAAAAATGGAGGGTTTGATAGCTGAGGGCATTGCATCTTCAATGATGAAAAGAGAGTCTTTTGCTGGAAAATTAAATCTTGTTGTTAGCGGCTATTTATGTCGACCCAATGAGCTGACTTTTGTTGAACAGTGAACAGACTGCTACTGGGAAAAAGGCCCTCTATGATGTAGCGGTTCTCATGAAGGGATTACGACCTGAAATACCTCCACAAGATGAAGTTCTTTTAAGCAATAGTGGTAACTCAGGATCATCTTCTTCAAACAAAGAATTAGACTTTGATTCCTTCTTGGATAAAAATACATTTGCATATTAATACAGAGGAGTCAGAGAGTCAGAGTCAGAAGTACAAAAAACTGAGTCGTCGGAACATTTATCTACTCCACAGCCCTGGTTATTACCAAAGGAATGCTTTAAGTGTAGCACACACCGAGCATGTTCTATTGGGCAGGATGTAAATGAAGACCCTGCAGAAAAAAGCACTGGAATGTTCGATTTAAGATTTAGCAACATAGCCAACATCAAGCTTTTGATAATCACTACGAATATTATTTACTAAGAACAAAAGCCGATTACAAAACAGATCAACAAATGGCTGCCTATGGCGCAAGTTGTATAACCAACAAGCAGTATTGATTACTTTAATCATGTCCGTTTAGATCCTATTATAAGAAACCAGTTTATCAAGAAATCAATTGCTTCTTTAGAGATTGATCACAACAGATTTTATTAGTGGGTCTTAGCTACTAATAAGGTTCATATTGCTTAGGCCATATTCTGACTTTTGGACTTTGCCAATTTCCCTAACCTGAGAGTGAAGCTAGAACACTGGATCTTAACACTTAACTTGTACTGAAGCCGAACAGCATAACACCCATACTATAGTTTTAGGAAACCCTGCAAACAAACGTTAATAACATTTTTATGCATGAAGATAAATGCAGGTTAGACTCTGCTTCCAAACTCTGTCATTTCAGTGGATATCTACTTCAACAAGGTGTGCGGTATTCTTACCTAAAGAGTCTCATGCTATAGAATATAAACACCGTAGTGATTTTAAGGAATAGCTTATATATATATTATTTTTTTATCATTTTCTTGTTGGAAATTACCTCTAAAAGGCCTCCTTCATCGAACCGAAGCACTTCAATAACATTGTCAGACTGGATGAAAGCTGAAATTGGGAAAAAAAAAGAAAAAAAAAACAGAAGTGAACATTTTATTTAACCACATAAAAGCAGATACAAAAGAAAAAAAAAAAAACCTTAAGGGAAATTACAGTATTAAAAAAAGATTTTAGATACAATTTAACATGAGACCAAACACATTTATGGCAATTTTTCCTAAATACAGCGTTTACTCATATGTACGTGGACATATTCACATATTGCAAGTTGTTTTCCATACTTACTACTGCAGCATAAGGATTGTGCTCCATGGTATATCAAACCACAATGTAAGTCAACTTGACAAGTCATTAAACCCCCCCTTGAAAAATTCAACCGTCACCCTACCTTTGTAACATTTTTTTTTTTGGTGAGCAAACACACACTTTACAAAACTTACTCTATAAACCACAGCTTATGAACCTGAACAATATGAAAGGTTAATGGCTTTCACAAAAGCCTTTCAAACTATGCCTAGACAAACTGAAAGCTCTATTCAGGAAGCAAGCTGCATGGGACGCCAAAAAAATGCAATATTTTTAAATAACATTTAAAATTAAACCTGTCACAGCCAAGGCAACTCAAAACATATTGGGGGGGGTGGGGATCCACACACCACAACAACATTGAATACCTTCACAGAAAAAAGAAATGCATGTCGAAATGATTAGTGGACCCAGAGATATTGGCAGCTGACAATTCCTGGAAAAATATTTATATCTCCCCTCATACCAGCAATCCCTACTATGCAGTCCCATCCAGAGCCACACAGCATTGCACCAAAAACAAACCCTGCAGAGTCATCTTCATCCTGCAATGCATGTTACAGCCCAATTAACTGCAGAATACAGTTCTCTCCACAGTGGTAAATGAGACCACGACTTGCATGCCAGGTGCATACTTACCGCCAACCTATATCCCACCAAAATATTGAAATCCTTTGTAGGAATTTTTCTCCTGCTACGTAGATTCTCAGGCTGGGAAGACAGACCCATTGAAGTTAGAGGAATCTACCAAGCAGGCACCACCAGGGCAGACACATTTTTTCCCAACATGGAGGCAAGTATGCATCTGTGGGGAGGTATTTTAGATTCAGTAAAAGGGGGGGGGGGTGGCAAAAGTACTTCAAGATTCAAATTTGATCCCAATATTGGGTAGTGAGGCCACCTAAAAAGGAAGTAGAATCATAGTGGGAAGTGGCATGGCCAAGCCTGACTTTTTCAGGAAAAGTCACATGTTGCATATGACCTCAGCTGCTAATATATCTACATTCTTTCGACATGTGGATTTCACAAGGTAACCTCTATTTATGCATTTTTTATCAAATATTTAGTTTGTCCAGGTTTACCAAAACAAATATTTCTGATATAATCAGGTCACCCAGTCATACATATTTTAGCAGAAGTTAGCCATTTGGATTAGGGCAGGTTTTTCATTTAATTAATTAGGCATACAAAACAGCTGTGCCTAAGCTGATGAACAGCAGGGCAAAAAACAGTAATGCCTTAATGTGGTGTCCTGTACCAAGGGGCACAGCCGATAAGAAACTCCTTTACACATTTCAAAGTAAAAATATTGCTTTGGCTCATCTTTACAAAAACAGGTTGAAGCAACATCTAATAGCAAACCAGATGGAGAGGTACGTAGATCTATAGGATGTTACTTGGACATAAGGTGGACACGTTTAAGAATCGGCTTCAGCCTATACATAAAAAATAAATAAAAAAATAAAAAAACACACACACGAAACCAAGTGGTTTTGTGGAGTTCACTAGAATGAGGTTTTAGCTCTGGCACATGCACCACATGGGAGTGCGTAATTTCACAAATGTAATGGGCTTGTTTAAAAGCTTTCACATATAGCTCTCATCACGTCCCCTTGTAGTTGTAGATCCATACAGAAACTTACTCTTCAAGCAGTTTCAATAGTATCAGACAGACAGCAGCAGCAAGACATGCAAAACACAAACACACACACACACACACACACACACACACACCAGATCAATGAAAACGCACTCTTAGGTAGGCCCATACACCGACTGTTGCTTAAGGTACTGTCACAGTGAGGCGCACAATTTGCAGTTGTTCCATCTATGTAAGGGAATGTCTAGATAATTTTTCATCCAATCATATGTTATTAAATCGAAACATGCTTTTATCTCATTCAACGTTTTAATTATTTGACTGTCTTTTCAAGACTGTCCTGATCAGTGTTTTCAATTGTGGTTGCTACCAAATGTTTTTACTTGCATTTCAATGTATGGCTGTTGTTTAGCCTAACAATACATGTTCTTGTCCATGAAAGCATAGATTAGGAATACACCCCGATGTCAGCCTTATCTTGGGGGAAGCAGATGCGATCGACTCTGAAAAATTCATCCCAGCGAATGTCATTTTCCCCACAGAAAAAAATTTACCCGTTACCTGCTGCTATCCACAAGGTGACCAAAGCATGCAGATTTGTGTTGGCAAATACTCGGAAAAAAAAATCCTTTGTCTTAGAGCATCTTTATTCAATCACCCTCAGATGTCAAAGCATCTTGTCTGGAGTGTGGGAGAGAAGTGGAGTACCCGGAGGAAACCCAAGCAAGCACAGGGGGAACATGAAAACTCCAGACCAGGTAGCGTCCTGGTTGGGATTCAAACCATGGACTCTAGTGCTCCCCTCAGCAACTTTGCTGTCCATGGTTCTAACTGTGTAAAATATTAAAAGCGAGGAAAAATATATATATTTTTTTTATTAAAGTACATATTAAAAAGTAAGGAAGGTAAACATAAGTGCCACAAATCAAAGTGTACCCTGTAAAAAGATTTATAATTACCAGAATGGTGTTCTAGGTCTTGCAGATCCCTGGCCACTGTTGGGCATTTGAAACACACAGTAGTGTTGTAAACTAACACCCTGCTGCGTGCAGTTATTACTTTCTGCTGGCCCCCAAATCCCTACAGGACACAGATTAGGTATTCAATACATTTTGAAGCGGCTGATAAAAATCAGCAATAGGGTGAAGATTTAGGATAACACGTGCCGAAAGATTAGATGTTATCTTTTACAGCGTGGTCTACTTAGCCGAAATGGTCACTTAAAGGCCTCATTTAAAATTGGGTTAGATTTAAAATGTGTGTGTATATATATATTATATATATATATATATATATATATATATATATATATATATATATATATATATATATATATATTCGTATCCGTCAGTGCATTTAGGTAGCAGTCTACTACAGGTACAAGCATACACATGTGGCATCACTGCAAATGCCAGGATTAAGAGATTGTATTTGGGGTTTTTTGGTGGTAGATTTTTTTGGAATGGCAAGAAATATACTGTTACATTTTTGATTTGATTTTTCTTTGATAAATATTATAACAATTATTAAATCAATTCTCTGTGCTGGCAGCTCAGCTGAGAGCCAATTGCCAGTGTGATTTAACTGTACTTCTGTCTCAGTCCGATTCATGGTTTCTGACTATTATAAAATCAATTATAATAAAAACAATAAATAACAATAACCAATGTTGTAAAGCAGGGGAGGCACATCCATTAAGGGCACACAGGTGCCAACGCCCCCCAATCCATGCGATCGATCTCCATAGCCATGCAGTCAGTTTCTGCACCCAACACTGACTGGAGCTGACTGCACTGGTGTGAACTAGAGCCATTGGAATACATGGAACACACAGCGTGCATTTTTAGTGCATAAAAAAGTGCATCAGAACTGCTTCTGAAGTGTACTAGCATTTAATCACAGGAACTTCTCTAGCCTTGAATGAAGAATGGATAAACCCATGCCAAAGAGTATTTCCTGGAATTAAACTTTAACCAAAGTATGCTCTTAATGCAAATACTACAGGAAGGAGGTCTTTCTGACCAGTCAGGGATCTATTGGTGGCTTAAAAAGTCCACTTGCCAATTTTCTATACCAGGAACGTGCACCACAGACAGAACCAAAAAATTAACTTCCACCCAAGTCAGAACAATGTCTGCTTTTGAGTAGCCCAACTTCTGAAACTGCCTAGCCGATTTAACAACATCACTGCCGTGGTGTTGTTGGATTAGACCCAGACTAGCAGTCCCTGGAGTAGTGGGGCCCAGTGCTGAATGGCAAGGCAGATCGCCACGAGTCCAAGGACTCTGATTTGCCTTTGGCCTTCTTCTGATGACCATGTCCCCTGAACTGACAGACAGTCCAGGATTCCAGAGACATAGGGGCTACCAAGGGCAGCTGTCAGGATGTTGAGTTGCAACAGTCTTGAATGAAGCAGGGTGACTGCCTCAAAGGGAGGCTACAATAAACCCCAACACCCTCAAGTAGAAGCAAGTGCAGGAGCATTTCAGGGAACTCTGCTCCCTTACTTTGGGCCAGAAGGTACAAAGCTTTTACTGGGGAAGAAAAACTGTCAGGGTCGTGTTCAGGATGAGGCCCCATGTAATTCCAGGTAGTGCTATGGCTGCAAGGTCCCTTTTAAAATGGAGGACCGAGCTGAAGCCCCACAGGACTTGGACAATCGGTTCCACTTTGGCCAGATTTCTTGATTATTCCGTCAAAAACAGATCATCCATATATTCCTTGTGCTTCCAGGCGAGCCAAAGCCAGGACCAGCACCTTTGTTAATACTGTGGTGCTGAAGCCAAGCTAAAAGGCAGAAGGCCAATATGTTATTAATATGAAAGCCCAATTATAGGATAAAATTTAAAACCCCTTACAACCCTTCTCACACTTATTTTCTGAAGCCCCCAAGCAGTACAGGAGCCTTTTTCTAAGTCGGAGCAACTAGAGTCGCTCCTATTAGAACGGTTCCATTGCACTGTATGAGTGCAACTTGTCAGGCTGACAAGTTGCCTGACAGGTCATCCCTGTGTGAACCGGCACTTAATGTACAGGACTGGAATAGCCAAGAGCTGGCAGGATGGGTAAGAGGGGGGTAGAAGGTTTAGGATGGGGAAAGTATAGATTTTGCCCAGAGTTGAGCTTTAAAATTATAGGCGATTTTAATCTTTAAGCCCTAGTTTAATAAGGATTTCAAATGTGTACCTAGTTGTTCACATGGAGTTCATCTTTAACCTTGAGACTCCAATGTTTGGAAACTTAACTGAATTTCCAGGCATCAGCAAAGATAAAATCTGTGCAGGAGTGCACAGCCCATCTGTGGGCTGATCGGAAGATGTTAAAGAGTATAGTTGGCATGTATGTGCTGCGCTAACAAAAATAGATTTGCTTAAAAAAAAAAAAAAAGCTATCACTATAAAAATAATTGTTTCCATTCGTGGCTAAAAAACAAGAAACTGCTGCTAAAATAAACTTTATGGAAGTGATCAACTTAAATTTGAGCATCAAGCAATAAGCATATGTTTTTAATGTTATGTTTCTCTTGCTTGGCCCGATCAGAACACACAATTCCTAAGTGTACCTTTGACATTTTACTTCTACTGCCTGCACATCAGCATAAACTTAAAGGTGGAAAAATCAGATACTTCGATATTTTAAAGCTGAACTTTAAGAGAATACTCTTGCAGTACCCCTCTCATCCCGCACTACAAAGTATAACACGTTGGTGAAGTCTAGGGGGAATTATCTAACTCTTGCCTTCTTCGTTGCCCCAAGACATTTGGCACTCTCCTCACATACAATACAGGCCTGCTGATCATGCATTGTATGCAGAACTTTAGAGAGCAACTGCTTTACAGAACACCATAGAGAAATGGCATCAGGAGACCAGTTGCACAACAAAATACCGAAATCTTGCCAGGGCAGGGCGTAAAGCCTCGTACACACGGTCGGACACCAAACAAACTTTCCCTTGGATTTTTGTCCGAAGGGAGTTGTCTGGTCACACCCATAGCATACACACGCTAGGACTTTTTCGGCAACAAACGCGAAAGTAGTGACGTTTTAACGTACTGACGAGAGTTTAAAAGAGGAAGTTCAATTCTCCGGCGTCACCCTTTGGGCTCCTTCTGCCAATTGAGTGTTAGTAGAGGTTTTGTCTGTGTGCATTTGCGATTTTCAGTTTTGTGCGATTTTGTTAGTTTCTGAACATCCGTTCATCAAGCAGACATGTTGCGCAATGAGGTTGTGCCAACTTGACCCACAAAAAAATAAATAAAAATATGTTTGATTCATATAACCAAAATACACTAATCCAAAGTAAAGACATTTGTTTTTACTCCGTCAGTATCACCAGCAAAGCAGCTTTTAGTATTATCACATTATAAAGGAGAATGTGCGCTGCTTTTCTTGATTTCAGAACTTGCCGCGTCACGAATGTGCTCTTTCAAATACGAACGCTAGTTTTACTAGACAGAACGCTTCCGGCTGGTCTTTGCTTCTGTGTACTTTATACAAAAGTCAGATTGCTTGCTGTACACACGGTCAGATAAGGCACCATCGACTTTTGTTGACTTAAAGTTTGTCCGTTTGCAGACCAAACTTTTTGTCTGATGAAACCCGAAAAAGTTGGTCCGATGGAGCGTACACACGATTGGACAAATTTGAAAACTTGCAGAGTTTGAAGTTTGTTGGCAAAAAGTCAGATCGTGTGTACGGGCCTTTAGGCAAGTATTAGGGCTTATGCTTCTAGCCCTAGATTTAGGAAGTATTTAACCCTTGCAATGTGAAAGAGGCCCAATTCAAAGAATTTTTCCTTTAATCACCAAGTAGGGGTTTAAGAAAGGTGTTTGTAATATGTGTACAGCTGCATGCACTACTGGCCAACAATCACTTTCTGCCAAGGTAGATTTGCACTGATATTTACATAAGAAAGCCATTAAAAAATGTCTGTTAAGTAACTTATGCTGTAAAACTAATATTTCCTAAATAAAGAAGGATTAAATGCAAAAAAATAAATAAAAATGTCTGTTACATCCCTGCTGATATGAGGCAAGAGCATAGATGGATCATCAACAGACTTGATGAGGCCATCACTATCCAGTCATTGGGGCAGGGGGCATGGGAGTTGTCATAAAAAGTGATTGTTTAGGATTGTGTATATTAAAAAAAATAAAAGAAAGAAAGAAGAGAAAACAAGTTAAGTTATACTTACCTGCTCTGTGCAGCAGTTTTGCACAGGGCAGCACGGATCCTCCTTCTCGGCTCCCTCTTTGTTGTTCCTGCCCCCCCCCCTCGTGTTGCGTGCCCCCACATCAAGCTGCTTGCTATGGGTGCACCTATGCCGAGCTGCACCTCCGTCTGTTCTCTCGGACACGGAGCTGCCATTCGGCAATGCCCCTTCTCTCTTGATTGGCTCACTGATTGACAGCTGCAGGAGCCAATGGCACTGCGATATCTCAGCCAATCCAGAAGAGCTTCACACAGGCGGCTTTTTATCCCAATGCATAGAATGAAAAAGATAAAATTCCATCTGCCTTCACAACTCTTAAGTGTGTGTTGCTTAAAGTGTATCTAAACCCAAGAACAAATATCAAATATATTGCAGATCTCCAGCCCATAGATTTGACGACTGCATTTTTATATGTTCAGCTAAAGTGATACATCCAGAATAATAGGACTTATTCCAGTAAGAATGGCGTTGTTCTAACTCATAATAAAACGGAGTTGTAACTCTTTGGTTAAATTAATTTGCTTAGCATGTGCTTCTGTTTTTTTTCTATCCTACTGAACTATGACCGAAGGGTTAAGCCACTAACATACTCTCAAGAAAATATGCCAGAAATGTACTGGAGTAAATCTTATAAAAAGGAAAAAACACAAGGAATGAATTGCTGCATTAAGAAAATGTATGCTCACTTTAGCTGTGACTGTTTAGTATGTCTGCCAGAAACACTGACTAAAAGGGCAGAGGTGGATGCCCTTATAAGTGAGTAATGACATCTTAACTGCAACCTGAACACAGCTCCCTGTTAGAAGGCTCACCTGCCACGTATGCAATCACTGTCATCAGTTAGGCACTTTAAACTGTTGCAACTGTCCAGAAATCAGTCAACAGACCAAATTAGGGGCAGAACAGAAAATACTGTATAAATTAGTCCCTAAACAAATCCACAGGTATGATTACGGCACATGTCAAATATTTAGTTGTATAAATACAACCGCAGTTACTGTTCTATTAGGGCCAGTTCACATCAGAAAATGCACAGAATCACCATGTGCATTCCTGTGCGGTGCGATTTCAGCCCATTCATTTTGAATGGACTGAACTTTCACAACAAAAAGTAGTGCATTAGCTACTTTTGGAAACTCACATCAACCGCATTGCATGGTAATTCTGTACCATGCGATTCAGTGCAGGCAAATGCACTGCATTTAGAGTGTCATTAATTTAATATGGACAACCACTAAAGGTGCAACGGATCAAAAAACTCAGTTTGGATCGTTCCTCGGATCAGGAGTCACCGATCGGATCATTTTTGGATCGGCAAAAAAAAAATTCTCGCCCACTGTAATATCCACATCTCTCCCCCACTGCAGTGGCTTCACTAGGGTTGGTGTCACCCAGGGCAGAAAAAAAATGGTGTCACCCCCCCCCCCCCCCCAACTATAGAACCGCATCAGTGCAGACACCCCCCTCTCAGTACAGACACAACCCCCACTCAGGCCAGAGAACCCACACCACCCCCCCCCCACTCAGGCCAGAGAACCCACACCACCCCCCCCCCCCCCACTCAGGCCAGAGAACCCACACCACCCCCCCCCCCACTCAGGCCAGAGAACCCACACCCCACCCACCCCCCCCCCACTCAGGCCAGAGAACCCACACCACCCCCCCCCCCCACTCAGGCCAGAGAACCCACACCACCCCGCCCCCCCACTCAGGCCAGAGAACCCACACCACCCCCCCCCCCCCCACTCAGGCCAGAGAACCCACACCACCACCCCGCCCCCCCACTCAGGCCAGAGAACCCACACCACCCCCCCCCCCCCCCCACTCAGGCCAGAGAACCCACACCACCCCCCCCCCCACTCAGGCCAGAGAATCCACACCACCACCCCCCCACTCAGGCCAGAGAATCCACACCACCACCCCCCCCCCCACTCAGGCCAGAGAACCCACACCACCCCCCCCCCCACTCAGGCCAGAGAACCCACACCACCACCCCCCCCTCAGGCCAGAGAACCCACACCACCACCCCCCCCACTCAGGCCAGAGAACCCACACCACCACCCCCCCCACTCAGGCCAGAGAACCCACACCACCACCCCCCCCCCCACTCAGGCCAGAGAACCCACACCACCACCACCCCCCCCCCCCCCCCACTCAGGCCAGAGAACCAACACACCACCACCCCCACCACCCCACCACCCCCCCCCCCACTCAGGCCAGAGTACCCACACCACCACCACCACCCCCCCCCCCACTCAGGCCAGAGTACCCACACCACCACCCCCCCCCACTCAGGCCAGAGAACCCACACCCCACCCCCCCCCCACTCAGGCCAGAAAACCCCCACACCACCCCCCCCCCCCCACTCAGGCCAGAGAACCCACACCACCACCCCCCCCCCCCACTCAGGCCAGAGAACCCACACCACCCCCCCCCCCACTCAGGCCAGAGAACCCACACCACCCCCCCCCCCCACTCAGGCCAGAGAACCCACACCACCCCCCCCCACTCAGGCCAGAGAACCCACACCACCCCCCCCCCACTCAGGCCAGAGAACCCACACCACCCCCCCCCCCACTCAGGCCAGAGAACCCACACCACCCCCCCCCCCCCCCCACTCACGCTATAGCGTTTAAAAAAGGGGATAGTTTTATTGCATTTTTATTCATTTTTTTTTACACTACTAATGGCGGCGATCAGCGATTTTTTCCGTGACTGCGACGTTATGGCGGACACATCGGACAATTTTAACACATTTTTGGGACCATTGTCATTTTCACAGCAAAAAGTGCTATAAAAAAAATGCATTGTTTACTGTGAAAATAACAATTGCAGTTTAGGAGTTAACCACTAGAGGGCGCTGTAGGGGTTAAGTGTGACCTCCTGTGTTTTTAACTGTAGAAGGGCGGGGCTGGATGTGTGACGTCACTTTTAGTCTTTCCCTATATCAGGGAACAGACGATCAATGGCACTGCCACAACGAAGAACAGGGAAGGTGTGTTCACACACACTCCTCTCCCCATTCGTCAGCTCCGGTGACAGATCACGGGACACCGGTGGCGATCGGGTCCCGCAGACGCGGCGTTTTAAGCCGGGTCACGAGCGCGCTGCCGGCGGCGCGCTCGTGACCCCATGGCTGGGCTTAAAGCGGAGTTTCACCCTAAATATAAGATCTCCCATGTGATCCAGCATACTGGCGTCAGCGCCAGTATGCTGTTTTTTTTTTTTTTTTAATGCCACACTTACTGTATTATCCTGGAATTTCATTTTTTTCCCCCGCGGTGGATGGCGCCAGTATAGCGCGTCACATCTTCCGAAAATACCCAATATGGACTCGGGTAATCTCGGCGAAAATGCGGCGCCTGCGCACAGACCTAGGAGCTGACTGCGCAGGCGCCGTATTCCTCCGAGTCCTATTTCGGAGGGCGTGACGCGCCATAGCCGTAGGACTCGGAGAAATACGGCGCCTGCGCAGTCAGCTCCTAGGTCTGTGCGCAGGCGCCGCATTTTCGCCGAGATTACCCAAGTCCATATTGGGTATTTTCGGAAGATGTGACGCGCTATACTGGCGCCGTCCACCGCGGGGGAAAAAAATGAAATTCCAGGATAATACAGTAAGTGTGGGATTAAAAAAAAAAAAACAGCATACTGGCGCTGACGCCAGTATGCTGGATCACATGGGAGATCTTATATTTAGGGTGAAACTCCGCTTTAAAGAGACATGTACAGTTAAGTGATTGTGCCTAGCCTTGCCATTCTGCCGACGTATATCGGCGTAAAGGGGTCATTAAGTGGTTAAAGGCAAGCTGTTAATAGAAAGTACATTTTTAGTGTGTAACGCTGCGTTAAACAGCGGTAAAGCACCTTTAAAAACGAGCTGCACTTCACCGGACAGCCGGCGCTTTCAGTGTGAAAGCAACCTTAGTATCACTGTGAGAACAATTTTCTATATAATCAAAAAAATACATTTAACATTAGCAGAACTTTCAAACACAACAAACATAAAATTTGAACAACCAAAATGTACATTACATTCCCAAGCTCCTTGATTAACAGACATTTGACCAAAACCAATTAGAGCAACAAAAAAAAAAAAGTGAAAAAAGGAGGCTCAAGTTACCTAGATTCCAGCATATTTATATGACCGCATGCACACTAGCTCTTTGGCCATTTAACGCATCAAACCCTGGCATTTTCAAGCACCCAGAAGGCACAGTTGCAGCGTTGAACACTGCTGCCAACAATCTGTCAAAAGTCTATCAGGCTGAATTATGCATCGGCTTGATGCTGCAACATGTGATACTGCCATTTAGGGCTCTATGCCCTGGAACCCAAAATCCCTGCACTCCAGACATATGTCCCTACATACAGCCATAAACATTAGAACCAGTGTAGCATCCAGCTGCCATGTATTTTACTTTGTCATGGTTTTGACAGGCTGCTAACAGGCTCTTTTGTGATCCAGCCAGTAAGTCCAATTTTCCATACTCTCTACCAGATGTATTGGTCTACAAAGACAAACCATTTAAAACACCAACCGGAGTACCTAAAATTATCAGCTTTTATGTCAGACGTAGCGGCCGAATATCACCACTAAAAATAGCGGTGCTTTACAACTGACGCACCCACCGCTCCAGTGTGAAAAAAAATTCACCATAAACCGTGAGCAGGTGCTCCTCGCAAGATTTGACAGAGGAGTAAAGAATTAGCAGAAGAGTTGTCCAAGAGCCAAGGACCACTTGTGGAGAGCTTCAGAAAAACCTGAAATGAACTGGTACAATTGTTTCAAAGAAAACAAAGTAACTAAACCGCCATGGCCTGTATGCACGCTCACCACACAAGACTCCATGGCTTGTCAAAGGTCACTGCACATCACCCCAAAAACTCCGTACCAACAGTGAAGTTTGTAGGTGGGAACATCATGGTGTGGGGCTGTTTTTCAAAATACGGTACCGGCAAATTTCATACCGTTGAAAGATGAATGAATGGAAAAAATCTACCAAGACATTCTTGATAAAAAATCTGCTGCCATCTACCAGGATGATGAAGATGAAAGGAGGGTGGACACTTCAACAAGACAATGATCCCAAAGCCAAGGGAAACTCAATTGGTTTCACAGAAAATAAAGCTGCTAGAAAGTCCAGCCAATCACCTGACTTGAATCCAAAAGAAAAAAATCTATGGAAAGAACTAAATCGAGTTCATAGACGAGGCTGTGGGCCTCTTCTATGAACTCTGACTTAGTTATTTCCATAGATTTTTCTTTTAGATTCAAGTCTTCAAGATTTGAAGACTGGAAGAATGCACCAAAAATCACACCTGAGCAATACATGCAACTAGTTTATCCATACAGGAGGCATCTGGAAGCTGTCATTACCAAAGGATTTTGTAGGGAGAGCAGCTAGAATGCAAGGTGGATATAAATCAATGATTTAGCAACAAACACAAAAATTATTTATATTTATATATATATATATATATATATATATATATATATATATATATATATATATATATATATATATATATATATATATATATATATATATATATATATAATGGAGTCTTGCGTGGTGAGCGTGCATACAGGCCATGGCGCTTTAGTTACTTTGTTTTCTTTGAAACAATTGTACCAGTTCATTTCAGGTTTATATATATATTAGTTTTCCATTAATTTCGTTTATTCAGCATGAAATGGAGCATGAGGCTGTATATTCTGCAATATTTAAATTTTTGGTAAACTCATTCAATGAATCCAAGCTGAGATTTCATGCACTGTATTGATATATTTACACAATTTCACAGTAACCATGAGATAAAACAAAGCTCAGGAATATTCCTTCATCTCATCGTTTTTGCAAATCTATGTACACTAGAAACTCTATGGTTGAATCAGTCCTGATATCACCGTTAGAGCAACCTGACAGCTTATTATTCTAAATAGAATCTTTAACATTTGCAAACAAAATGGTTTCCTAACTACCAGCAAGAAAAAGTCTTTACATTTAAAGAGCACCTGTCATTTCAGATCCATCATGGCAGCGCCCGTTGGCAGGCATGCGGCCACGTCCCTCAGCTTGTTGTGTCACTGGCGCATTAAAGTGAATGGGACTGTCTGTGAGTCAACAGCTGGTCAGAAAAAGAGCCGCTGCGGGACAGAGATGACAATTTCACTTTAAAAATAATTTAAATCAAGCCTTTTTACTAGCGATTTAAATAGAATTTAAATCAAATCCACCCCGAGGCTCAAATAAAAATAAGTGCTTGTCATTTTACAATGACAGAGGACAGCCATAAAGACTCTTTGTACCCATCTGAAGGACAGGGTGAAGTTCCGCCCATGCCTTCCCATTCTCCAGGGGTGAGGGCAAACCTTTCATGCAAAGAAATGTATTTGAGCAGGCCCAATGGGTTTAGAGTTGGAGGGTCTGCAACAAGGTAAAAGGACCTGCAGTAGATGACACCTCGAGAGGAGGAACAGATCAAATCCTTATGGAAGAGGAGGTTCCTTCAATAGGGAAGCATGATTGAGCATAGTAGGGTAGGAAACCCCTTATCTCCAGCAGCCACCTCAATGTATTCCTTGGGAGAATTTCCAAAAGGTCATAAGTAAAAAGCACCTTTCACGAGGGTGGTCACCAACTAAGCTTTATGCCCACGTGCTCCCATGCCTGTAGTCTGTCACTGCTTTCTCTGCAGGGTACTCGTGGAATAGATGTGGGACTGAGTGAGATCAGCATGTCTGTCTCACATCACAATAACCTAGGTGGCAACCGAGATTCTGTTAAAAATCAAATTTGGCAGGGACCAGTGATTTTAGTACCACTTAAAGAAACTTTACCTTTTTTGTGTTTCATTTTAAAGCGGAGGTCCACCTTGAAAAAAAAAAAAAAAAATTAAAAGCCAGCAGCTACAAATACTGCAGCTGCTGACTTAATAAATGGATACTTGCCTGTCCTGGGTGCCCGCGATGTCGGAAGCTAATCGCTCGGCTGCCCCTGCCGCCATTCTCGGTGAGGGAATCAGGAAGTGAGGTGTTGTGGCTTCACTTCCCGGGTTCCCTACTGCGCATGCGTGAGTCACGCTGTGCGTCCTAACTGGTCCCCGCTATCTTCCGGGACCTGTGGGTTTCCCAGAAGACGGAAGTGGGTGCAAATACCTGTATTATGCGACACCGGAGGGGGGGGGCGGTCCGAAAAGCAGAGATTCCATTTTTGTGTGGACCTCCGCTTTAAGTAGCATATCTGGGGGGATGCCCAGACCCTGCCTGTGTAAAAACAATGCAAGACAGACTTGTGTATATCTTCCTCAGATGGAACAATCTTTCCTACACAAGATTGTTCCCTTTACCATAACAAAGTAAAAATACTAAAATATATGTAATCTGTATTTAAAAAAATAATAATATCCATATGACAGTACTACAAAGCATTGAAGTGATGCTTCCTGTTACAAACACCAAGCATGTTTATTGCGTATGATCTTTTTTTAAATATGCAATCTTAAAATAATTAAATGTAAAATGCAAAATGTTCATCCGACAGGCAACCAAAACAAAATGTCAGCTTCATGCCTTGTTCCATGGATATCGGGTAACTAGCAAGTCAAAAACAAAATGTTTTACATCAGTTTGAGTTTACATTTTTTTTTCTTCATTTACAATGACCTGTATGGTGGGAAAAAATAGGTCACATACATCGGAAGGATATGAAGCATGTACCAAATTCAAAAGAACAAAAACACTGCTAAAGGCTGACCCATAAGATCCCGTACAAAATTCAAATTACAGTACATCAAACCATTACACCAATGCGAGGAATAACCAACTCAGGTATTCTGTCAATGAAGGCGATAGTGAACATCATTCACATACACAGGAAGATCTTGATGGCTAGTGAAGAGGTCATATAGCTAAATAAAAAGTATAGCCTGCAAATCCAGCTTTTGTCAGACGAAAAACTGGAAATCGGCTGTCGAAAAGCATCATACCAAACGATCTGATAATCGGCAGACGGCTCGTTGGCCGAAATGTTTCTTGCAGTTTTCGTATCGTGTGTAGAGCCTTTAGATGGGAAGTAAAAAACAAAAATCTGTAAACCAAATGCTTATGGACTGATCCACACGTACACCATTAATCTTTCACAGGATACATCATATCAGCATACTAAAATATACAGCGTCCGTATAGTTTTCCAATGAGCTCTGAAGATGACAGAAGTTAACATACAGCAACACAAGCTCTAGTTACACAAGTTCTTGGAAAGCAATGTTTACAGCTCACATGAAGACCGGGCATATCATTCACAGATGAAGGTCCACATCACACCAAGGCATGACAAGCATAGTAGCACTTTAGAAGGCTTCATCTTGCTAAACATTTTATGATCATCAAACCTCAACACTGTATTCAATGTTTCAAGCTTGTAATGTAAATGTGTGGCTGAATGCCTACTTAGTATGTGTACATTTTTTTTATCCATTTAAAAAAAGTTATATTCCAGAGTCTTAACTTCTCCATGAATCAACGCATTAAAGCGGACCTTCAGTCATTTTTTCATCTTTCCATCTATTAAATCTTCTGCCCTTGTTTGAACTTGATAGTAAAACATTTTTTCTGCCAGTAAATACCTTATACATCCCACTTCCTGTTTCATGTCTGGTAAAAAGCCTAGGCTTATGACATCATGCACAGCTCGCACGCTCGTGAGAGTTTGTCAGTAAGGGGGGGGGGGGGGTATGAGTCACAGGAGGGCCAAGAAGAGCTGCAGGTGTGTAAATGCAGGAAGTTAACAGGCAGCAGCTTCAGCCAGACTCAGTGGGGGAGATTTCTGCAGCATATTTGGCAAGTACAGAATCACAGTACATATAAAATTTGCAAAGTGGTTGGAGGGAAGCTTCTGAATGGCAAAGATGTTTTAATATAAATTATGTGAGCAGACTGCAGTTCCTCTTTAACCACTTCCATACAGGGCATTTTCACCCCTTCCTGCCCAGACCAAATTTATAGTTTTCACTTTGAATGGACAATTGCGCGGTCAAGCAACACTGTACCCAAATTAATGATTTTTATGTCCTGCCCCCACAAATAGAGCTTTCTTTTGGTGGTATTTTTTCACCTCTGCGTTTTTTTTTTTTTTGTGCTATAAAACAAAAGAGTGACAATAAACCCCCCCCCCCCCCCCCCCCCCCACACACACAAATATTTTTCACTTTTTGCTATAATAAATATCACAATTAGAAAAAAATAAAAAAATTCCCCTCAGTTTAGGCCGATATGTATTCTACATATTTTTGGTATAAAATAAGCTTATATTGATTGGTTTGCGCAAAAGTTATAGCGTCTACAAAATACGGGATAGATTTATGGCACTTTTTTTTTTACACTAGGAATGGCGGTGATCTGCGTTTAATTGTGACTGACATATCAGACACTTGACACATTTTTGGGACCATTCACATTTATACAGCGACCAGTGCTATAAAAATGCATTGATTACTGTGTAAATGTGACCGACAGAAAAGGGATTGACACTAGGGGGATGATCAATGGGTTAATTGCTTTGCCTAGGAAGAGATTCTAACTGTAGGGGGTGGGGACAAGACCATTTGGTTTTCCTCTGTACTGGGATTTACGGTCCTGCTGTGTTAACGGGCAATCGCGGGTGCCCAGTGGCCATCGGACCCTGAGCGGCGCGTGCGTCCCCTAGACGGCCAGGAAGCCCAGGGCATCATATGATGCTCTTCCAGGATAGGAGATCCCTCCTGCAGACATCATGGGAAGTTGTTAAAGTTGCTAAAAAGGCAAATATTTATTTTTTGTTTAGGACAGGGTAGCATCGGATTATAACACCTGTCAGTTTTTATTGGTGTCTGCCACGGTTGAGGAGGTTCACTCTCTATGTCTCCTGTTTAACATTATACTTCTGTGATATACATCTCAGTTCCACCCAGGTTAACCATTTTAGGCTAGCCATACACCTTGCACTCTGTTTGTACATGCTACACGATTCATCTACTAATCAAAATGGACCACCTGACTGCAAAGAAAAGTGATTGTTTGCATTATGTAGGGTTTCTACTACATAGGTTTGGAGGAAGTTAAAAAAAAAAAAAAAAAAAAACCCACACACCCCACAAGGAGTAGGTAGATATAAGCAAGGTCGTGTGATCAGAATGTCCAGCTTTAAAGCCCGTACACACGATCGAATAATCCGACAAGAATTTGTGATGACAGTATGTGGTCCGATAATCCAACTTTTGTACGCTCAGATTTTCAGCCAACAAATGCTGGATGCTTTAAAATTTTCCAACAACAAATGCGTGATGTCGGATTATCTGATCGTGTGTACACAAGTCTGTCACACAAAAATCCAAACTACAAACACGCATGCTCAGAAGCAATGCTAACCATAACACACAATTAGCAGAAGTCGCCCAAAGTGTGGCACTAAAGAGCTGAAAAAACATGTTTCATGTTTGTTGGCCAACAATTCTTTGCCATTTGTATGCGATACAAGGTCATTGCCAACTCCCTCCGGACAAAAGTCTGAGGCTTTGTCCACAGAAAATCCAATCATGTGTACCAGGCTTTACTTTAACCACTTAATCACCGGGCCTATTCTGGCACTTTTCTCCTTCATATAAAAAAAAATGTTTGCTAAAAAATTAATCAGAACCCCCAAACACTATATCTTTTTTTAGCAGACACCCTAGGGAATAAAATGGGGGTCATTGCAACTTTTTTTCTTTCACAGTATTTGTGCAATAATTTTTCAAACGCCTTTTTTTTTATTTATTTTTTATTTTATTTTTTGGGGAAAAAAAAAAATAACAAAAAACAGTAAAGTTAGCCCAATTTTTTGGTATAATGTGTAAGATGTTACGCCAAATAAATAGATACCTAACATTGCGCACACTCATGGAATGGCGCCAAACTTTGGTACTTAAAAATCTCCATAGGGTACGCTTTAATTTTTTTTACAGGTTACTATTTTTGAGTTTGAGGAGATCTAGTGCTAGAATTGTTGCTGACACTAACGCACGCGATGATACCTCACATGTGGGGGTTTGAATGGTGCCGACATATGTGGGCGGGGCTTGCATGCGTGTTTGCTTCTGCACCCGAGCGACCAGGACAGGGGCATTTAAAAAAAAAAAAACGTATTTATTTTTACCATTTTTTTTACATTTTTATTTTTTTGATCACTTTTATTCCTATTACAAGGAATGTAAACATCCCTTGTAATAATAGTGTGCGACAGGTCCTCTTTATGGAGAGATGCAGGGTCAATAAGACCCCACATCTCTCCTCCAAGCTGGAAAGCATTAGATCGTGAAAAAAAATTCACCGATCGAATGCATTCAGCCGCGATTGCAGCTGTGTTTACATTCCGGGTACAAGGCGCGATGTCATAACGTCGTGCCAGGTCCTCCGACGGTCATGGAGATGACTGTGACCGTCTGGTCACCAGTCATTTCTATGGTTTTGCTGCGATCGCCGGCCGATTCGCTCTCCGGGCCCCCGATGGCACGGGAGAGCCGGGAGAAGCACCGGATGGCGGCGGATGTCCCCTCCCGCCACCTATAAGAACGATCAAGCGGCGGAATTGTTCTTATGGCGCACAGGATCGCTGGCTGAAGAGGGCGATATCTGAATGATGCCTGTGGCTGCAGGCATCACTCAGATATCCCCGCACAAAGTGGAGGACGTCATATGACGTCCTAAGGTGAGCAAGTGGTTAATATACACTGCGAAGGATTGCCCACTTATTCAAACTGACTTGTAACCATCAAAGCATTTTACATTTTTAAATAACTCCTCCCTAGGGCCAGGCAAGTGCTTGAGTCAGGGCTAATGCAAAGCAACCCTGCTGACCCCTTCACCAGCATTGATCAGCTTGCATTGCAAAGTTTTAATGAGGGGAGGAAAGGAAGAACGTGGGAATGCAACATATGAAAGTAGGGAAAAACTTCTGCTTTAACCACTTAAGGACCGGACCATTATGCTGCCAAATGACCCAAGGGGTTTTTACAATTCTGCACTGCGTCGCTTTGACAATTGCGCGGTCGCGCGTCGTGGCTCCCAAACAAAATTTGCGTCCTTTTCTACCCACAAATAGAGCTTTCTAGCGGGAACAGCGACACTAATACAGCGATCAGAAAAATGATCGCTTAGTGACACTGGCAATAGGGAGTGAAATGGTTAACTAGAGTGGTGATCAAGGGGTTAAAACTTTATTAGGGGGGGTACGGGGGCTACCCTGGACCTAACACTGTCACACTGACACTAAATGCAGTGATCAGTACATATATGATCACTGCATTCAGTGACAATGTGACAGGGGGTGGGGGGGGGTGATCGCAAGGGGTTAATGTGCCTATGTGTAGTGTGTGTCAGTGTAGTGTTGGTGCAGACTTACTGTGCGAGTCTTCTCTCCTCTCAGCGGTGTTTACAACTTCTGCTGAGGAGAGATTACATCACTTCCCCCTTCCTGTGTTTACACAGGAGGAGGAAGTGACACGCAGGGGGAGCGCGGGGGATTGGCTGGGAGCGATCCGGAGGGGGCGGACAAAAACCAAAATCCGCCCCCTCATCCCGGATCGCTCGGACAGCCAGGGGGCCCCGGCAGGTACTGGGGGGGGGGTCCCAATCGGACCCCCGACCCACGTCCAGGCAGGGACGTACAGGTACGCCAATGTGCCTGTACGTGCCATTCTGCCAACGTAAATGTACATGCGGCGGTGCGCAAGTGGTTAAACAAAATGCCATTTATATACTTTAGATAAAATAAAAGGTGAATTACTATTAAAATTCTGGACACTACATGCATCTGATAGTACTGCAACAATACAAGGCAAGCCCTTAGAAAACTACAAATATCTAGCTAGCAAAATTTATAGAAAAGCTTGGCTCTAAATTAGGGTTGTCCAGATACCGATACTAGTATCGGTATCGGTACAGATACCGAGAATTTGCGGGAGTACTTGTACTCGCGCAAATGCTCCCGATACCTAAATAGAATACTTTTTTGTATTTATTAACATGTTCTGTGAACATTCAAGTTTTTTACTACTGCGTGACAAGAAAATAAAATATTTTTATTCATTTTTACTCATTTTTATTCTTTTATAATGTCTTGAGTTAGAGTTCTTCATAATTCTAAAGAAAATATCCTTAGTCTGTATTGTGGTTTGAAAACTGTCACATGACATTTAAAAAAAGTATCGGTATTCGGTATCGGCGAGTACATGAAAAAAAGTATCGGTACTTGTACTCGGTCCTAAAAAAGTGGTATCGGGACAACCCTACTCTGAATGCATGCTATGCATACCTTTCTCTTTAACATTACAGTTAGGGGTTACCAATTGCCTGACACAATAAAAAGGTTCAGATTATGCGAGTTTAAAATGATACTAAACAAACACTGTTTAATTTACAGTGTCCCCTTTACTTCTGTACATGGATGACGGCACTAGCTTTAGTAAAAAACAACATTATCCTCCAAGTACCCTTTTCCTAATCGCTATACAGCAGAATTATGACCAAGCTCTTTCCCAGCCTGTCTGCAGGTACACATAAGCAGGAAAATCCAGTCCTCCTGCTGCTGGTTACATGTTCAAAATAACAGAAACAGCCTTATAGTCACATGGACTGCTCAGAAGTGAACATAGAAACTCACTGAAAACTGAGCATGTGCAAAGTTGCCACCACGTCTCTGCAAAATCCCTAGCTAAATTGGGGACATGGACAGAAAGAGGAGATAGAGAGCAGCAGGCTCAACCAGATTTTTTTACAGAATGCAGAAAATGAATTGCATAGTGAGTATGAACAGTGTACAATACATCATTTATTGACAATTATAATGTGTATTTAGTGACACTTTCACCACTTCTGCTCTAGAGCAATTTTCATATATTTTTTTCCCCATCTTAATTCTTGGCAAAAAATAAAAATAAAAGATTACCTAAAACCCCCATAAAAAAATTTGATATTGGCGCAACTCTATCAAATATTTTCAGAAATAAAAACATAAAATAATATTCAAGTGCAGGCGCACGCACAAAAAATACCCAACTAAAAAAAAAGGATGAGGTTGCATCAAGTAAATAGATAAAACTTATATATATATATATATATATATATATATATATATATATATATATATATATATATATATATATATATTAGGGCTGTTACTGATCAAAATTTTTGTGTTCGATTAATCGTTTTTCATTTTAATCGATTAATCGACTAATTTTGATTAATATAATGCACATACAGATCCAACTACTTTTAGCTCATCTCCTTGCAGGCTGATTCCCAGTGCAGCTACCAACCACTGGAAAAATGGATAGCAGGATACAAAACAAACAAACTTCTGGGCCTTCAAGGAGTTCTGTCGGAGATCTGGTAAAGTCACGGACACCGTCTGGGCTTGCTGTGTCCATCTGAAGGGCTCCTTTGCTGTGCCTTCATATAGCATTACAACTTTTATAGTCTTCAAATAGGTAACCAAATAAATATTGCACTGGAGATAAAATCGATGTAGCTACATAAACTGTAAAAATGGTGCGAGTAATACCAAAGGGTAGCAAAAGCAGTCATAAAAACATGTAGCTAAGTACGATACTGGTATAAAAATGTGTACAACGATACCACTGCTGAATCCGGATGAGGAGAGGTTAACATCAGTCCGTCGGCATGTAGATGTCCCGTGATGGGAACTATCACAACTCCCAGTGGATGGCTGTAGAATCCCAGGTTGATAGAGGGAAGTGATAGAGGGAAGTGATAGAGGGAAGTGTAATAGCCCTTGTGTGTGGCAGACAACAAGTCCCGCCGGCATGCAGATATGAAGGCACAGCAAAGGAGCCCTTCAGATGGACACAGCAAGCCCAGACCATGTCCGTGACATTACAGGATCTCTGACAGAACTCCCTGAAGGCCCAGAAGCCGGCGGAGAGGCGAGTACCAATCAAAAGAATTTTAATCGATCAAAAAGATTTTGATCGATCAAAAAAATTATAGATTAATCGATTAATTAAAAGTTAATTTGCACAGCCCTAATATATATATATATGGGCTCAGGAGGAATACTTCCAGAAGTCAATGTCTGAACACTGCTCACCATGCCATTCAAATGCAAAATACAGCCCCCCCCCCCCCATTATGCAAAGAAGAAGCCAGATCTGATCTAGAAACGCTGCCATCTTCTTTGGGCCAAAGCTCATTTAAAATGGTGTGCTGCAAAGTGAAAAACTTTTCTGTGGTCAGGCGAATCAAAATTTGATTTTTTTTTGGGCAACCATGGGCACCACATCCTCCTGAGACAAACCTGGCTTGTCAGCGCTCAATTCAAAAGCCTGCATTGTGTATGGAATGGGAAATTTGCACATCTGGAAAGGCACCATCAATGCTGAAAGATATCCAGGTTTTAGAGCATCATATGTTCCTATCCAGACGACATCTTTAAGGAAAGGCCGTGCATATTTCAGTAGGACAATGCTAAACTGCATCTATTACAACAGCATGGCTTCCAAATAGAGTCCAGGAGCTTAAAGCGGAGCTCCAGCCGCGAAACATTTTTTTTTTAAAGTCAGCAGCTAACAGTGTAGCTGCTGACTTTAAATAAGGACACTTACCTGTCCTAGGCGCCCGCGCTGACGCCCCCCCCCCCCCCCCCCCGATGCCGGTCCCACGATCGCTCCGGGTCCCACGCCGCCATTCACACTATGGGAAACAGGCAGTGAAGCTGTACGGCTTCACTGCCCGTTTCCTACTGCGCCTGCGTGAGTCTCACGCTGGCTTGTGAATGGGCGCGCTGCTCTCTGAGAACACACACAGTTCCCAGAAAGCAGCGCGCCCCATTCACAAGGAGAAGGACAAGAAGACATTAAACCGCGGTGTGGAAGAGGCAGATTACGGACTTCCGCATAGCAACAGCTATTTCGGGTGAGTATTTTTTTTTTTTTCAGGTTTTTTTATTTTTATTTTTTTAAACATGGCAAATGTTGTTTTGCTGGGTGGAGCTCCGCTTTAATGCGGCACCGTATAGAGCAGACTAGTAGCTCTACATGTGCGGCTTCTTTTGGAAACGCTGTGACTCGTGACGCGCCTACGCAATACGGGGGGCAGGGCCTTATCCACCAGGGGAACTTTTTCTGAAAGGACGTCAATCACCTGGGTGGCCTCCTAGATGACTGGCCTCCTTTGCATAGAAACGCCTACTCCTGCGGGGAGAAGTACCCGGAAGCCGTATTGCAAATGAAGACTACAAGGTCTGTACAGCCAATAAAAAAATGTAAAATTGCGGACAGTACATGTTAGAAGTATAAAGAAGTTGGTCTGATAAAAATGTTATTTGGGTGAACCTCCGCTTTAACTGGCCTGCCTGCAGTCCAGACCTTTCACCATTTGAAACTATTTGGTGCATCTTGGAAAAAAATACAACAAAGAAGACCCAGGACTGTTGAGCAGTTGGAGACCTATATCAGAAATAAACGGGACAACATTCCTCTCCCAAAACTCTAGCAACTGGTCTCCTCAGTTCCCAGACATTTAGTGTGTTAACAGAAGAGGGTATGCTACACCGTGCTAAACATGGACCTGCGACAAACTTTTTTTCTTAAGAACTGTTGCTGCAATCACAAAATTGCCTTTTTTTTTCTTTTTTGTAAATAAATTATGGAATTATGAGATTTGCATGATTGTATTCTGTTTTTATGTAGATTTCACACAGTGTCTCAACTATTTTGGATTTGTAGTTGTATATTCCTGTTATACTACTGACTAGATTGAGATGTTATTTGAAGTGCTAACTAGGTCGGTTGTTTTTTCTCCTATGTTTGATCCATGATGGTTTAACAAAGTAAGCTGAAGAATTTAACCGAGGGATGAAAAATCTTTTATTTTTCTCTTTTAATGATGTGAACATAATATGTAATCTGAGGCGTTTAGAATGGCACCTGGAGTCATGCAACTGTGCACCTTAAAATCTGTCTTGCAGCCTGAAAGCAGGTGCCAATGTACACAGCGACTGGAGACAGTGTTCCACTTTCATGAGATATCATCATTTTGGTAGTTAGCCTATTACAGCACGAGGCATTCAAAGTACAAGCTTAAGGCTGTACACACAAACAGAATTTCCAAAAGGAATTGTGTGATGGCAGGATGTTGTCAGATAATCCAACCGTTTGTATGCTCCATCGGACAATTGTTGTCGAATTTTCCACCAACAAATGTGGGATAGCATGCTTTCAAATAACAAAATGTTTGATGTTGGATTATCCGACCATATTTGTACAAGTCCGTCAGAATAAAATCCAAAGTACAAACACACATGCTCCGAACCAATGCTAACCATAAGACAACATTAGCAAAGTTGCCCAAAGGGTGGCACTAACTAGCTGAAAAGCTATGTAGTTTTTTTTTTGTTGGCCAACAATTCTTTGCCATTTGTATGCAATACAAGGTCATGGCCAATGCCCTTCGCACAAAATTCCACGGCTTTGTCTGATGGAAATCAGAACGTGTGTACAAGGCTTTAAAGTGTAAGTCTATGCAAAAACTAAAATCCCTGCATCTATAGACAAAAAATTAGTATACATACCTTTTTCAACCTCCAGCAGCAGAAGTTCTGCAGAGGACACGGCCGACAACGGCTGCGATATGAACGGGAAGTGACATCACCCATAGACTTACTATAGTGCTTCCATTGTCTGTGTCCTCTGCACCTGCCTACACAGCAAAGCCACGGCTGACAGCTCAGCGTGGGATCCGGTTGGATCGGTTTAAAAAAAAAAAAAAAGGTATGAATTCCGATTTTTTCTTTACAGGGCTAGATAAGTTAGTCTATAGATGCAGGGATTTTAGTTTTTGCATGAACTTCCACTTCCACTAAGGGTACATGCACATGGGAAATATGCCATAAATGCATGTGCAGGAAAAAGCAGATGCAAAAAACACATCTGTGTTTACACAAATACAGGAGTGTACAGCCAATCACTTCTATGTCTGCCCCCATCTTCGATACAGCTGTGGGAAAACAGTTTTTTGCACTAGGCATATTTAACTCCTATATTCTCTTGTGCACATGAGGCCTAAATCTGAACTTCAAGAGAACAAATATACAGATGAAATACATATATGACCACTGCTTTACCTGGTAAAAAAGATTTGTATTTCTATTCATCCAGTTCTGAGATTTACACAACTCTGCCACACAGCATTGCCTTGTCTAGCAGGAGAGGGACCTGAGCTTTCTCTGCTGCAGTTTTATTTTTGACTAACAGGTCCCCACACTGCACCTAGACAGTGACGGGATAAGCAGCACACAGATGAGGTCATATCTATGCTTTCTCCTATCAGCATGTTCCTTGCAATGCATTCTAAACTCTGCTGTCTGGGCTGTACAGTTGCCAAAAGTTTTCAGTTATAAAACAAAAGTTAGTTGACTTGACATGCACTAGGGAAAAAAAAAAGTTAGGTCTTTTTTTTATATGCATTATAAATCGCTTTAGAAAGGAATAGCAATACATGTCCGAGCATCAAAAAATGCACTACACTACAATACAGTCACATAAGTGTAAACCCAGCCTCAATCTTTAGTTGGTTAGCAGGAGGATACAAGTTGTAGGCAGGAAATAAAAAAATAAAAAATAAAAAAAAGAAAGAAAAAAAACACACAGCACCAACACCAAATGATCTGTTCATTTTTTTGTGTGTCCATCTATAAAAGTTTTTTTTGGACACTGGGCAGGTTCTGTTGAAGTCTGCTCAGCGGGGAATCTGTCTGCTGAGCAGGCAGATGGCTGGTCTGTGTCCACTCCGCTTACGCAGACACAGCACACTCTCCTCAATGGGCAATCACATGTGAACGCACCGCCTGTACGTTTAGACCAGACTGCCATTTGATCCGCCAGACCGATAGGAAATGGATGCTCATCTGTCTGTTTTTAGCGGACAGGATCGGATCAAAGTCAGCAGGTGTCAAAAGACACTCGCCACTCCATAGGAGGAGACTGGAGGGTCTGATCCAGTTGTCTGAAAACCGGGATGGACAAAAAAAAAGGATTTTTAAATAGAAATCTGAAATGTATTTATCAGATTTTAATAAAATGCTTTTGGAGTAAAAATCTAAAGCTAGATTTCCATTTGGTATACATTAATGATTTAGTTTATTCAGCATGAAATGGAGCTCAGTTATGTAGCATGAGGTTGTGTTATGCTGCAATAGTTACATTTTTGGTAAACTCATTCAATGAATCCAAGCCGAGATAAAATGCACGGCATTGATGCATTCACACAATTTCACAGTAATTTCACAGTAATCATGAGATAAAACAAAGAGTTCAGGAATATTCCTTTATTCCATTGTTTTGCAAAACTATGTACACTACAAACTATGTGATTGAATCGGTTCCGATATCGCTGTTTTACTAACCGGACAGCTTGTTATTCTAAATAGGAAACCTTCATTTTGTTCACAAATATTAAGGATTTTAACTACCAGAAAGAAGAAGAAGTCCTTACATTTAAAGAGTACCTGTCATTTCAAATCCATCATGGTAACCCCTGTTAGCGGGCATCCACTCACTTGCTGCCCCCACGCCCCTCACCTTGTTGTGTTACTGCCACATCACCAGCCGTCCCATTACAGTGAATGGGACTGTCGGCAAGTCAATAGCGGGTCAGAGGATTATAACTTAAATCGACTTGATTTAAATCAAATCCAACCTGCTGAAAACTGACAGGCGGACCTGATCAGTCCACTAGTGCAGTTTTTCCCAACTCCAGTCCTCAAGGCACACCAACAGGTCATGTTTTCAGGATTTCCATTATTTTGCACAGGTGATTCGATCAGTTTCACTGCCTTAGTAATTCCCACAGCTGTTTCAATTGAGGGAAATCCTGAAAACATGACCTGTTGGTGTGCCTTGAGGACTGGAGTTGGGAAACACTGCACTAGTGCAGTGGTCATCAACCATTCCTGCAGGGCCCACTAACAGGCCAGGTTTTATCTACTACCTTGGGGGGGGGGGTGCAGACTAGAATACTGCAATCACTAGAGCAGCAAATGATATCACCTGTGATGTATTTCAGTTATTTCGAAAACCTTAGTGGGCCCTGCAGGACAAGGTTGATTACCACTGCACTAGTGGGAAAGGGGCCTTAATCAAGTGGTTGTTTAGGTTGTTTCTCAACTCCAGTCCTTAAGGCGCCCCAAAAGGCCAGGTTTTCAGGATTTCCCTCAGATGAAACACCTGTGGTAATTACTCAGGCAGTGAAACTTATCAAAATTACCTGGGAAAAATAATGGAAGGCCTGGAAAACACAACCTGTTGGGGCGCCTTGAGTGTATTTGATAAACACCGCTTTAGATTTACAAGGCTCTTAATTATACAATTTGTATACATAATCTGAAATATCTTTAACGCCAAACTCTTCAGACTAAGTTGACACTTGTAAGATGCAGGAATCAGCACGACTACAGCAGCAGTTCCCGCATCGCATTTCTCCCGCAGGCAGTTCACACTGCCCTCTGAACCTCTGCGGGTGTCAATACTTTGTTAATGACATCCCCAGATCACAGTGTGAACTCACACAGGAACCAGATTGCATAGGTGAGAAAACCCATGTGACCCAATTTTAAATGCGGGGTAAAAAGTCCCTGCACTTTTTTTGTGAGGAGCCAATGTGAATTGTATGGCTGAACTCGCATTGCACAGACAGGCATTACTAACGCTCTCTCCTCTCCCCTGCAGCCAGGCCCGTCGGAACCCGACAGGCAAAGCAAGCAATTGCCTGGGGCCCCGAGCTGGCCAGGGGCCCCAGCAGGGAGGGCCCTTGCCGCACCGCTGCGTCCTCCTGCAGTCCGGTCGGCCGTGTACCATAACCGCGCGGTACAGGAGATTTAGGTTCCTGTTCCCGACCGGACTGACAGGAAGTGCACACACTGAGTGTTCACTTCCTTTCAGTCCGGCCCCCGGGAACAGCAAACAATCTCCTGTACCGCGCGGTTATGGTACACGGCCGACTGCAGGAGGACGCAGCAATGCGGCAAGGGCCCTCCCTGCTGGGTGCCCCTGTGCAGACACCAACATATGCCGGCGTGTGAGGTGGAGGATAGAGGTAATAATAATACACCCCCAAGCATTTCTATCCACAGCCATTTTGAATAATGATTGAAGTAACATTTACTTTCTAAAATCTATCTGCCCTTAGCTTCGGCAGGCTGGAGGGTGTACTTAGTTCAGAAAACTCCTCCTCACCTCCACATGAAAGAAAAAAAAATGCCTATGATGAATCCTGGGGTGTATGAAATAATTTTAGCCCAGGAGGGAAGAAAAAAATAAAAGCAGATTTTTAAATATATTATACTTCCCTATGTATATAGTTCTGATTGAGAGAGTTTAGTTCCGCTTTAAATCTACACTCTGTCAACACACTTTAGAAAACAGGAAAATTAAACATCTTCCCGTTTACAATGATTCCAGTAGCCAGTACACATCCTCATACATGTGAGGAATTATTGATTTATATGCTCTGTAAGAAGAAACATACGGTTTTATTTTGTACTTTTATTTTTCTATATTAGGGTTACAGATTTTGTCAAGAAATTCAGGACTTCACTCTTCTCAATCAGCATTGACCTACTAAATAGATATGAAGATATGTTTACTGTTGTGCTCAAAAGTTTGCATCCCCTGGCAGAAATCCTTACATTTTGGCATGGATATTGAAAATATGACGGATCATGCCAAAAAAACTGTCTAAGGATAGCAATCATATGAAGCCATTATCACAGTTGTTAGGCTCATTTTTAAATCATAATGATAACAGAAATCATTCAAGTGACTTTGATAAAGTGTACATACCCTGGAGTCTAGGTTCACATTGGAGCGATTTGTCATGCGATTTGAGAGATCAAACCGCATGATAAGTCGCAGCCTATTGGGTGCTGCACCGATTTGCAAAAGTAGTTCCTGCACTACTTTTGATGATTTCAGGTGCGATTTCAATAGACATCTGTGTATGAAGCCACACAAATGTCTATCAAGTAGCAACTGAAATCGCGCTGACCTTGCTACTCTGAAATCACACTACTTCAAGTGAAGTAGCACGATTTCAAAGTAGCATCAATGTGAACCAGGGCGGAATGTTTGGCCTTGATACAGATGCACAAAAGGTGACACACAAAAATGCAATTAAAAGGGTTACATTTCCACATTTGTGGCTTTTTTAAATGCACTTAGTGTCTCTATAAATAGTCAGTGAGTTTGTTAGCTCTCTTGTTAATGCACTGGGCAGGCTAGATACTGAGCTATGGGGAGTGGAAAATAACTATCAAAAAGACCTGCGTAACAAGGAATTGAAACTCTATAAAGATGGAAAAAGGACATAAAAATATATCCAAAGCCTTGAATATGCCAGTCAGTACTGTTCAATCACTTATCAACTGGGAAATTTGGGGGATCTCTTGATACCAAGCCAAGGTCAGACCAAGAAAGACTGCAGCCACAACTGCCAGAATTGTTCAGGAGAGAAAACAAAAAAAACAAAAACACACACACACACACACACACACACACACACACACACGACCTCAGGAGAAATACAGGCTGCTATGGAAAGAGATAGTGTGGTTGTTTCAAAGAGCACAATACGGCAATACTTGAACACAAATTAGCTGCATGGATGAGTCGTAATCAGTGTTAATTTTTACAATAAATGTTGTTTTAGTTATAGTCTTGACTGAAATGCCATTTTAGCTTTAGTTGTATTTTAGTAGACTAAAATCTACAGTACATTTTAGTTGACTAAAATCTAACGAGTTTAGTTCAATTTTAATGCATTATTTCTTTAGAATTGGCAAAAACTCCTGGGGTAAGAATCTAATAACATGTTTATTATTTATGGTATTAAGGTTTGAACATGCACTACAGACACAGATTTAGCCATTGTGATATAAATTTCGTTTTAGTCATAGTCTTCACTAAAATGCCATTTTAGTTTTAGGCGTATTTTTATCTTTTGAATAAAATCCCATTTTAGCCATCTGAATTGTTTGTCATATTTTAGTTTTTTTATATTTCAAAGGTTTTATTAAATTTAACAATACAATAAGTACAAAATACAGTTACCATACATACAACATTAGACATAAAGGATCTCAATAAATTGTCATATTTTAGTTAACTAAAATAGTATAAAATGGTCATCACAGTCTCCTGACCTTAAAATCATCAAACCACTCTAGGGAGATCCAAAACATGCGATTCATGCAAGACGACCAAAGACTTTGCCAGTAAACTGGAGGCATTGTGCCAAGACAAATGGGCAGCTATACCACCTGCAAGAATTCTGGACCTCAGACAGCCATTATAAAAGACTGCATGCGGTCATTAATACCAAAAGGGGCAATACACAGTATTAGGAACTAAGGCGATGCAGACTTTTAAATAGGGGTGACTTCATTAGTTTACTTGTTGCCATGTTTTTTTTTTTTACAATTTTATGTGCAATTTGTGACCTACAGTTCAATACGAACCCCCATAAGAAATAAAAGGAATGCATTTTGCCTGCCCACTCATGTTTCCTTTAAAAATGGTGCATACTGTATATTACCAATTCTCCAAAGGAAGCTTTTGAGCACGAAACTGTACTTGTGTTAAACTTTTGTTTTTGGGTGTCTTCAATTACTATATGGTTTCCAGGCCTAGGCAAACGATGTCATACAAGCACTGGGTGAGCTGTGACAGCACTCTGTTTGCAAGTAACTTTGACATAATGTGCTAGTATGTCCAATGTACTTGGGCCCCTAAGGAGCTGGCTGGCCCCCTGTACCTGGGACCTAGCCGTTCCATCCCAATGTACCTGGGACCTAGCCGTTCCATCCCAATGTACCTGTGCCCCTAAGGAGCTGGCCGGTCCATTCCAATGTACCTGTGCCCCTAAGGAGCTGGCCGGTCCATTTCAATGTACCTGTGCCCCTAAGGAGCTGGCCGGTCCATTCCAATGTACCTGTGCCCCTAAGAAGCTGGCCGGTCCATTCCAATGTACCTGTGCCCCTAAGGAGCTGGCCGGCCCCCTGTACCTGGGCTCTAAGGAGCTGGCTGGCCCCCTGTACCTGGGCCCCTAAGGGGCTGACCGGTCCATTCCAATGTACCTGGGCCCCTAAGGAGCTGGCCGGCCCCCTGTACCTGGGCCCTAAGGAGCTGGCCGGCCCCCTGTACCTGTGCCCCTAAGGAGCTGGCCGGTCCATTCCAATGTACCTGTGCCCCTAAGGAGCTGGCCGGTCCATTCCAATGTACCTGTGCCCCCAAGGAGCTGGCCGGTCCATTCCAATGTACCTGTGCCCCTAAGGAGCTGGCCGGTCCATTCCAATGTACCTGTGCCCCTAAGGAGCTGGCTGGTCCATTCCAATGTACCTGTGCCCCTAAGGAGCTGGCTGGCCACCTGTACCTGGGACCTAGCCGTTCCATCCCAATGTACCTGGGGCCTAAGGAGCTGACCGGTCCATTCCAATGTACCTGTGCCCCTAAGGAGCTGGCTGGCCCCCTGTACCTGGGACCTAGCCGTTCCATCCCAATGTACCTGGGGCCTAAGGAGCTGACCGGTCCATTCCAATGTACCTGGGCCCTAAGGAGCTGGCTGGCCCCCTGTACCTGGGCCCCTAAGGAGCTGACCGGTCCATTCCAATGTACCTGGGCCCTAAGGAGCTGGCCGGCCCCCTGTACCTGGGCCCTAAGGAGCTGGCCGGCCCCCTGTACCTGGGCCCTAAGGAGCTGGCCGGCCCCCTGTACCTGGGCCCTAAGGAGCTGGCCGGTCCATTCCAATGTACCTGTGCCCCTAAGGAGCTGGCCGGCCCCCTGTACCTGGGACCTAGCCGTTCCATTCCAATGTACCTGGGCCCTAAGGAGCTGACCGGTCCATTCCAATGTACCTGGGCCCTAAGGAGCTGACCGGTCCATTCCAATGTACCTGGGCCCTAAGGAGCTGGCCGGCCCCCTGTACCTGGGCCCTAAGGAGCTGGCCGGCCCCCTGTACCTGGGCCCTAAGGAGCTGGCCGGCCCCCTGTACCTGGGCCCTAAGGAGCTGGCCGGCCCCCTGTACCTGGGCCCTAAGGAGCTGGCCGGCCCCCTGTACCTGGGCCCTAAGGAGCTGGCCGGCCCCCTGTACCTGGGCCCTAAGGAGCTGGCCGGCCCCCTGTACCTGGGCCCTAAGGAGCTGGCCGGCACCCTGTACCTGGGCCCTAAGGAGCTGGCCGGCACCCTGTACCTGGGCCCTAAGGAGCTGGCCGGCACCCTGTACCTGGGCCCTAAGGAGCTGGCCGGCACCCTGTACCTGGGCCCTAAGGAGCTGGCCGGCACCCTGTACCTGGGCCCTAAGGAGCTGGCCGGCACCCTGTACCTGGGCCCTAAGGAGCTGGCCGGCACCCTGTACCTGGGCCCTAAGGAGCTGGCCGGCCCATTCCAATGTACCTGGGCACTAAAGAGCTGGCTGGCCCCCTGTACCTGGGCCCTAAGGAGCTGGCTGGCCCCCTGTACCTGGGACCTAGCCGTTCTATCCCAATGTACCTGGGCCCTAAGGAGCTGACCTGTACCCCCACAGTTTAGTGTGGGTTGTGTCCCCTGTACACCCTCTCCCCTAGAAGCTGAGGTCAGTGCTCACTCACCCTCGGTGTGGCTGCTGGCACTGTGCAGGGTGACCAGTGTCAGGAGAAGGCTGTAGATCCCAGAACAGGCGCTCCGGCGGGCACAGCAGTGGCAGTGTTGGTGCTGCAGCATGTTGCTTGTCCTGACCATGGTAAAGTGTACAGACAGGTGAACTGCTCTCTCAGGAACACAGCATGTGAATGTACTCCGCCAGCTTCCTCTTCCTCCAGCCCGGCTCTGTCACCGCACTCTTCTCCGTGCAGTCTCTCAACAACTTCGGCAATTCTTCACTCTCTTCCGACTGCTCTCGTCTCAACCGGACTCCACCAGAGCAGTAGATATTCAGGGGCCAGAGCGTCTACCTGTGTTTTCATTTCCTCACACCAGTAACGCTGTAGCCGCAAACATCCGCTTCCTGTGACAGGCAGCGCCGCCTCTGAGTGCAGGGAGTCGTCCACAGCGACACCTGGTGGACAGCGCTGGAGACTACACGCATGTCAGGGAATGGCTGCATATCTATGTGAACATTCACCTCTTGCACACATGTTGGGAGCACGCGCCGGATGACACAAACTGGGCTTGTCAGGTGTACACATCAAGAGCAATGGATACCTTTCCAAGTCAGCTCAGAACAGGGCTGATTCTGCTTTTTTGCTGAAAAACGTTAAACCACTTTAGGACCAGGCCTTTCTGGAACTTTTTGCTTACAAGTTGAAATTTGTATTTTTTTTTTTCTAGAAAATTACTTAGAACTGCCAAACGCTATATATATTTTTTTAGCAGAGACCCTAGAAAATAAAATGGTGATCATTGCAATATTTTATGTCACACCGTATTTGCGCAGCAGTCTTTCAAACACAATTTTTTTTATAAAAAAAAAAAAAAAAAGGTAAATTTAGCCCAATTTATTTATATAATGTGAAAGATGATGTTACACTGAGTAAATAGATACCTAACATGTCACGCTTTAAAAATTCAAACACTCGTGGAATAGCCACAAACGATGGTACTTAAAAATCTCCATAGGTGACGTTTTAAAAATGTTTACAGGTTAGCAGTTTACAGTTACAGAGGATGTCTAGTGCTATAATTATTGCTCTCACTCTAATGATCGTGGCAATAGCTCACATGTGGGGTTTGAACACCGTTTACATATGTAGGTGCAATTTACATATGCATTTGCTTCTGTGCACAACCAAGGAAGGACAGGGCACTTTAATTTTTTTATTATTATTATTATTTTACGTTTACTTACTATTTTTACACTGTCCCTTTCATTTTGTTATCATTTATATTTATTAGGAACAATGTAAACATCCCATGTAATAGAAATAAGCATGACAGGTCCTCTTGATTGAGAGATCTGGGGTCAAAAAGCATAGCTCCCAACTGTCCCTGATTTGGAGCAATGTCCCTCATTCCCCCTCATTTGTCCCTCATTTTGGTCTGATCTATATGTATATAAAATGCACTTTTTATCTATCAAAAAGTGTTTTCCAGCCCTAAACCTTTCATCTGATTTCTAAATTGCTGCATTTGTAAATTCCAAAAGCCAATATAAAGGAATATTAGTGGTAAAAAAAGCACTTGTTTTTTGTACAATTCTCCTTTAAGGGTGCGTGGCAAGGGGTGTGTCCTATGCCTGCATACATTTGCTGATAGGTGTCCCTCATTCACATTTCAAAAAGTTGGGAGGTATGAAAAAGACCTCAGATCTTTCAATTACCTTTAAATGAAAAAAAAAAAAAAAAAAACATTTTTCCCCCTTTGACAGAATTTTTTTTTTGGCCCTTTAAAGCCGTTAGGCGGAAGTGAAGTCAGACGTCGCTGCAGTCTGCCAAGGACTGAGAAATGAGAAAACAACCGCCCAGCTGGTTCCACCTTTAGCTTTTTGCAACTACCCCACCCCCACCAGCTTCATGCACTCTAGAGGAGCAGAGAGTGGTGACTGACAGTCACTGCTCTCCACTCCAAGAAGACTGAAAGCTGAGATATCATCGGTCATGTGAATGTTCAGTTCTCAGGCTTAGAGCCGATGTGGCACACCTGCAGCATGACATCAATACTGAAGCATGGAGGTAAATAGAGAATAATGTTTTTTGCCTTTGGTTATACCTTAACCACTTACCTACTGTGCACCTACACCCCCTTCCTGCCCAGACAAAATATAAGCTTCCGGCACTGCGTCGCTTTAACTGACAATTGCGCGGTCGTGCGACGTGGCTCCCAAACAAAATTGGCGTCCTTTTTTTCCCACAAATAAAGCTTTCTTTTGGTGGTATTTTATCACCTCTGCGGTTTTTATTTTTTGCGATATAAACAGAAATAGAGCGTCAATTTTTAAAAAAATGCAATATTTTTTCCTTTTTGCTATAATAAATAACCCAAAAAATATATAAAAAAAAAAAAAATTTCCCTCAGTTTAGGCCGATACGTATTCTTCTACATATTTTTGGTAAAAAAAAAATGCAATAAGCGTTTATCGATTGGTTTGCGCAAAATTTATAGCGTTTACAAAATAGGGGATAGTTTATGGCATTTTTTTTTTTTTTTTTTTTTTTTTACTATTAATGGCGGCGATCTGCGATTTTTTTATTGGGACTGCGACGTTATGGCGGACATTTCGGACACTTTTCTGACATTTTTGGGACCATTTACATTTATACAGTGAAAAATGCTATAAATATGCATTGATTACTGTATAAATGTGACTGGCAGTGAAGGGGTTAACCACTAGGGGGCGGGGAAGGGGTTAAATGTGTGTCCTATGAGTGTTATAACTGTAGGGGGAGGGGGGGGTGACTGGGGGAGGTGACCGATTGTGTCCCTATGTACAAGGGATACAATCGATCTCCTCTCTCCCTGACAGGGACGTGCAGCTCTGTGTTTACATACAGAGCTGCACGTCCCAGCTCAGTTACTGAGCAATCGCGTGTGCCCGGCGGCGATCGTTGCCGCCGGGAACTCGCACGGGATCCCCGCAGAGCGGCGGGTGCGCGCGCGCGCCGCCGGCGACGCGCCGCCGCGCCCGCCCGCGGCTTTAAAGGGACATCACGTCAGATGAGAGGGGGGGGTGATGATGAGTTTTGGGGCAGATGAGCAGTGCTGTGTATTGGTGTAGCAGATGAGAGGGGGGTGATGATGAGTTTTGGGGGAGATGAGCAGTGCTGTGTATTGGTGTAGCAGATGAGAGGGGGGGGGTGATGATGAGTTTTGGGGGAGATGTGCAGGAGGTACAGTGGTGGAAGAGATGAGAGGGGGGGTTCAGCTCTGGGGGGCAGATGAGCAGTGCTGTGTATTGGTGTAGCAGATGAGAGGGGGGGGTGATGATGAGTTTTGGGGGAGATGAGCAGTGCTGTGTATTGGTGTAGCAGATGAGAGGGGGGTGGTGATGAGTTTTGGGGGAGATGTGCAGGAGGGTACAGTGGTGGAAGAGATGAGAGGGGGGGTTCAGCTCTGGGGGGCAGATGAGCAGTGCTGTGTATTGGTGTAGCAGATGAGAGGGGGGAACAGAAGTGGGCCAGTGTGGTACAGTCTGGTGGGGCAGATGAGAAAGGGGCTTACAGTATTGGTTGGACAGATGACAAAAACAATGTTTTTTTTTTTGTATAATACAGGTGAAAGAAGAAGGTTGCAGTTGGATCTGCACACAGTCATGGAGGATATGCAGGCAGCAGAAGAAAGGCAGCTGGAAAGAATGCATAACCTTTCTGAGAGAAGGTTTCAAGCACTACGTCAGGATGCACAGGAAGCAATGCGCCAGGAGGCAGAAATTGCCCGGATGCAGATGGAGCAGTCGGCTACCTTCAACCAGGCCTTCCTCGGTGTCCTTGGTCAGCTTGTTCAAGTGATTGGAGCCAATCGTCAACCCAGGTCACCACCCAGACAGTAGTGCCTTTCATGCAGCACAGTACCTGTACCCATTTTTACTTTTAAAGGAAATTTAATTATTTTGTGTTTAAAAAATTATATTTTATTTTATTAATAGGCTACTTTTGAGCCAGCACCAATCACACAAGATTGGACACATTTTCTCCTTGCTGCACATGGCTTTAGTTGTAGTGCTGCTCTGGCACCTTCCCTCCTGGCACCTTTGCATTATCACCCACGCCTTGGAAGGTGCAGCCTGGATTTCACCAAAAGGCACCCCCGGTGGCTTCATATGTTTTTTCTTTGTTTGAATTTCTCACTTCCTGTTCCTTCTCAGTAAACTTTACAACATGCTTACTGAGGAGGAACAGAAATTGAGAAATTCAGACAAATATTCCAAAAAACATTTACAAGTGATGTTGAAAAAAATGTTTTACAACCTCTTTAGGTTATTGTTTAAGAGATTGTACATTACCCAAATTTTTACTTTAAAAAAAGTATGAAGATTAATTTTTTGTTGAATAAAAAAACAAAATAGACTTCTACGAGTATGTCGTTTCTGCAACATTTTATTAAACTTATAGCATAATTCATAAAGTAAATAAACATTGTACTAATAAATGAGAAGAAAAAAAAAGTTAAGGTGCCGCATCAGAGCCTGACGTATTTCACTGCACTCTTCTTTCACATCCTGTGCTGCTGTTACTGGTACTGGCTATTCTGGAGATGTATTCCAATCCTGGTCAAAGTCTTCTCCATGACTTTCACAAAGATTGTGAAGAGTGCAGCAAGTTAGGACCAGGCCATAGGGACTACAGGGAGTTTCCCGGTGGGCCGATGGCTCAGTGGGCCGGTTTCAGTGACAGCCTGTCAAAGTAATGGCTGCGCAGCTCGCCCTCCACTTCATGCAGTGATGTGAGAAGGATGAGAAAAATACAGAGAAGAATAAGTGAAATAAGAGGTGAGTGAGGGCTCGTTATGTTATGCCACTTATGTTTTTTTGCACAATTGCGTATAGTATATATACTGTTTTTGTTCTTGTTTGCAAACATATAGTGGGCCGGTCTGGATAAAGTCCAGGGCCAAATTTTGGTCTCAGTCCATCCCTGGTTAGGACCATGGATTTGGTGAGTTGAATGTCACTGTCATTCCTCTTCATAAGACACCTCCACCTACCCTTAAGTCTTCCAAAAGCATTTTCCACTACAACACGTGCCCTGGATGTTTTCTTGTTGTAGGTTTGCTGCTCTGTTGTTAGGCGCCCATTGTCAGGAAATGGTTTCAGAAGCCAATTTTGTAAAGGGTAGGCAGAGTCTCCAAGCACATAGTAGCCAACATTCACCCCACAAATGTTCTTAGTGCTCACCGGGTAAAGTCCTCCCTGGCCAACCCAATCCCAAAGTGTTGACAATCGGAGAACCCGAGCATCATGCAAACTACCTGGCTTTCCTACATTCACATTCCAGAACAGTCCCTTGCCATCCACTACTGCCTGGAGGATGATGGAATGCCAGCCTTTTCGGTTGAAGTAGTCGGTGTGGTATTCTTGTGGTGCTATTATTAGTATGTGTGAGCCATCAATAGCACCAACACACTGTGGAAGGCCCCACCTGTTCTCAAAGTACTCAGCCATGTCTTTTAGCTTTTCCCTGTCCGGAAAATGCACAATGTCAGGAGCTAGCAATGTGCACACAGCCTTACAGAAGACCTGCACACACCGACACACTGAAGATTTGCTCACACCGAAAAGATGGCCTATACTCCTGTATTCACTGTTGGTAGCCAGCTTCCACAGAGCAATGGCAACTTTCTTCCTCACAGGCAAACTGGCTCTGAAGTTTGTATTTCTCTTTTCCATTACTGGACGTAGCTTGGCAGAAAGGAAGGAGAAGGTTTCCTCTGACATCCTGAAATTCTGCACCCACTGTCTGTGTGTAAATCCTGGGACGGTCACATTCCACCAATCATTGGCACGAGGGAAAGCCCAAATCACTGGGCTGCGGCGCTGCTTTGCCAAAAGGAGAAGCACCTGAAAAAAAAAAAAAAATGGTAACATATCTCAAAAAATAAACATCTTTTAAGTCAATGTGTATGTCAAGGTTGGTTGGTAGGTCAGTGTGTGCGTGTGTGTCATATTGGTGGGTCAGAGTGTGGGTCAGTGTGTGTGGGTCAGTGTGTGTGTGTGTGTGGGTCAGTGTGTGTGGGTCAGTGTGTGCGTGTGTGGGTCAGTGTGTGTGTGTCAGTGTGTATGTGTGTGGGTCAGTGTGTGTGCGTTTCAGTTAAGTCGTGTTGTGCTTACCCTATAGCGCTGCCGTCTTAGCCGCACCAATGTGTACTTCTCCTCCCGGCTACACATCCAAGCTAAAAGTTTCCTTTTCTTTTCTGCTGTGTTTTTCCTGGCCGCTCGCAACCTTCTCCCATACAATGCGGCATGTATTTTGCCTTTAAAGAACCAAAAGGCTAGCAGAGAAAACACAAGCTGCTGAATGACCTCCATTGTTGTTTATTTTTTTTTGGTGTTTGGTTGACGCTGAATGACGCTGCATCACGTTTCTCGTCGCACTAGTGTGACATCACGAGAGGGATTTTTTTCTAAAACCTGTATGGCCCTGGTGGTCCGACTGGCAGTGGAAACGCTCACCAGAATAGACCTGGCCCCTCAGAACCGTTCCGTTCCAAGCGACCCGAACCGATCTGCTCAGTGTAAACGAAGCACAACATTCCGTCGGAAAAAACAAAACACTGTTTTGTTGTCGGAATGTCCGATTGTGTGTATACAGAATTAAAGTGGTTCTAAAGGTACAATTTGTTTTTACCTTAATTCATTTTCTGTGTAGCACTACCCCCGGAGGAGCTGCTGGTTGTTTTCGGTGGCACGATTACTTCATGGCTCCCTCAAATTCCTAGGGGTGAATGATGCGTATTGCATTTGGTAGAAGTAAAGGAATGTCCGCAACAGGTGCTCTTTGCTGTGCTCTTTATTATCCAGACAGGTAAAAACAATAAAACTTGTGGTGAGGAAAGTAAAGTTGAAGAATAAGGGGGACAGCAAATTCAGGTGTAATGATAGGAAACAGTCCTGCTCCTAAGCGTAAGGCCGCATACACACAATCGAATATACCTGCTGAAACTGGTCCGACGTACCATTTTAGCGGACATATCCGATCATGTGTACGGGCTAGCGGACATGTTTTCCCAGCGGACAAATTTCAAAGCATGCTTTGAAATTTGTCCGCCGGAGACATGTCCGTCGGATATGTCCGCTGGTTAGTACACTAACCAGCGGACATAAATCTCTGCGCATGCGTCGAATGGATTCGACGCATGCGTGGAAGTATTTCACTTCCTCGTTTGGTGACGTGGCGGCGTCAACGTCACCGCCACGTCACCGTGTTCCCTGGCCGAGGGGATTTTCATCCGATGGTGTGTACACACCGTCAGATGAAAATCCGGAGGAGACTGGTCCGCTGGAAATGGTCCATCGGACATGTTTCAGCGGACATGTCCCTCCGTGTGTACGTGGCCTCACACTTCTATGCGCCACTCCTGCCTGAGTGGGTTTAGTGTACCCGGCAGGGGCGGACTGACCATTAAGGCATTCGGGCACTGCCCGAGGGCCCCATGCCACTAGGGGGCCCCATCAGGGTTGCCAGCCTCAGTAAAATCAGGGACAGTATGTAGAAATCTGTGTTTTTAACATCTGTCTCTGAAGCCATCTCTAGTACCTTCTCAGTGTGTGTATGTGTATTCTGTGTGTGTACTGTGTGGCCCCATGATCTATTGCCAAGGGCCCCATAATCTCCTATTTACCGGGGGCCCCATAAGTTGTCAGTCCGCCCCTGGTACCCGTATAGGCTTCTCTCACTGACCTGGCAGCTTGAGTATCACTCGAACATTTGTAAGATAAAGTCCCTGCCACAGACCCTCCTTGGTGAACTTGAGGAAAAGTCTCTGCTACAGACCCTCTTTGGTGAACTTCAGGGAGACACCTCTGCCACAGGCCCTCTCTGATTTGTAGTTGCGGAGGCAATCATCATTAGATAAATGATGCCTAGATCTCCTTCAACTTGTCGCTCAAGTACCGACTGACAGGTGATCAATCCTTCAGTGTGCGACTACCTTGATCCCCGGTGGTTTGTCGAGGCCCTTTTGGATCGCCAGCCTCTCAATGGCGCTCCTCAGATGGACTCCCCACCGAACAGCAGTACAACTTTGGATCCTCTAAGGTGGGATCCCAGTCACTCACTGGGCCCCCGTCGCTGTTCAGATGCTCCGGGCCAACATGGTCCCGGAACCAGGAACACCGCGTGGCACGCACGCCCCGGCCAGGTAGGCCATAACGCCAGGGCGCCGTGATGTGGTCAGCCTAAAGGTGGGTGCCACACTCAAAGCAGAAGACTCAGACCAATGGCGTCTGCCCCATAAATACCCTCCCCCAGCATGCACAGCGAGGCCACACTCTACTGATTGGCTGCTGGGGAAGAGGACCCAAACATTGACTCCACTGCTGCCATCTACCGTACAGGGGTGGGAAGAGCACCCCAATGCAACAGAATAGCCTACAGCACAGCCAAGCTGAGGCAAAGACCCTGTTTTACACATAACAATTTGGATCAGAGCTTAACTACGTTCTGATCTCCCTTAAATTTAACTAGCACCGCTACCATAAAGTACACAGGCGCTACATCTGCATAAGGTAAAAAACCCTTCTGTATGCAGCACCCTCACCAACACCTTCTTAAGACTCAAGCCGCGTACACACGATCGGTTCAAACCGATGAAAACGGACTGAAGTTTGTTTTCATCGGTCCAAACCGATCGTGTGTAGGCCCCATCGGTCCGTTATCCTTCGGTCCAAAAACAGATGGCTTGCTTTAAAATCGAACCGATGGACGGCTAACCGATAGGTCAAAACCGATCGTTAGTACGTACGAGCTTTGGTTAAAAATCCACGCATGCTCAGAATTAAGTCGACTGATGCTTGGAAGCATTCAACTTCGTTTTTTTTCATCAAGCCGTTTTACGTCACCGCGTTCTGACACGATTGGTTCATGAACCGATGGTGTGTAGGCACATCAGTCCATCAGTCAGCTTATTCGAAGAACCGATGAAAACGGTCCGTCGGAACGTTCTCATCGGATGGACCGATCGTGTGTACAGGGCTTTATACACACGATTGGACTTCAAACAAAAATTTCTGTGGATTTTTATTTGAAGGGCGATGGCCTATTGTTGGTTGATTTTCACATTGGTTCTGGGCATGCGTGTTTGTACTTCAGACTAAAGTCTGATGGATTTCTGTACACACGATAGGACTTTGCACCGTAGGACTTTTGTTTGCGAAAAGTTTGTCTGTTTGCAGAGCGAACTTTTGTCCGATGAAAACCAAAAAAGTTTGTCCGATGGAGCGTACACACGGTCGGATTTTTTTGAAAACCTGCTCATTTTGAAGTTTGTTGTCAACAAGTCCTACAGTGTGTATGGGGCTTTACACTTACCTGAGCCCCATCTCAAACCCATGCTGTGCAGAAGAGCAGCAGCTCTCTCCCTTCTCATCCTTAGGGTCCATTGGCTCCTGCTGCTGTCAATCGCAGCCAGTGAGGAGGGAGTGGGCGGGGCTCTGTGTTTCAATGGACTGACAGAGCGGGGCTCAGCTACAAGCACACACAAATGCCCCAATAGCAAAAAAAATTACAATCAGGTGCTAACAGCATAAGGATTAAAAATAGTTAATGTTGAATGAGAGAGTTCAGTCTGCTTTAAAAGCATGAATTTTATCACATAACATAAAACTAAAACCTTGTTAAGAACAGTATTATTCCAATCACTTAGAAGTACGTTGAATATTTTTTATTGCTCTATAAACAATGCAATACGTCTGTGGATGTTGTGGAGTATTTCTGTCATTGTCTTTATTTACAACACTATTTAGTCTGATTAGATCATCAACTATTAGATATGCTTGCATTTGTCCTCACTTTTCAAGAGGTGGTGAGCAACACTGGAATAAAGGCCAACAGAACCTACAGCTTAAAGAGGAGGTTCACCCTAAATATACTCTTTCCCAAGTGATCAAGCATACTGGCGTCAGCGCCAGTATGCTGTTTTTTTTTTTTTTTAAATGCCCCACTTACTGTGTAATCCTTAATTTTATTTCCCCCGTGGTGGATGGCGTCTGTATAGCCCGTCACGGGTATTTCCGGCGCTATGCGGCGCCTACGCACAGACCTAGGAGCTGACTGCGCAGGTGCCGTATTTCTCCAAGTCCTATTTCGGCTTTTTTCGGATGGCGTGACGCGCCATAGCCATAGGACTCGGAGAAATATGGCGCCTGCGCAGTCAGCTCCTAGGTCTGTGCGCAGGCGCCGCATAGCGCCGGAAATACCCGAGTCCTAAATCGGGTATTTTCGGAAGCCATGATGGGCTATAGAGGCGCCATCCACTGCAGGGGAAATAAATCAAAATTAAGGATTACACAGTAAGTGGGGCATTTAAAAAAAAAAAAAAAAACAGCATACTGGCGCTGACGCCAGTATGCTGGATCGCATTGGACATAGTATATTTAGGGTGAACCACCGCTTTAAATTAGCCACACATTGGGGGTTATTTACTAAAGACAAATCCACTTTGCACTACAACTGAAAAATACAAGTGCAAAGTGCATTTGAAATTGCACTGAAAGTACACTTGGAAGTGCAGTCACTGTAGATCCGAGGGGGACATGTAAGGAAAAAAAAACAGCATTTTAACTTTCACATGATTGGATGATCAAATCAGCAGAGCTTCCCCTCATTTCTGATCTACCCCTCAGATTTACAGTGACTGCACTTCCAAGTGCAATTTCAAGAGAACTTTTCACTTGTAGTTTGTACTTGTAGTGCAAAGTGGTTTTGCCTTTCGTAAGTAACCCCCATTGAGTAGAAAAGTATGTTCCCCATCAGCAAACTGCAGAGATGGATCCTCTGCTGAGTGAGGCGTATAGTTCTTCACTCACCAAAGCACATGGTCCCCACTGATTGGAGAGCTCTAGCTCTGACGAGGCAATGCACATGTTCGACCTCTGCGGAGAGACTACTGCTTCTATAAATAGAGCTAGTGTTCCACTCTGCAGAATACTGGCAAATAAATTAGCCTAGTGCCGCGTACACGATCATTTTTCAGCATGTCGAAAAAAACGAAGTTTTCCCAACTTCATCATTAAAACGACGTTTCCCACACACCATCGTTTAAAAAAAAATGATCTAGCAAAGCGCGGTGACGTACGACGGCACTCTAAAGGGGAAGGTCCATTCACCTTTGAGCTGCTTTAGTTGATTTTGTGTTAGTAAAAGACGATTGGCGCTTTTCTGTCTGTTACAGCGTGATGAATGTGCTTACTCCATTATGAATGGTAGTTTTACCAGAACGAGCGCTCCCGTCTCATAACTTGCTTCTGAGCATGCGCGGGTTTTTTACGTCGTTTTAGCCCACACACGATCATTTTTTACTTTAAGAAATGCAGCATGTTCGATTTTTTTTTTTTGTCGTTTTTCAGAACCTGAAAAATGATGTGAAGCCCACACACGATCATTTAAAATGACGATTTTTGAAAAACAAAGTTTTTTTCATGCTGAAAAATGATTGTGTGTATGCGGCATTAGAACCTGTCTAATTCATATGTGTTCAGGTTTAGAGGGATGAGGTGGCAACCCTACCGGCCATACAGTATACAATTTTCCCTTAGATCAGAGGTGCCAAACCTAATTTCATCATGGGCCACATCAGCAGCATTATGATTGCACTCAAAGGGCCAGTTGTATCTGTAAGGCCGCGTACACACGAGGGGATATGTCCGCTGAAAACGGTCCGATGGACCGTTTCAGCAGACATCTCCGCTCGTGTGTATGGGCTAGCGGACAGATTTGTCCACCCGACAGATTTCAAAGCAAGCTTTGAAATCTATCCGGTGGGAGATCTGTCCTCCCGACATGTCTGCTGGTTAGTACACTTACCAGCAGACATGTCGTCCCCCACCGCCGCGCCGCCGCCGCCGAATGGATTCGGCGCATGCGCGGAAGTGTTTTACTTCCTGGTGCGGTGACGTGGCGGCGTCAACGTCACCGCCGCGTCACCGCGCCGTCCGGCGGCGGGGAATTTGATCCGATGGTGTGTACACGCCATCGGATCAAACTCAAACTCGGACATATCCGATGGAAATGGTCCGCGGACCGTTTTCATCGGATATGTCCGATCGTGTGTATGGGGCCTTAGACTAGATGTCTTAGAGCACCCCCCCCCCCCCTTACACCAGATGTCAAGGGCCACCCCACCATCAGAAGACAAGAATCCCCCACCGTCACTCATATCAAATGTGCTGCTGCCGCTGAGAAGAAGCGGGGGGCGGAGCTGGAAGCAGGAAGTGCAGCATCTGGAGAAGGACCAGAGGAGGGCTTAAGACAGCTGCCAGAGTCTGCTGAATGCTGGGAAGGCCGAGACAAGGGGGTGCTGTGGCTGCACAGAGAGGTACAGGGTCTGTGTAAGGAATTCTGTCCTCCTCTCTGCTGCTGACTGTTGAGACAGGGTTTTGTCAGAGACGAGCCTCTCCACAGCTGCATAGAGAAGCGCAGGATCTGCAGGACGAGTTCTGTCCTCCTCTCTGCTGCCTACTGCTGAGACAAGGTAGAGGCGGAGAACAGGGAGGTGCCGCAGCTGCAGGAGCGTGTGAGGGCCACGTGAGATGGTCTGGATTCAGCCAGCAGGTCTTGTGTTTGACACATGTGTCTTGGATTTACCAAAACTATATAATAGGAGGTCAAACATAAACACTTTAAATTTGTATGCAAACAGGCAGGCCCTTGGTTGAAGGTAAATCTAAGGCCTCGTACACACGAGGGGATATGTCCGCTGAAAACGGTCCGATGGACCGTTTCAGCAGACATCTCCGCTCGTGTGTATGGGCTAGCGGACAGATTTGTCCACCCGACAGATTTCAAAGCATGCTTTGAAATCTATCCGGTGGGGATCTGTCCGCCCGACATGTCTGCTGGTTAGTACACTTACCAGCAGACATGTCGGCCCCCACCGCCGCCGCGCCGCTGCCGAATGGATTCGGCGCAAGCGCGGAAGTGTTTTACTTCCTGGTGCGGTGACGTTGCGGTGACGCGGCGGCGTCAACGTCACCGCCGCGTCACCGCCACGTCACCGCGCCTTCCGGCGGCGGGGAATTTGATCCGATGGTGTGTACACGCCATCGGATCAAACTCCCGATCGGACATATCCGATGGAAATGGTCCGCGGACCGTTTTCATCGGATATATCCGATCGTGTGTACGCCGCCTAAGGCTACTTTCACACTGAGGCGCTATAGCGCTAAAAATAATGCATGCAAAGCACCCTGTAAGAGCCTCTCCTTTCACTCCAGTGTGAAAGCCCGAGGGCTTTCACACTGGAGTGGTGTGTTGGCAGGACGCTCAAAAATGTCCTGCCAGCCACATCTTTGAGGCGCTGTAGGAGCGGTGTATACACCGCTCCTACAGCGCCCCTGCCCATTGAAATCAATGGGCAGCACCGCCGCTGCAGTGGCGCTTTGCGAGTGGTTTTAACCCTTTTTTGGCCACTAACAAGGCTTAAAAGCGCCCCGCTAGGGGCCGAATAGTGCCGCAAAAACTTTGGCGCAGTGTCCCAGTGTGAAAGCAGCCTTAGTACTCTGAACAGGCAAAGCAGTGACAGATTCTGTCTGCTCCTCCTGACACACATTCCTACTGGCCAAAAAGGCCTGCATGACAGTTAGACCCCTTTCACCCGTTCACGCTAAAAAAAAGCTCATGAAAATGAATGCTTTCACACTGGGGCAGTGCGCTGACAGGGCAGTGAAAAAACACCCCTCCCCAGTCAAATGAATAGAAAGCTCTTCAAAAGCACCTGAAAAGCTCTTGTTTTGGCTACTTTCACACTGAGGTGCTTTGCAGGCGCTATACCACTAAAAATAGTGCTTTCACACTGGAACAGTGCACTGGCAGAAAGGTCAAAAATGTCCTACTAGCTGCATCTTTGAGGTGCTGTAGGAGGAGTGTATTACACCGCTCCTAAAGCGCCCCTGCCCATTGAAATTGTGGGCGTTTTTCACCCTTTCTTGACTGCTACCCTGGCATAAAGCTCCCCGTTGGTGGCCAAATAGCGCCACAAAAATGATGGTAAAGCACTGGTAAAAATAGCAGCGCTTTACCACCCCCACCGCCCCAGTGTGAAAGTAGCCCTACAAGCGCCTCAGTGTGAAAGGGGCCTTATGGTCCAAAAGGAAAATAAGGAATGCAAATGTCAGAGCTATGCCTGTACAGAACGGCAAGCATTTGGCTCTGGCAGATTTAACTCATTTATTTATTTTTTCAAGTGACAGCACACCCAAAGCTCTATCTACTGTCTATATTGATAATCTTTGCATTCCTATGAGTCACAAGGCATAGCAGGTACACGCGTCAACACACTGAAGCTTCCAAACAATGGCAAGAAAACGTGATCTATTTACTGATATTGTCTGAGTAATCCATAATTACAGCTGCTCACAGCCACAGTGCATTTGCAACAATGTTTTATTAGTGTTGTCATGCAATCTACGACATCATCAAATACTTCAGACTAGTGCTTCAGAAAATAAACAACTGAACAGAATAATGACTAAATAAATACAAGATGTTTTTCTGAGATCACCATTCAGTGTAGCATAGGTATGCAATTTTGAGGCTTTTTTTTTTTTTGTACGCAGTTTTAGGCCTGCATTTACACCAGAGCAGAGCACTTTGCTGGTGATTTAGAAGCGTATACTACAGGTGTTTCACAAGGTTTTTTGCATGTGTATCAAACTTCAGGCTTTTTTTTTCCTGGGCTGGGCAATGGGGACCCGTTCTACAGTAGTACAGGCACTTCTTTGGAAGTCTATGTGGCCAAAAATGTCAGACTACGCAAAAAATAAATAAAAAACTCATACTGTACTTTTAGAGCATATGGCATACAGCAGGGGTGTCAAACTCAATTTCATTGCGGCTCGCATCGGTGCCATGATTGTCCCTAAAGCGATTGTTAACCCTATAAAAAAAAAAAATGATTCTGTTTCCTTAAAGCGGAGTTCCTACAAAAAAAAATATGAAGTCAGCAGCTACAAATACTGCAGATGCTGACTAATAATCTTACCTGTCCCAGGGTCCAGCGATGTGGGGGAACGAAGCTCATCTCCCCCTCCTCTCTGCGGCACTGTGGGCACTTGGCTGTGGCAATCATCTGGGACCTGTGATGTGTCCCAGATGATTGCCGAGAAGGAGCGGGGAGAGGTAAACTTCCTTCCAGTGCCGCGGTTCCCCCGGGAGGAAGTTCCATTTTTGGGGCGTAACTCCGCTTTAAGGCATGTTATACAGCACAGTGCTTGTGCTGTGTAATTTTGCACCCTGTAACACCTAAAAATCCTGACTGATCCTGCCTGGCTATGCCCCCCTGTAAGCTGACCACAGTGTATCATGGCTGCTGAGCCCTGACACCATGGTCAGTTTACACACCTTCATCATCCGCAGCCCTGCCGTGTCCTACACTGTCCTCTCCTCCATCCTCTCCCCTTTCCCTCTCTGCCTATCTGCTTGTGTCAGCGTCCACCCCCTCCGCTCCTGCTGCTCTCATAATTAATATAAAAAGCTCCCATCTCCTCTGTAATATAATATAAGTGCCCCTGTGTCTGTTGTATAAAAAAAATATGCTTATCTGGACCTATAACACAGGGTCCCCCGGCAATCACATAACTCCTCTGCTCTCTCTCCTCCCCGGCTGACATCAGCGACAGTGCTTAGCCCCGCCCGCTGGAGCTGTCAGCTGAGCAGAGGAGAGAGCCGAGGAGTCTCATAATCACTAGGAGGCGCTGTGTTATAGGTACATATAAGCATATTTTTATATAACACAGGCACAGGGACACATATTGTTATATTACAGAATGGATGTGAGATTTTTATAGAAGTGGGTTAATAACCACGTTAAATGGCCTGTTGTATCTGTAAGACTATATATCTACTCAGAAACAGAAGAGAACTCAAGAGCATGCAGTGTACAGAGAGCAGAGTTCAAGGGTGTGCTACGTACAGAGTGCAGTAATTAGGGGTGCGCTGCGTACAGAGTGCAGGGTTTAGGGGTGTGCTGCGAACAGAGTGCAGGATTTAGGGGTGCGCTGCATACAGTTTGCAGGGTTTAAGGGTGCACTACATATAGTGTGCAGGGTTTAGGGGTTCGCTATATACAAAGTGCAGCGTTTAGGGGTGTGCTACGTACAGAGTGCAGGGTTTAGGGGTGCACTACATACAGAGTACAAAGTTCAGGAGTATGCGGTGTACAGAATGCAGAGGTCAGGGATGCGCTATGTACAGAGTGCAGGGTTTAAGGGTGCGCTATGCACAGAGTACAACCTAAACCCCCTCCTCCCACCCAAAGCTTCCACGCATCTTTGCTCTCTTCTACCTGGCCCAGCTAGTACCATCATGTGTATTTGATTCTAGTAGCAACTCTGCCTCGCCTTGCAGGGTGATTGTTTTCTCTCTCAGATTCTGGAGATCTGTCCCCGCATTGCTCCATCATTAAATGCATGCAGGGATCTGTTAGATCCAGGAGCTGCTGAGAGCAAAGCTGTCCCCAATAAACACAGAAGGCCATGTGGGAGTGGAGGATGGGAGCTGGAAGTGGCAGAATAGAGTTCTGCCACGTTCCAGCTGCAAAACTGAGTGCGAGGGCTACATGAGAAAGAATGGGATTCTGCATGTTGAGCATAATCAGGCATAGGGAAATTAGCTGAAAAAACGCTTGAGTGTGAATGAATGGGGGCTAAGTGTGAAGAAGTCTAGTATTCTTTGTAATCAGATTAGTGTGTAATCAGTAGCAAAAATAATACTCTTGTTTGAAACTCTGTTACAATTGATTTAGATATACATTGCCCTAAATTGACCACATATTGCAATCTAATTTTTCAACTTTGTAAGCTTCTCATTCACACCACTCGCCTCTTAGCTGCAGTGGCAGCGGGCAGGGGTGTACACATGCTGCAGCAGGAATTTTACCCCTGTTGCTTTCAGGCTTGTTCACACTACCGGCAGTGACGGTTGCTCCTCTGAAAAGCAATTTAGGCTCAGATTGCTTTTCAAAGGTGTTTGACAGGTGGCGAGCAGGTGATAGCATGCCTCTTATTTTAACCCCCCCCCCCCCCCAAATGCTTCACCACTGCATCGGGGGTTGTGGTGGGCGGTCGCAGAGTGGCTCTTTTAATTTGAATAGGACACATTGGGGGGGGGGGGGGTGTGGAATACTCACCAAATGTGACAGGGGATATAAATCCTGCCATGAGCCTGGAACGTGTACACCCACAGCCACTACGGCTAAAGGGGGAGCAGTTGGGGAGCGATAACACCGCAGCCCAACCACATGGTTTTATCGCCTCCGACCATTATTGTGACCGAGTGCTTCTGCAGGGCTTGCAACTGCCTGAGCTTGACCTATTCATTGGGCCGAGCTGCAACTGCACTGCCTCCGCATGGGGTTGCATTGCATTGGAGTGGCATTTAGGGGGTAAAAACAGATGGTGAAGTAAAATGCTCCTGAAAATATGCACATGGCTTGCTTTTCAGAGGAGCAGCAGTGCTTTTCGCTAGTGTAAATGAGCCTTAAAGTGGTTGTAAACCCACTCTCATCCTTTTTAAACTACTGCCATGGTGCTGATCTATAAGGATATACATGCTTCCTGCATGTATCCTTACCTGTCAAATGTCTCCCTCTGTCTGTTATGAGACCTGAAAAGCTTCAGATTCTGTGGGTGGGTCTGTTGTCTGGAGCTCGGTGTGTGGAGTCAGGGCCGCCATCAGGGGGGTACAGGCAGTACACCTGTAAGGGGCCCAGGGGTCCCTAGGGACCCAGAGGCCCTGAGGGCCCCAGAAGACAACTTCTCTTTTTTTATTTTTTATAAAAAAATATATTTCTTTGATATATTTTTATTTTATTTTTTATTAAAAGGGACAATTTTTTTTTCTTTTTAGGGGTCTGGAGGTCCCCAGGGGCCAGGAGGCCCCCAGATGACAACCCCCTCTTTTTTTTTTATTTCTTTAAAAAAAAAATATATATATATATATATATATATATATATATATATATATATATATATATATATATATATATTAAAGGGCCCAGAGGTCCCCAGGGCCCCAGATGGCAACCACCCTTTTTAAAAAAATATATATATTATATTTATATATATATATATATATATATATAATATTTCTCTCTCTTTTTATTAAAGGTCCCCAGGGCTTTTTTTTTTTATATAAATATTTTTCTTTATCTCTTATTTTTATGTAAAGGCCCCCCCCCCCCCCGCTTCTCAATTTGTGGGGCAGCCCCCCTGCTTCTCAATTTCCGGCGGAACCCCCCCCCCCCCCGGTTCTCTGCTCCAGGGGGCCCATGCCTGAAGCTGTGTAAGGGGCCCCATAATTCCTGATGGTGGCCCTGGGTGGAGTCGTGATGTCAGTAGACTCCCTGCCCTCCTCTACACTCCCTTTGTCAACATAAATTTTTTCCTATTTATTTCTTACACTAAATTCTGCTATGATCACTAACATCCAGTCAAAATCCAGAAAGGTAACAACATGACTTCAGAAAAGGAGTGGGGGTGGGAATCAAAAAAGAATGCCTGTCTCAGGCTGGTGCATGAGATATGTAAATAACATTGTCACTCACAGCAAGAGGTGGAACGGACTAAGGTTTTTCTCTGTAAGTCTGTTTTATTTCACTGAACAAAACAAGAGGATTGATCAGAGCTGGATTAACTCTGTGTGGCAAGACTGGGCACAGATGATAGGAAATCGTATACTCTACATTGTGACAGCAAAAAATAAATACAAAATTTGGGTTTACATCCACTTTAAGGTTTTTTACCTTCATGCATTCAATTTCCCTGCCCCCCCTCCCTTAATTGAATATCAAAAACCAAAAGGGACTGTTTCATAAATGAACGTGCTGAATAAACCACATGACCAAGCTCTGAAATAATTCTACTTTCTAACCCATTTGTTATCTTTTATCACTGATTTAATCACACAAAAATTGGTTGAAAGCTATCAAAATGGTTATGAAAATATTTGATAATTGCTTGACTGAACATCAAAATAATCATCTCATCAAGCTACTGGATTGGAAACTTAAAGTAGAACTAAACCCATTGAACCATTGAACTTGCTTCCCAAAGCCAGTAGACTGCGTTCACACCTGAAGGTGCATGACAAACATGCTAAAAACGTAAGTTGCACCTGTGGTGCCATTTTGTTACTTTAAGTAGAACTACAGGCAAAACGTTTTTTTTTATTTTGGATAGAGCAAGGAAGGGTTATATATATTTTTTTGCCATCTGTGTCCCATTTTGGAGATTTCCCTTCACTTCCTGTCCCATAGCTAAACAGGAAGTTAGAGGAAATCCCTGCAAATGAATGGAGTGTCTTGGGGACCCACAAGTCCCCATTGGAAGATTTCTGCTGTATTACTTTTCTGGGGACAACCCAAAAATGTAGAATTTTGTTTTACTTATACTTTCGGTAATAACTGTAACCTGGATAAATAGAGAGGAAGAATCTCCTTAACAGGGGGAACACAGCAATAAAATATGACAGATGTTCTAATCCCTCTCCACTCTATCCAAATCTAAAAAATAAGTTTTGCCCTTAGTTATACTTTAATGGCACGCCAAACGTGGATAGCAAACGTGCAAAAATCATGTGTCACCAAATGCACTTGGCTCAATGCAATGGTGGGTCCAGGGGGGGGGGGGGGGCAACAGGGAAATTGCCACCCCCCCCCCCCCAAGGCAATCATGTCACATTGGCTTTAAAAAAAATTATATATATACATATAATTTTTTTTTAAACTGCTTTGCGGTGCCTGCAGCTGCCACTGCCGAGTCTCTTACTCTGTCTCTGTGTTTGGCTGTGCTGTGCTGGATCTGTGTTTGGCTGTGCTGGCTGTGCTAGACCTGCTCGTGTGATAGTAGATGGAGATGGAACACTGATTGAATCAGTGTTTTGTCTATAACAAGCCCGTCTAGGGGGGGGACCTTGCTAGAGCACACTGCCCTGCCGAACACAGACCTACAGCTCCTGTTTGTTCCATGACACACGTCGGGAGAGGAGATACCTGCTGTGTGTGATCGAGGCAATGCCATGGTGAGTGCCATACAAAAGTGGCACTGCATTAATAGACAAAAGTGGGTCTGCATTAATATACAAAAGTGGGTGTGCATTAATATACAAAAGTGGGACTGCATTAATATACAAAAGTGGGACTGCATTAATATACAAAAGTGGGACTGTGTCAGGAGAATATTAGATCAGTACTGTGTGACTGCACAGAGGAGACCAAACAATATAATTAGTGAAGTGAAAAGGTGTTTATTTACAAAAATAAGTGAGGACAACCAGTGCAAACAATATATATATATATATATATAGTCAAAGGGAGATACCGTATTCATAAACCAAGCCAGGCCGAGGTCATACACGTGGGAAGTCAGCCGATGGGTAAGGATGGGACAGGACAGAGCAGGGAGCAGATGGATGGATGAGCTGCGGGGTAAGATCCAGGGAAGATAGGAATCAGGAAACAGGGCAGAAGAGTCCAGGCAGGGATCAGGATCAAGGATCACAGAACAAGATTAAGGCACAAAATCAGGATCTGGATACAGGCTCAGGTCTGGGAGATATGCTTGAGCTCGCCGGGTATAAGTAGTGCTGCTGATTGAGCTCAGGTTACAGCTGAGCGGAGAAAAGGCTGTGTGCTCCATACTGCCAGGAAGCCCCCGCTGGTGGAGGCCAGTACTGCAGCCCAAATAACAGGCAGTATCACCAGCAGGGGGGACCTTCCCTGACAGTACCCCCCCCAAAGGAGCGGCCTTCGGACGCTCCAACCAGTCGTTGCTGGGGAAAGCCCATGATGTCAAGCCGGGCAGTGGATAAAGTTACATTAAGTGGGGAAGCAGACAGGGGCAAATCAGGCTGGGCAGCAGACTCCAGGCCCTCGAGCTGGGCAGCAGGCTCCGGGTCGTCGAGCTGGGCAGTGGACGAAGGCTCAGGGTCGTCGAGCTGGGCAGCAGGCTCCGGGTCGTCGAGCTGGGCAGCAGGCTCCGGGTCGTCGAGCTTGGCAGCAGGCTCCGGGTCGTCGAGCTGGGCAGCAGGCTCCGGGTCGTCGAGCTGGGCAGCAGGCTCCGGGTCGTCGAGCTGGGCAGCAGGCTCAGGAACAGCAGGCTGGCAGACTGGAACAGGAACAGCAGGCTGGCAGACTGGCACAGGAACAGCGGGCCAGCAGACTGGCACAGGAACAGCGGGCCGGCAGACTGGCACAGGAACAGCGGGCCGGCAGACTGGCACAGGAACAGCGGGCCGGCACAGGAACATCGGGCTGGCAGGCTGGCACAGGAACATCGGGCTGGCAGGCTGGCACAGGCTGGTCGGATGGCACAAGCTGGGCGGCTGGCACTGGAACAGGCTGGTTGGTTGGCACAGGCTGGGCAGCTGGCACTGGAACAGGTGGCACTGGGACAGGTTGAGCAGAGGGTACTGGGACAGGTTGGGTAACTGGCACGATGGTATGGGTTGGGAAGTACTTCCGTTTCTTTTTAGACTTAGTCACTGCAGGTTTGTTAACAGAAGGGGTGTATGAAGAGGATGGAATTAAGTAGGAGGAAGGGTTGGAATATGGCAGAGACACAGGGAAGGTGACTGAAGGAGGTTTTTGTGAAGTTGTTGCAGGGGGATTAAAGGCAGGGTAGGTATAATTAGTAGAAACTGGGTAGTAATATTTGGTAGGATGCGGAATTATCTGGGCTGGAGTTGCCATTGGTGATGGACAGATAGATCCTTGGGAAGGCAGGTGGTTAATAGCAGGGCTGGAACGGACAGGTGGATTAAAGGCAGGGTAGGTACAATTAGTAGAAACTGGGTAGTAATATTTGGTAGGATGCAGAATTATCTGAGCTGGGGTTACCATTGGTGATGGACAGATGGATCCCTGAGAAGGCAGGTGGTTAATAGCAGGGCTGGAACGAACTGGCTTGGCTGGAATCAGGAGATCTGACCATGCCTGCAGCACAGGTTGAACAAAAGCAGGTTCACACACACCTTGTCTAATCAGAGCCTGCACAGAATCAATACACTCAGATAACTTTTGCTGGGGACAGGAGGAATAATGCTCATCAAAATAAGCCGGATCATCCTCTAATAACCACACCAGGGATTCAACTTGGTCACGTCTAAAGGGGGGAGAGAAGTCATCACTACCATCAAGAATAAATGACAGGGCCGGCTTAACACACAACCGAATTAATGCCTGAACATCATCAAACGTCATGTACCCCTGATCCACCCAGGAATGAGCCGATCGGATAGTTTCCATCAGTTGGTCACTAGTCCAACCCTCCAAAACCTGGCGACAAGCCCCCTCATCCTCTTCTGCCAGCAGAGAAAGGTAAAGGATTTCATTGTAATCCATGTTTTAGAGCACTACACCAGGATGGTTCCTCAATGCAGTCACGTCTGATCAAGGGATGGCCCTGGTATACTGTGAGGAGAATATAGGAGATCAGTACTGTGTGACTGCACAGAGGAGACCAAACAATATAATTAGTGAAGTGAAAAGGTGTTTATTTACAAAAATAAGTGAGGACAACCAGTGCAAACAATATATATATAGTCAAAGGGAGATACCATATTCATAAACCAAGCCAGGCCGAGGTCATACACGTGGGAAGTCAGCCGATGGGTAAGGATGGGACAGGACAGAGCAGGGAGCGGATGGATGAAATGCGGGGTAAGATCCAGGGAAGACAGGAATCAGGAAACAGGGCGGAAGAGTCCAGGCAGGGATCAGGATCAAGGATCACGGAACAAGATTAAGGCACACAATCAGGATCAAAGACAGGGTCTGGATACAGGCTCAGGTCTGGGAGATATGACGATACCAGGGCGAGCTCTGCTTGAGCTCGTCGGGTATAAGTAGTGCTGCTGATTGAGCTCAGGTTACAGCTGAGCGGAGAAAAGGCTGTGTGCTCCATACTGCCAGGAAGCCCCCGCTGGTGGAGGCCAGTACTGCAGCCAAAATAACAGGCAGTATCACCAGCAGGGGGGACCTTCCCTGACAGACTGCATTCATCTACAAAAGTGGGACTCCATTCATAGACAAAAGTGGGCCTGCATTTATATACAAAAGTGGGACTCCATTCATAGACAAAAGCGGGACTCCATTCATAGACAAAAGTGGGACTGCATTGATATACAAAAATGGGGACTGCATTGATATACAAAAATGGGGACTGCATTGATATACAAAAGTTGGGACTGCATTGATATACAAAAGTTGGGACTGCATTGATATACAAAAGTTGGGACTGCATTGATATACAAAAGTCGGACTGCATTGATATACAAAAGTTGGGACTGCATTGATATACAAAAGTTGGGACTGCATTGATATACAAAAGTGGAACTGCATTAATATACAAAAGTGGGACTGAATTTATACACAAAGGTGGGGCTGCGTTCATATGCACAGTGAGGCAGCAATGATGGGCACTGATGAGGCTGCATTGATCTCTTGTACCATGTCTTCAGTCTCTGACCATCCCTTGTACCATGCCTGCAGTCTCCGACCATCTCTTGTACCACGCCTGCAGTCTCTAACCATCCCTTGTACCACCTCTGCAGTCTCTGACCATCCCTTGTACCACGTCTGCAGTCTCTGACCATCTCCTGTACCACGTCTGCAGTCTCTGACCATCTCTTGTACCACGTCTGCAGTCTCTGACCATCCCTTGTACCACCTCTGCAGTCTCCGACCATCTCTTGTACCATGCCTGCAGTCTCTGACCATCTCTTATACCACATCTGCAGTCTCTGACCATCTCTTATACATCGTCTGTAGTATCTGACTATCCCTTGTACCATGCCTGCCGTCTCTGACCATCCCTTGTACCATGCCTGCAGTCTCTGACCATCTCTTGTACCACGTCTGCAGTTTCTGACCATCCCTTGTACCACGTCTGCAGTCTCTAACCATCTCCTCTACTACGTCTGCAGTCTCTGACTATCTCTTGTACCACGTCTGCAGTCTCTGACCATCCCTTGTACCACGTCTGCAGTCTCTGACCATCTCCTGTACTACATGTGCAGTCTCTGACCATCTCTTGTACCACGTCTGCAGTCTCTGACCATCCCTTGTACCATGTCTGCAGTCTCTGACCATCTCCTGTACCACGTCTGCAGTCTCTGACCATCTCTTGTACCATGTCTGCAGTCTCTGACCATCTCTTGTACCACGTCTGCAGTCTCTGACATCCCTTGTACCACGTCTGCAGTCTCTGACCATCCCTTGTACCACGTCTGCAGTCTCTGACCATCTCTTGTACCATGTCTGCAGTCCCTGACAATCGTCTACAAACTATGGGAGAGATTTATGGCATTTATATTTAAATATTTTTTACTAGTAATGGCGGCGATCCATGATTTTTTAGCGGTACTGCAACATTGCAGCGGACACATTGACACCTAATTGAGTTCTGTAAGCAACACCTTATTTTCTGGCAGTGCCCCTCCCGAGACTAGACTCTGGATCCGCCTTTGGCTCAATGCCAAAATTTGGTACTTGAGCTTGTTTGGCGCATTTTTACGACAGACAGCCCATTCAAGTCAATAGGCTGTTGTGTGAAAAAACGCTCCATAACTGCAACTGATTATCAGTGCAGCCCCCCTCCCCCGGAGGATGCCCACCCAAGACCAACAGGAATGCCCACCGTGACCACCAGGTAAGCCCACTAGGGATGGCAATAATTGCCCATTAGGGATGGCACTCTGTGCCCATTAGTGATGCTTGCCAACTCCTCTGATCAGTGCTGCCTATCAGTGCCATCTATTAGTGCCCACCAGTGCCGCTTATACATGCCCTTCTGTGCCACCCATCAGTGCCACCTATGAGTGCCCATCAGTGCCACCTACGTGTTCCTATCAGTGCCACCTATCAGTTCCCATCAGTGCCGCCTATGTGTGCTCATCAGTTCCACCTATGAGTGCCCATCAGTGCCACCTATCAGTGCTTCTTATAAGTGCTTATCAGTGCCACCTATCAGTGCTGCCTATGAGTGCCCATCATTGCCGCCTATCAGTGCTTCTTATCAGTGCCACCTATGAGTGCCCATCAGTGCTTTTAAATCAGTGCCGGCCTATCAGTGCACATTCAGTGCAGCCTATCAGTACCATTTATCAGTACCCATCGGTGCTTCTTATCAGTGCCTATTAGTGCTGCATATAAGTGCCACCTCATCTTTGCCAATCAGTGCAGCCTCATCAGTGAAGGAGAAAACATACGTATTCACAACATTTTGTAACAGAAAGAAAGAAAAACATATTTTTTTCAAAATTTCCTCTCTTTTTTTATTTGTAGCTCAAAAAATAAAAAACCCAGACGTGATACCACCAAAGGAAGCTCTATTTTATATTGTTTGGGTACAACGTCGCATGACGGCGCAATTGTCACTCCAAATGTGACAGCGCTGAAAGCTGGAAATTGGTCTGGGCAGGAAGGGGGTATAAGTGCCCAGTATTGAAGTGGTTAAATGCATATTTTGTTTCTCACTGGAGGTGCCAGCCCTTCTGGGGAGCTCAGAGTACATCAAACTTTTTAAATCCATCCTCTGATTCCTGGAATAATAAAGAATTGGTGGGCAGAGCTTCTAAAGGACTACAAGGATCAGAACATCACAACTATCATCAGACCTCTGTACCATGGACACACAGCAGCTACGGTACGTCACCTCAATGGGAGCCAATCAGCTCCTGCTGAAGAACAAGAAGCTCCTCTCTGCTCCACCCCTCACCTTCCCTGCACGATGCCGAAGTGTGAGGCGCTCTATGATTGGTCGCAGCTTAGCAACCACGGTTTCCACAGTCAACAAGGGGACAAGTCCGGTCCGTGTACGTAATGATTGGACTGTGTACCGCCGGGGTTCTGCCAGTATCGCTCATCTCTGCGTACTCCTCTACAGGTCAGTGCAATGTCACGGAGATGGAATAGTCTGCACAGTGTGGGCACTCGGTGTTATGCAGGGAGATGTGGAATCGATGTATTTGTGATTAGCTCCAATCATTTCTTGTTGTTCTGATTACTTTGTTTTCTAAAGGCTTTAGAGCACATCAGACATGGTGGTCAGAGGATCGAGGAGTACAACTGTATATATACTTTGATTGTAATAGCATGTCTCATAATGGGATCAATTAACCACTTAACCTCCAGAAGGATTTACCCCCCTTCCTGACCAGGCCATTTTTTTGCGATACGGCACTGCGTTACTTTGACTGACAATTGCGCGGTCATGCAACGTAGTAGCTAGATAAAAATTGATGTCCTTTTTCCTCCCATTTGGTCACCTCTGCGTTTTTTTGCACTATAAACAAAAAAAGTCAGACCGTTTAAAAAACAATATATATATATATATATATATATATATATTACATTTTGCTATAAAATACATCTAATAAAAACATTGAAAAAAATACATTTCTTCATCAATTTAGGCCAAAATGTATGCTGCTACATATTTTTGGTAAAAATAAATAAATACCAATAACCCTATATTGATTGGTTTACACGCAGTGGTGGTATGTCCATAAGGGCGCACGGGCAACGCCCCCTTTCTCCAGCTGCCCCCTCTATGACCAACGGATAGCTTCATGCATAGCATAAAGCTATCAATGGCCGCCGCTGACACCCCCTATTCAGGCGCACGACCCCTTTTCAGGGGTCCAATCGTCTATAGAAGAGGACAGGAGGAGATGAGGGGAGAAGACATAGAAGACCTATGGAAGACACCGCTCGCCGTCAACCGCTGCCCCAACAAGACAGGGTAAGTGCCGAGCAGACAGCGGGCGGGGGGATCACAGTGGCAGGATTCGATGGGCACAGTGGGAGCATTTGATGGTCACAGTGGCTGCTATTGATGGGCACAGTGGGAGCATTTGATGGCACAGTGGCTGCGTTTGATGGGCACAGTGGCTGCTATTAATGAGCACAGTGGCTGCGTTTGATGGGCACAGTGGCTGCTATTAATGAGCACAGTGGCTGCGTTTGATGGGCACAGTGGCTGCTATTAATGAGCACAGTGGCTGCGTTTGATGGGCACAATGGCTGCTATTAATAAGCACAATTGCTGCTATTGATGGGCACAGTGGCTGCGTTTGATGGGCACAGTGGCTGCATTTGATGGCACAGTGGCTGCTATTGCTGGGCACAGTGACTGTATTTGATGGGCACAGTGGCTGTATTTAATAGGCACAGTGGCTGCATTTGATGGGTACAGTGGCTGCATTTGATGGGTACAGTGGCTGCATATGATGGGCACAGTGGCTGCATATGATGGGCACAGTGGCTGTGATTGATGGGCACAGTGGCTGCTTTGATGGGCACAGTGGCAGCATTTCATGGGCACAGTGGTTACATTTGATGGCACAGTGGCTGCGTTTGATAACACAGTAGCTGCGCTTGATGGGCACAGTGGCTAAGTTTGATGGGCACAGTGGCTGCTTTGATGGGCACAGTGGCAGCATTTCATGGACACAGTGGCTGCATTTCATGGCACAGTGGCTGTGTTTGATAACACAGTAGCTGCGTTTGATGGGCACAGTGGCTGCGTTTGATGGGCACAGTGGCTGCGATTAATGGGCACAGTGGCAGCATTTGATGGGCAAGGGGCTGCATTGTATGGCACAGTAGCTGCGTTTGATGGGCACAGTGAAGCTGCAATTGATGTTTTTTTTCAGAATTTTTCAGTTGGTTTGCGCCCCCCCCCCCCCCTTCTACACCGCTCCTTCCCATTGAAGTCAATGGGAAACCATGGTAATACCATGGTAATACCGCCGGCAATGCGCCTCTGCAGAGGCTAAAAATCACGCCGCTATACCATCACTGCACCTCCGCTGACCCGTGTGAAAGAGGCCTAACTCCCATGTACATGTATGGGAGTTATGTCTACCCTGGGAAAACTAGTCAAAGATGCTGAATTTGAAAGATCAGGAGAAGATGTCAGTGGTGGTTAGAAAGCTCATGGATGTTGCAATGCTGGAGTGGAGGTGACTAAAGCAGATTTTAGTTGCACTTTTTCTCTCAACATATTTGAGTGAATACTGGAAAAGGAACAAGTGTGAAAGCGGAATTAAACACTCCTGCCCTTTACAGCCAAGGAAGCTGCTTCTGTTTGAACTGCAACTGCCATGGAGCTACAGATGTGATCAGTTATGACACCAGCCATTTCATGGTTTGACAGTTTAGTTGAAGATAAAAGCAAATATGACCGTTGGAAATCCCAGCATTCCAGGAATGTAACTGTTCAGCAAAATGGCAGCCTCCAGCAAGAATAAACTGGAGAAATGCTGGAGGCAATTTACAGCACTTAGTAATTTTGGTAGCATTCAAGTGGTTGTAAATCCTGTTATACCACTTTTACCTACAGGTAAGCCTATAACACGGCTTATCTGTAGGTAACTTGAATATCTCCTAAATTTGCACAGCTTAGGAGATATTCAGTATATGTGCTGTTGCTGACATCCTCAGCGCATGCGCACTGAAGAAATGGGGCGCTGGTGCCGATTCTTCAAGAGTCTTGCCGAGATCCGGCGGCTCCCACACGGCCAACCACAGCGCAAACCTGGAAGTAACTCCCATGGAAGATGATGTCCGCGCTGTATACAGAGGGCCAATGCCGATCCAGAGCATCATCCTTAGGTAACTCATTTATAATGAGCTAGTACGGTATGCAATGCATTCTAGCTCATTATGCCTTTGTCTTGCAGGGTTTATTTTTTTTTATTTTTTTTACAACCTCTTTAATATTAATGTGAAATTGCAATGGATGTTTCTTGCTAAAGAACATCTTTTTTTTTATCAAGTTGTTATGGGTAAGGTTTTGCTTTAATGATTTTTCTCTTGTGACTTTTTTAAATATTGGTCTAAAGTATATTTTTCTTCCTCCTATTGTTTTCTTCAGTGATCCTTTTGTTCCCACCTCAGGGATCTCAAGTCTCCCTTCCTTAAAGTGGTTGTAAACCCCACTTTTTGACTTTTACCTACAGGTAAGCCTATAATAAGGCTTACCTGTAGGTATAAAGAATATCTCCTAAACCTATAGGGTTTAGGAGATATTCCCCTCGCACCTCTGATTGTCAGCTGTCACCAGTGTTGCTCATCTTACTTTAAAAAAGTAATTAGTTACAGTTACAAATTACTTCTCCGAAAAAGTAATTGCGTTAGTGACTCAGTTACTACATTGAAAAAGTAATTAGTTACTCAGCAAAGTAACTGAATTTTATTTTAATATTCTACAATGCTTTGTTGAGAAGCAGATGCCGGGCACTTGCGAGGGAGCAGTGAGTTAATACTCCAAGACAAAAGAATGCCAGATCCTTGAGAGAAGAAAACCGGAAACAAATGGTGATCTTGGGCCAGATTCAGGAACAGTTACGCTGGCGGATCGAGTGATCCGCCAGCCTAACTGTGACTTTGAGCCGGCGTTTCTGTTTTCTGTAACCAGAAAACAAGAAACGCCGGGTTGAAGTTCCGATGCGAGCAGCGTAACTGAGTTTCGCCATCGCATCGTTACTTCAACTTAAAAATGGCGCCGGGGGCGTTCCCGCCGATTTACGCTCAAAAAATATGTTAATGAGCGGAAATCGGCAATTCACGATCGAAATCCGGCGCGACGCAATGACGATACGACGTTTCCGGACGGGATACGCGGCGCATAGATATACCTACATGGGGTTGGAGTATCCTATGTTAGGTATAGGCGTCGTCATCGCGTCGGGAAAAAAAAAAAAAAACGTCGCTTGCGTAAAACGGTCATGAATGGGAATGTGACGTCATTGACGTTCATTCACAGATTTTGGAGCATGCGCACGGGGATGTTTTGACACTCGACGCATGCGCAGTACGTTGGCGGCGGGATCGCGCGTAGTTAGCATACTACACGCCCCGTACCCGCTAAATTTGAATTCCGCCGGCTCATTTGTGATGCGCTGCCGCAACTTTAGGAGCAAGTGCTTCGTGAATGACAGCACTTGCTCCTAAAATTTCGGCAGCGCAACGCAAATGAGAAGCGTTACTCCAGAGCAAAGATGCTCTGGACTACCTGAATCTGGCCCCTTGTGTATATCCCAGCCTAGGTGCATCCGTCCCACCATGTATGTGCAACTAATAGGACTTAAAACCTTTATCCATCTGCTACATGTTACATCCAAATTATAAGCTGGATTAAAATGTATGTTTATAATATACATTCCCTTGACGTTTACAGAGTCTGTAATTTAAAATCTTATATTAGGCTTTATTAGAATTTTCTATAGTTTATTGTTTATTATTATATTTATCTTATATAAGCCTTATTAGATGCAAGGAATCTGGAATGGGGATGTCAGATTTTTCTTTGTTGTCTGATGAAGAGATGAAATCACTGACCAAAAATAACCTGCTGATCATTGGTCTGTATAGGTGTCCTGCACTTACCATGTTGACCACTAGATGTCGCTGTGTACACTGTGTTGTATAGGGAACGTTTGTTCTGTGGAACATTTTGTTCCGGCCATGTGTTCCCTGGATCATTGATCAGGTTGCGCACACAGTGTGTGTGTGATCGATGTGAGTTGTTCCCCGGTGATAGGTCAGTGTGAGGCAGGTGGGGCTCATTGTATCCAGGGCTCCTTGCGATTGGGAGTTTTCAGACCGCTGTGACAGGCCATCACAGCGGTCACATGATTCTAAAGCGGAGTTCCACCCATATTTATGTTCACAGCGCCGGCAGAAGCAATTACTCTACTGCCATCTAGTGGCGGTAGATGTAATTGCGGTAATGCCGCCCAAGTAATGGGAACTCCGTTACCGTGAGGGGAAGAGTAATCAGGTAGATTACTCGTTACCCTCAAAAGGGGCTGCGTTAGGTAACTACGTTTATTGTAACTCCGTTACTTACAACACTGGCTGTCACTGACTTACTGTGACACCCAGCGTCACCATCAGCAGCATTCCACCAGCAGCAGCAATGGCTACCGCATCCATTTGCAGCTCAACCTTGCTGGAGCCAACACTCTTTGTAGGAGGGAAGCATCAACCCAGGAAGCAGATTGTCTGCTTCTTTCTTACCTGAACACCACTGCACATATGCAATAGAAACAAATGCATTTGCTCTAGAGACTGTCACACTGCTCTGTGTATTATGTTGTGCTGTTTGATAAAATGTGGCTTGGGTGGTTCCCCATGTTTAATTCTTCCCTTACGTGGAAGTGAGGCATTGCAGGTACAGAGAAGATAGTACATATCCTCCTGGCAATTGACAACATTCATGTCCTGGAGACAAAGGACAAGGCAAAAGATGATATTAAAGCTTTTTGTTAGAATTGTGGTATTTTAAAGGAGAAGTACAGCCAACGCTGGTTTGGCTGTACTTCTCCTGTGGATCACAGGAGTGTATTTCGTTTTGCGCTCCTGTGACACATTTTCAGCAGAGAGCGGTCTGAATTCTGCTCTCTGCTGAAGTTACATAGCCGGGGCAGGCTTGGCATCATCACGACCATAAAGTTGTGATCCCCCCCAAAACCCCTGGACCGACACCAGGCTCAGGCTCTCAGCGAGCCGCTGAGAGCCTGATCTGGCCTCTCCCTGCCCCTCCACAGCCCAACGCTCCAATGAGCAGAGCAGGCAGCTGTGACTGACAGTCTGCAGCTCTCTGCTCAGGGAACTGTGAGAACTGAGCGATCGGTGGTGTTTGATTTCTCGGTTCTCAGTGTGAGAGGCGCGGGGGAACCAATGCTGCATCCACCTAGGTAAGTATGAATCAAAAAAAAAATCCCATACTTCTGTTTTAATGTGCCAACGTGATTGTATTTTTAAAGCGGATGGCCCCTTAAAAAAAATATTAAAAGCCAGCAGCTACAAATATTGCAGCTGCTGACTTTTAACATTAGGACACTTACCTGTCCTGGAGTCCAGCGGCGTCCGCAACAGAGAACGAGCGATCGCTCGTCTCTCTGCTGCTCCCCCCGCCATCCACGGTGAGGGAACCAGAAAGTGAAGCGCTCTGGCTTCACTGCCCGGTTCCCTACGGCGCGAGTCGTGCGCACCCGCCGATTGGCTCCTGCTGTGTGCTGGGAGCCGAGAGTTCCCAGCACACAATGGGAAAAACCCGTCTTTTGCCCGAGACTGCGGGCCGGAAGTGGGTGCAAATACCTGTCTTTAGACAGGTATCTGCACCCCCCTCCCCCCTGAAAGGTGTCAAATGTGACACCGGAGGGGGGGGGTTCCGATCAGCAGAACTTCACTTTAGGGTGGAGATCCGCTTTAATTTTTTTACTTTGTGTAACAAATTAACTTTAACTCCATAACTCATTATAAGGCCTTTGGTTTTCCATTCTTGTCATCTGGCCTGTAAAAACAGTTTTTATTCTGTTGCAAAAGATTTCTCATTTCAGCTCAAGCAGTAAATTACTTTAAACAGCAATTCAATCACTTTCACTCTCAAAATATTTATGAAAAAGTAAATAAAAATGATAACAATGTTTCAGAATAAGTTCATTGTTCCATATCTCACGAGCCACATGCACACTTGACATTTTGCTGTCTCTCCTCAACGCCGTTCCTCTTGGCAACAGTGTTTTAATAGAAAAAAGGATGCTAGTAAACACATGTAACATGCTAAGGCACGTTTAGGCGTGTCAAGCGCCATGACATTCATTTAATTAACCAGAATAATATTTTTTTCTGGCCATTAAAATGAAATAATGTTCAAGCCCTAAATGCACCTAGAGTTAATGTACATGTGTTTACAGGCAGCATTCGGCTTTTCTGCCAAAACACCTTTGTTGCTGGAAGCGCTGGCAGTGGGGTTATTTCTGCCTCTAAACATCTGTGTGTACACGGACAAATAGTCTAACATGTAGGGGCGTTTAGAGGCAGGAAAAAATAAAATGCCAGGCACCCTTAGGAGCAGCTCTAAAAATGCATGAGGCCTGAGAATTCAAAATTTCCAACCAATCTAATCTCTTAAAAAAAAAATTAAGAATAAGGTCACATTGTAGAAAAAAAAAAAATTAAATGCAGATTTTTATTTTTGCATCCTGTATAGGTAAGCAGATACAATCTTACAGGAAGAGCAAATGAATGACCACGGTGCTCCACAGTGCAATAGTAGTTTATTGAAAACTACAAGCTAACAGCTGCAAAGGCTACTGGACTTTGTAGTTTTCCATCCACAGGACTTCAGTGGCGGTACGTCCAATAAGGGTGCATGGGTGCCGCCATTTCTGCCACACCGCCTCCTCTGTGTAGAATGGATAGATTCATGCATAGCATGAATTTATCCATGGCTGTTGTAGCCATCCCCTATTCAGGCGTCCGGTCCCATAGGCTCTAATAGGCTTCGAAAAAGGTGGACTTGAGTCCACTGAGAGTCCCTGCCCAGCGTGATATAATCACTCAACACTGACCAGCTGACGCGTATTGCCCCTCCAAGCTTTCTCAAAGGATGCATATCTCCATACAGTATTTACCATATAGTCAGTGGTGTATTTTGGTTTTGTGCTAATACCAGGTGCCCCTCATCTAAATTTGTCCCACCCCTTCCTTCTCAAGTGGCTATGTGGGGTCTCTGGTGGCTGTGTGGCGTAGTAACATGCAGTTTCTGGTATAAATGGTGTGCGTCAGTCATGCAGAAACATTCTCCCTATTGACCACTATACTAATCTACTGTGAGCTGTAGGTTTAGTACTTATTAGCAGGAATTCTCTGAGACCTGAAAGAGCCTCCATGGTCAAAGGTGGGGGGGTGTGCTGACTTCACTTCTAAAATATCGATTCCTAGCAGAAATCTCTAGGCTTTTGGATATCTACACATGGAGACCTTTAGAGGTAAAAAAAATATATATATTAAATATATATATATATGTGTGTGTATGTATATGTGTATATATATATATATATATATATATATATATATATATATATATATAATATATATATATATATATATATATATATATAATGCACATATGATCTTATTGGAAGATTTTGCTTGGAATGAATGGCCTGATGAAAGAGTCTCTTTACAGTAAGTCTAAAGATGTGTGTGATTCTTGTATTCTGGTGCCGTTTTAAAACCATGCACCTGTTAACGTGTATGTTTTGTAAGCAGGAAACAGACCACAGGTACTGTATATGAACAAATACCAATGTTAATTCCCATATTTTCATCATTTTAATTTTTTTTTATTAATTTCTAGATGTTTAATTAAAGAATTTCTGCTGTCTGGAAATAAGTTTTAAAAAAATGTCATCAATAATGGATGTAAAGACTCAAGTTTCATCAACAGTATGGCTGAAGTCCCTCGGTCTCAAAAAGAAGAAGCTCACATTGCCTAAGATCTTGGCACAGCTCGGTTTCCAGCAAAGGGAAGGTTGTAAACACATCTGTTCACATTACAGTTCATGGATTCAGTAGTTTCTGTAAAACAGACATGACGAATAAACGTTTTATTTTTGTGTTGATGAATGTAGAGAGATGTTTCTAACGCTATTCATTTATTTCCTAACTAGTGTGATATACATCCAGTGCTTCACCTCCAGCAGTGGTAGAGCTAAGCCAGATAGCTATACATGGATCGAAATTTGGTCGGTTCAGCAGGGACTGGCTGAATTTTGATCCATGTATGGGTAGGCTGGTGGTACACAAGCTGATCTAGTGATCAGAAAACCAATTTTAGAGAATGAAGGCTTGAACTCTGCTGATTAGTCTAATGCAGCTACTGTATCTACAATGTTTTGGCAGTTTGCACCTAAAAAGTAGGTACAGTTCCTGGTAGCAATTGGATGACAACCCTTTGAAACCTTTTATGCACTCCAAATCACCTTTATGCCTGTCTCCCCTTTCTTCACAAACTTGTTGAGTTTTTTTTTGAGCTGGTTCATCACTGTAAAGTGCCTGATATTTTAACTGTATACTCTAGTTTGTTTTTCTTCCCAATCACATTGGCATGGTGAATCTCACACTTTGACTTTGAGCCATGCTACCACTCAGTTGTTCTCCTCTTGTAGCCATCAGTTTTTCTACACAATTTTACCTACTTTGTATCAACCGTTTTCTAGTCATAGTCAGGAATTTTTTCAAGAACAAAACACAATCGCCTTGATGAAAGTAACTTCACATCAGAAGCCCCCCCCCCCCCATTCACATCATTGGTTCCCCCATCACATAAAAGTTTTTCTCATGATTTCAGAGACCCCTTTTTACATCTGAGCTTTCTTTTACAACAGAGCCCCCCCATCACATCAGCGTATCCCCTTTATGTCACAGTTACCCCTTAATATCAGAGGCCCCCCCAACACACTAGAGTCCCCCTACATTATAGCCCCCCATACCTCAGAACCCCTTATCACAACAGAGCCACCCATATACATCAATAGCTCCATCACATCACAGAACCCCCCCCCATCTTTTATCATTTGCAAAGCTCATCAATTACACAGTACCCTTACTACAGAGGCCCGAATTCCAACAGGTCCCCCATTACAGTGCCCCCCATCATACTGTTTCAGCAGCACGGCAGATAGGGGAAGATATACATTTTCTGGAGGAGGCAGACTTCTGTCTTCTCCTGAATTCTGTGAGTGACGCTGCATGCCACCTGCCCTGGATCAGAGTCTTGAGTTGCCATGGTGTAGGCAAATCTGGTGTAGGCAAATCTTAGCAATGAATCAGTGATTCAATATTGGACAGGGAACCCTCCCTCCTTGGTGCATGGCTGTCTGACACTGCAACTAGCAAGGAGATGACTGGTTTGATAGTAAGCGTCTGTCTCTAGCTCTTAGCACTTGCATTGGGGGGGGGGGGTTGATGTTTATCAGCACTACATAGCAACACAGCCATCTCCTTGCTAGCATTGGTGTCAGGCAGCTGTGTGATGAGGGGCACCCTGTTTGATAACACTGTTAGTATTTTAGGGCATTTAGGGATATGGGACAAGTTATTACAAAGTATTACATATACTTTGTCCCGTTAGGGACTGAATAATGGAAAAAAAAGTGATAATTCTTATTTAAGACTGCAGAACTCCTCCCCTCGTTTTTTCTATAACCTGAGGGAGAGTGTCCTGTTCTGAAGTAAGAGAGCTTAGCTGAGCTGATAATTGATTGTTTAGATAATGCTGCAGAGTGCACAAGACAACACTGTACTTCTGATAGATGAAACAAAATCCTTTTAATTCTATATTTAACAGACCAAAATGATGCTGAACTTGCAGGAAACATGTGATAAGATTGTGAACAGCATTGAAAGGCAAATAGTTGTCCTTGGGTGGTTGTGGTCAGGGCACCACTGCCATATCTAGCCATTGAAAAAATGAGAACCGACAACAAGCTTCTGATCTCGCAGCTTTCTGATTTCTAGTAATACTATTAATGGAATGTTTGATACAATGATATAGTGATGGATAGTATGTGTACATCAGTTCAAAATTAGGGGGGGGGGGGTGTTGTTAGGGAAAATAATGAAATGTGTAAGCAAAAAGACAAAGTTATTCTGAGTCAAGGCTGTTTCCAAGATTGTAGCTTTGGCACAAGAGATGTAGCTTTTTGCCATCACTCTCAGTATTTCTGTACAAGTTTTGTTTGTGATGAGTTGTGGTTAGATGCTATGGTCTTTTATTGTGGAGACTTCTCTCATTGCCTCTGGGTGAAATATCCATCAGCATGTGCTGGATTTGTGACTAAAGACTAAGCTATGGCAATACTGGTTGACAGTTAGAAATGGGGGGCCAGATTCAGGTACATTGGCGCATATTTTGACCAGCGTAGCGCACCTCCTTTACGTTAGACCGGCGCAATGTAGAGGCGCAAGCACCGTATTCTCGTAGTATTTGCGCAGAAATTAGCGCCGGTGTAACGTTAATTCCGAGGCGTAAGGCGAAGTAATTCAAATTGGGAAGGACGTGGGCGTGTTACATTGAAATGAGCCGTGACCCCATGCAAATGAAGGGCCGGCCGACTCGCGCATGCGCACATGAAGCAGACCATGGTCAGCACCTCTGTGCGCATGCTCACAACTCGGGAACGGCGCAATTAGTGAAATTGGACCCGGGCAACTTTGTGAACTACGCAGACAGCATAAATAGACAGACACAAACGCCCTTCCTTTGCAAAAGTACATCCCTTTGTATCCCTCCCTATACAGCAAGGTGCTTTTGTTCTGTTGTTTGTTGCGTTGTGACTTGTCTTTGTGATATTTGTTGACTGTTTGATCTAGTGTTTTGTAGAATATATTTGAAAGTGTTTTTTGGTGACTGCTTGTGAGACTTTTTGGTTGATAGATTTTGGTTTGTTTGTTTTGTTGCTTGATTTTTCCTGCTTTTTTTTGTGAGTGATTTTTGTTGATTGTTTGGGAGAGAGTTGTTGTATGAGTATGACTGAGAGGAAGCGGAAGAGCAATTTTTCTTTGGGGGAGAAACAAATTATTGCCCGGGCCCTTACCCAATATGGGCGTTTCCTCCACGGCCCGGAGAGTGCCAACACCACCCCGGCCAGGAAGGAGGAGATTTTGCAGAACATTACTGACCAGGTGAATGCATTGGGGGGGGGGGGGGGGGGGGGGGGAGACCCGGACACGCGAGGGGATCGTCAAGAAAATCAATGACCTCCGGCGTCTGGTCAGAAAGAAGCTGGCCAAAATGGCAGCCCATGCCAGGGGCACAGGAGGGGGCCCACCATGCCCTGTTAGGCTGACAGTGGAGGAGCGTGCGGTGGCCCAGACCTTTCATAGAGAACAAGTGGAGGGCCTGCCTGGCTATGACTCCAGTCATGAAGGCGTGATGCCAGGTAAGGTTTTTGTTTTCCTATCTGGTGTGTAGCATGTGTGGGGAAGGGGGGGAAAGGAATATGTGGCAAGTGTGTGGATCCTCCAACCTGTGAATGTTTTGTGTCATCCACAGGTGTGCAGTAGGGGGGGGCCATCTGGGCTGACCGCACCATTTCAGGGACAACAGCCTGATGAGGACCCCCGACAAGGCCGGAGTCCTTGGAGGAGGAGGAGTTGGAGGAGGAGGAGTTTGAGGAGGAGGAGGATGTCATGTCAGCCAGTGGATTATTATTTTTTGGAGGAGTCTTCCTCTCTGGCTGGCAGCAGCCAGCCCTCCATAAGGGCTAGCCCCTCCCACTCCTCCCCCAACAGGGCTCCCCTCCCAAGGGCCTCCCCTTCTCCACAGCCACAAGCATCAGCTGGAGGCAGGAAGTCGTCCCAGAAGACCAGGGGGGTGGCCAAGGTTCTGCCCGCCAATCTGAGAAGGGACCAGGCCCTTCAGACCCGCCATCTGGGACAGGTCAGCCAGACTTTGGGGCGGATGGAGGAAAGCCTGTCCTCCATAAAGGATACGCTTGGGGACCTGGACTGCCACTCCCTGGCTCTTACAAACTGCCTAAACGTACTGCAGACTACTACAGCAGACGTTGGGCAGGATGTGAGGGCCCTCACCCAGGCTATCCAGGCCAATACGGCATCACTAAGTGCTGGCCTGAACAGAATTGCCGTGGCCTTGGAGGGAAGGCCGCCAGGTGGGCAGAGACCAGGGGCTGCTCCTCCTTCCCCGGATTACCCCCCCTCCCCATGAGTCTCCCCTGAGGAGCCGGGGCCGTGGCCGTGGTCGCCCCAGGCGTGGGTCACGCCAGCGGCATTAATTTGGTTTCCCCCTTTTTTTTTTTTCTGGCCTTTTTTTTTTTCCTTATTTTTTTTTCAGGTCTTTTTTCTTTTTTTGCTGTTTTTTTTTTTTGTGTTGTGAATGATTTCTGAATGTGGGGGTGACATTCCTGCCGGCAAAGGGGTGTCACCCTCATTTATGGTGGAGAAGGGTTCCCCAGGACCAGGGGGAAGTGATCCCCAGGTCCGTGTGAATGGTGTATGAATGTACAGTGACATAATTGGAGCTGTGGCGTGGCGTTGCTGCTCACAAGGCCAGCATGGTCGGCTTCTGCTAATCCAATTTGATGAGGATGTGATGTGTCTGTGCTAGGGACCACAGTGGTGTGCATGCATGCATTCTCATTGTGCCATGATTAATGTGTGTGTTTAACGTGCAAAGATGCCTAATGTGAGCTGTCTCCTGGCTGCTCTTCCCTCAGAAGATGGGGTATCTTCGCTTAGGGGGGGATTGTCTGGTTCAGGGGTCAGGTCATCACGTATGTCAATCTGCAGGCCCTTTCTCACTGCGAAGTTGTGCAGAATGCAACATGCACCGATGATCTGGCACACAAAGTTTGGGGAATACAACAGGGTCCCCCCAGACTTATCCTGGCATCGGAAATGTGACTTCAGGAGGCCAAAGGTGCGCTCCACCACTGCACGTGTTTGGGCGTGGGCTTCATTGTATCTTTCCCCTCCTGGAGTTTGGGGGTTCCGGATAGGAGTCATGAGATGGGGTCCCAGTGCATTTGCAGAGTCACCTGTAAGGGAAAAGACAGGAGAATGTTAGTCATGCATGTGCCCCTTTTGATGTGTGCATCATGGGGGGGGGGGGGGGGCAGTCATGCCTGCCACCCATGTCACTCACCAACCAGCCAGGTGTCCCCATACACGTTCTGTTTGAATTCCATTGGGATGGGGCTCTGATTGTATATGTAGCTGTCATGGCTGGATCCGGGGTGTTTGGCACGGACGTGCCATATGAGGCCTTGGGCATCGACTATCACCTGTACGTTGATGGAATGCCAATGCTTCCGATTGCGGTATATGTGCTCTGTCTCATGGGGGGGCTGGAGTGCCACATGTGTGCAATCAATGGCCCCCACGGTGCATGTGAATCTGGCAATTCTGTAGAAATCTGTCATTGCCTTCAGCCGCAGCTCCTCAGTGGTTGGTTTGATGATTTGGTTGGCCATGCGTCTGAGGATTGCAGGGACAACCTGGTGCACACATCTGCTCATGGAGGATTGTGACATCCCAGCCACCACTCCACTTGTTCTTTGAAAAGAGCCACTGGCAAGGAAATGGAGTGTTGCCAGGACCTTGACCAGAGGCTGCACTGCATGTGAGTGGTGTGTTCGGCTGGTGATGTCATCCTGCAGGGTTATGGTTAATTTCAGGATGGCATGAGGGGTGAATCTGAAGATGCGATACACCTCAGAATCACTCATGCCAAAGAGGTCTATGCGGGTACGGTATATCTTCTCCCGTACCCTCCTCCGTGCCCTCCTCTGTGCCCTCCTCCTTCTTTGCTCCTCTAAAGTCATTAGTATAGCTATGAGCATGGATGCCCCGGGCATCTTGGCATAAAGTTTTTTGTTCAGCAAGTGTGACTGCTCAGCTCCTCACTAACAGTGTTGCTTTAGCTGACATGTAGACGGATTGTCTAATTTTATACCACCTTTTATATGGTCTAATTTTAGACAGGACGTGCAGCTGTTGCGCACAGCGCGTAGCCTGCGCTGCACCAACGTTCTTTTGTGGATCCCCGTAACTCCCTCATTTGCATATTTGAATAGCAAATCAATGGTGTGTCTAGCGCAGTTTTGCACGGACGGATACGCCAGTCTATCGAAACTACGCCGGTCAAAATAAAGTAGATTTCTTGCGTATCTCGTTTTGGGGATGCGGCGCATTGAAACGCATGCGCAAAATTAGACTTACGCCGCGCATCTCCTGTAACGCCGGTGTAATCGCTCTGTGGATCTGGCCCGGGATTTCTCATACAGCGTATGACACTTGTGTACATCTGAACTAAAATCGCACTACTGACCACTACACTGCAACCTTAGCATGTGATAACATTTCTTTCTGTAAATACTTAAGCTCATTTCCAAGCTCTGAAAAGCAGCCAATGATTAAATTATGCATGACAGCAAGCAGGGTTTCTTATGTCTGGACCTCACCCAGCAGCAGCTGACAGGGAATGTCTATGGCAGGATTTTGGCTAGATTTGGGCAGTACTCATGCTTGGTAAAACCCTGCAGAAACCTGATCAAATGTTGTTAAAGCTACAACCAGAACTTTCAATTAATATCTGTATTTTAAAGCTGAACTCCAAGCAAACAGTTAAATACAAAATACAGTATATAGGGTTCTTCAAAAAGTTGCCACACTTTTTTAAACTCTATTAATTAAATATAGAGAAGTGCAGGCATTTTTCGAAGACCCCTCTTATAAGAACTGTTTCACCTGTCAAGGGATTTGTACTCTATTTCTGTCTACTCCATCTACACAACCACATGAGAACGGGAGTCTGTCATTTCGGCACAGTCAGAGTGTGCATGGCTGTTGATAGCAACAGTATGCAACAACATTAGAAAGACTGCAACGTGATAGTAGAAAATTATATTGGTTTCATTTTGTGAAACACCTACTGTATACTTGGCAGTATTAGCTTTGTAAAAACAGGGTAAAGTTAGAGTAAAGTTCCGGGGAACCCTAATTAATACTAAAAACGCTTCCTCCCCCTCACAATACCTATACTTGCTAACCTGTGTAAGAAAGATGCATATACTTACCTATTTTCAGGATGCTTCAGTCTAGTCATGTGATCTCCCCTGGGTCAGCCTACGGCTGGCTACAGGGGAGAGAAGAGAATGATTGACTATGGCTAGTAATGCCTGAGCGGTGACCCATAAGCTTACTATGTAGTAGCCCACCCTTTGTTGGCGAGTCCTCCTCTCCCCTGCAGCAGTGCTGGCTAACACAGGGGAGCCAGATCACGGGAACCAGACCAGAGCAGGAAAATAGGTAAGTACAGTGGGCATAGAAAATATTTTCAGGCGGCGACTCGGTGCACCCTAAGAAAAACCATAGCGGCAGTTCAACCACTTAATCCTTCTTAATGGGGACAAGAGGATCCGCCGCCCCCCCCCCCCCCCAGTGCTTCTACTCGCTCGCCCGTGAGATTGGTAAGCCGCTGGAAGTTGAGCATAGAGATTTCTGGTGACCAGATGGTCCCTAGTCATCTCTATGACCCTGGGAGGCCCGGGTGTGACATTATGACCTCTCCCCCAGGCAAGTGGAAGTAAACAATGTCGGGGATGCGGCTGGAAAGCCCAGACAGTTTTTTTTTCTCTCGAGTTTTACAGTCTGAAGGACAAAATGTAAAGAGAAAGTGTAAAGAAAAAAAGTAAAATAAAGAATAAAAAAAAAAAAAAAATGTAAAGCGCTCCCGTCCCCACGTGCTCGCACACAGAAGCGAATGCATACATAAGTCGTGCCCACATATAAATGGTGTTCAAATCACACATGTGAGGTATTGCCATGTGCATTAGAGCAAGAGCAACAATTCTAGCCCAAGACCTTCTCTGTAAGTCTAAACAGGTAACCTGTAAAAAAATAATTATTGTCGTCTATGGAGATTTTTACGTACCAAAGTTTGGCACCATTCCACAAGTGAGTGCAATTTTAAAGCGGGACATGTTTGGTATGTATTTACTCTACGTAACCTACATCTTTCATGTTGTATAATAAAATTGGGCTAACTTAACTGTTTTGTTTGTTTTTCTCCAAAAAAACGCGTTTGAAAAATCGCTGCGCAAATACCATGTAATATAAAAAGTTGCAATGACCGCCATTTTATTCCCTAGGGCAGTGGTCATCAACCCTGTCCTCAGGGCCCACTAACAGGCCAGGTTTTATGTATTACGGTACCTTGGGGAGATGCAGACTAGAATACTGCAATCACTAAGCAGTAAATGATATCACCTGTGATGTATTTCAGTTATCTTGAAAACCTGGCCTGTTAGTGGTCCCTGAGGACAGGGTTGGTGACCACTGCCCTAGGGTCTCTGCTAAAAAAAAACATATATAATGTTTGGGGAATCTGAGTAATTTTCTAGACAAAAAATGATTTGGCCTCACCAGCAAACAATATCTCTAGCAGAAATCCAATACAGCTCCCTATCTATATAACACTATTCCTACAGTAAAGCTGGCAGGTGGTAATATCCCGTTATGGGGGTGTTTCCCTGCAGCAGGGACAGGCACATTTGTCAGGATAGAAGGAAAAATGCATGGGGCAAAATATCATCAAATTCTTGTGGAAAATCTGCTGCCCTCTGACAGAAAGTTGTCAGTGGGAAGAAGGTTTACTTTCCAAGATGACAATGACCCAAAGCAAAAATGACCACACAGTGGTTGAAGGAGAACACGGTGAATGTCCTTATATAGCCTAGTCAGAGGCCAGACATAAAGCCCATTGAAAATCTGTGGAATGACTTGAAGACTGCGGTCCACAGACGGTCACCATCAAATTTAACTGAACTTCAGCAGTTCTGCAAAGTCTAGATGTGAAAAGTTAATAGAGACCTATCCCAACAGACTAAGGGCTGTAAATAATGCAAAAGGTGGTTCAACAAAATACTGACACAAGGGGGTGATTATTTTTAACACATATGAGTAAGCAAAGGTGTTATGAGAGGGGAGGCATTCTTTATAAGATTAGTTAGAGTTATCCTGGAATTCTACTTTATGTGTATTGTAGCAAACTGCAAATAAACTGCATTTTCCAGCATCCTCTGTATTAGGTGTTAGCAAATACCCATCAGAATAATAGGAGACAACACACATTTTGATTGCCTTTCAGGGACTCAGATATATTTAACGTTTTCTACCATTGTTTAGTCTTGAAAAATCAGCATAGTACTTTTTTTTTTTATATGATTCACATTTATTATGTATGTACACTTATATTTTGTAGTCTTGCTTATCTTTACTGTAACTCTTTTTTTGTGCAGACTATGTTAATAAGCTAGGACGCCCTGTGTCTTCACGATATTCCAATGGACTCTTCCCACAATATAATAGCAATGGTAAAATATACAATGTAAGTACTCAGAATATTTATATGCTACATATCACTGTACAAAGCTCTTGTATATTTGTCTCTAATAAATGCTTATAGCTATAGGAAAGATAGTTGCGAAGAAAGCCAGAGGCAGCCAGAGAGCAAGTATTTTCAGGAAAGGATCAGCAATGGTGCCTACATATTTATTTTACTACAGTTTTTAGCTAGCCTTGTGTATGCTGCCATAAACTTGGGGGTGCTAAATGAATGGGCGCTTTACATTATTTATATTGTAACCAGTTCTTTATATGCAGTAACTGACCTCATTTTTCTCTAAACAAAGTTGACAGCGAAGAAGGAAGAACTTGTGCAGAAGGCTGAATCTCTTGCAGAGGTTATTGGATTATATAATCAAAGATTGGATTGGCTAAAGAGCTCAAGCCGCCTGGTGTTTGGTGTGATCCAGGAACAATCTATAGTCATTATTCTAGACCTAAATACAGTCTCTAAAGTACAGTATGATTTATGCCGTGATTCCATATGCCTTGTTATCAGAGAACAAGTGGCACAAATTTCCAAGTTTAACCTCATTTGGTAAGTGAGATTATAAATATACCTTAACTGTTTTACAATTATTTTTTTTAATTAAATATACGTTTTTATTCATTTTTAAAAACACAGACAAAAAATGTACAATTACAAAAACAGTAAACAAACAAAGACAAAGCAAAAAAAAAACAGCAAAAAAAAACCCCACATGCATACATACATGGTATTTATGGAGTTCTTACAATAGACATTACATCAGGTTATAGAGTAATAAACATAATTTAGTACTCCCGTTAACTCGATTTTCAAATTTGGAGGTGATACAGTCCTATAGTATAGTATTACAAATTTTACATGTGTTTTGAAAAAAAAGGTCTCCTAAATAACGTAAATGGGGGAAAAAAATTCACTTACCATAAACACACTCAGTTGGACAGAACATACTAGGAGGGTCATAAAAGCGACAATTTCCTTACCTATTTTAAAGTGGTTCTAAAGCTAAAGGTTTTTTTAATATCTTCAAAAGCTGATCTCCCCCAGCTTCCCCAGTTAGTTACCTGAGCCCGATCTCGATCCAGAGCTGTGGCCGTGAGTAGCAGTGCTGCTCTCTCTCTCCTCACTGGACGTGGAGGCAGCAGCGGGAGCCATTGGCTCCTGCTACTGTCAATCAAACGCTGTCAGGAGGGCTGAGCCACGCTCTGTATGTCAGTAGGCACACTTAGCCTGGCACAGGAGCGAGCCCGCACGAGTAACAGAATAATCAGTATTCAGTCTGTGAATGAATTTTAGCAGAAGGGTACAGCTGAAAGCTAATGTTGGTTAAAATTTCCTGTTTGAACACACCTGAGCTCATAAATGTGCATCTTTTCAAGATGCTTGTATGTGACATCACATGCAAGTGCCTGGGCTGGATGCAAGAGGCAGGTCACTGGGGACTAGTGTGCCAGGACAGGTAGTTATATCTCAGCTATGTTTCCCTCCATGGCTCTGCAAATGGTAAGGGTGGGGAGACGAAAAAAATATACACATAAGTAAATGCCCTGGCATGCCGCATTACTGACCCCTGACCCTTCATTGCTAAATTTTGCCCCTGCAATCCGCATTACCGACCTCTGACCCTGAATTTCTGAATCCTGATGTGTGCTCTGTCAGATATGGCGACCCATGAAAATTGGTAACGGAAGTGACGTTCATCGCCGCCATCTTGCTTCACCCTGCACTGCTCCACTGTAACGATACACTGAGAAGGGGGTAAGCGGACATCTTGTTACACCCACCGGAGTGTAAGGTGAAATAGGGTATTTGGAAATCCCTTGGACAGTTTACATGTTGAATTATAAAAGCAGCGGTGTTCTATCCGATTAGCAAACCTGTGAGATCAGCAGGTTTGCTGCTGCTTATAAAATCCAACATCTAAACAGTCCGTCGGATTTCTAAATACTATATTTAAGCATATATGCTTTGTTTCCTGTTAAAAATAAATGTGAAATACAAAACTCCGGTGGGTGTAACATGATGTCGGCTTGCCCCTTCTCAGTGTATCCTTACTGTGGAGAAATAAGCCTTGTAGCAAGAAGGCGGCAACGAAACGTCACTTCCGTTATTAATTGTGACGGGTCGCCATATCTGACGGAACACCTGCACTCTGCATTACTGACCTCTGACCCTGCACTCTGTCACCCTGACCGTATGTTCCGCCTTAATGACCTATGACCCTGCACTAAGTATTTCTGACTCCTGACCCTGCACTCCGCACTACTGACTCCTGACCCTGCACTCTGCATTACTGACCCCTGACCATACATTCCACGTTACTGACTCCTGACCCTACATTGCTGAATTCTGTCCCTGCACTCTGCATTACTGATCTCTGACCCTGCACTACACGACCCTGACCCTACATTCCACACTACTGACTCCTGACCCTGCACTCAGCACCACTGACTCCTGACCCTGCACTCTGCATTACTGACCCCTGACCATACATTCCACACTACTAACTCCTGACCCTGCATTGCTGAATTCTGTCCCTGCACTCTGCATTACTGATCTCTGACCCTGCACTCTGTGACCCTGAGCGTATATTCCACATTACTGACCCATGACCCTGCACTCAGTATTTCTGACTCCTGACTCCTGACCCTGCACTCGGCACTACTCACTCCTGACCCTGCACTCTGCGTTTCTGACCCCTGACCATACACTTCATATTATTGACTCCTGATCTTGCATTGCTGAATCCTGACTTTGCACATTATACTGACCCCAATACTGACCCCTGAACCTGCATTGCTAAATCCTGACCCTGCACCCCACACTACTGACTCCTGACCCTGCACTCTGCATTTCTGACCCCTGACCATACACTACACATTACTGACTCCTGACCCTGCATTGCTAAATCCTGACCCTGCACCCTGCATTACCGACTCCTGACCTTGCACTATGCATTTGCTGTTTCCTAACCTTGTAACAAGCATTACTGACCCCTGAAACTGCTCCTTGTATTACTCACCCTTGCAGCCTGCTTTAATAATTCCTGAGGTCTGCACTCATGTATTAACGACTCCTGACCCTGCAATACTGACTCCTGAGCCCTGCAGTCTGCATTACTGACTTCTGAACTGCATTACTGACTCTTAAGCCCTGTACTCTGTATTACTGCCTCCTGGACACTGTATTATTGACTACTGACCAGAGTTCAGGGGTCAGTAGTCAGTATTACAGAGTCCAGGGGTCAGTAATGCAGACTACTGACCCTTAAACTCTGAAGTACTTACTAATGACCCCTGGACTCTGCATTGTTTACTCCTGACCTCTTAACTGACCATTGATGCAGTGCATGTTTTCCCACTAACCAATGAACCTGGGTATTTCTCTTGCAATTTTTATGCTGTATTGTATGTTACATGCAGAACATCTGACCAAAGTTTTTTTGTGTAAACTGGGAGGTATTTTATTGCGGTCACTGGCACCAGTGCTGGGGGGTATTATTACAGAGTCAAGTTTTTTTAGCACCAATATTTACTTACAAAATTTTCAATGTCATGATTAAGATTGTGAAATTGATATTTCACTGTTTCACGTAAACATTTTTTGGTACATTACACTCAAAAGGTTGCCTGCCCCTGACCTTAGGTGAACAGTGGAGTTCTGTCTCTGGAACATTGTATCAATTGTCGATAGCAGTTCACTCTCTGCAGTAGCTGATCTTTGCGCCTTCAGCAGTAAACACAGGACTGACCATACAATTTGTTCACAGAGGTCTCCTCCATATTGTTTACTATTCTGCATGAATGTTTTTAGCCTATAGCATTCTAAAGGCTTTTTCTTCTTAGGATCCCTAGGATCGAATGTTAGGAAATGTTACAGGTAACAGTTAGAAACTGACATTTCACATGCATAACAAGCATTATGGGTATTATTAATGACTTTTGCACTTTTATTATTTTACAGAAAATATTGTTCTTCTGAAATTGCATTTAGGTCATACCATGCCACTATAAATGCAAACAGAGTTTAGTAAAGTTCTTTATTCACTCCTAAATATCCAAGCCTCTGAAGGTGGAATCTGAAATTGTGAGAAATGTATATAACAAGCTAAGGACTTTGCATCATACTTTACTCTATCAACACTTATCAATCAGTCTTGATGTGTTTCGTAGGGTCTCTCAGGAGCCAGTGAAGTGGCATCAGAAAGTTATTCATGTCACTCAGCATTCCATACAGCAAGCTGTAGAGTGGATTTGGAATCTTCAGCACTCCTCAGTGGTCAATGCAGAGAGTGCAGCTGAAGCTCTAGCAGAAGCCCTGGATGACCAGGTTGTAAATGTACTGATGTACTATTTTTTAGCAGTTAATTATATGGTAGAGTATATTGCATGTTTGTGATAGTTGTGAAATGTTATGAGGTATAGCAATTAGACATAATAACAGTTTAACAATATACCTGCCCAAATCAAGTTGTGCCTCCTTTCAGGCTATTGTTGGCTATCAGATAACTAGTCTGATCTTGTAATTTGAAATATGATCTTGCACATAGAAATATTAAACTGTTGAAAAATATATATGAAACCGCGCTTGTGATATCAAATCATCAAATAAACAGCTGCACTACTAACGTGAGATATTATCACAGAATATGAATATATGCAAAAAAACGTGTTGCACCAAATCAAAAATAAATACATAAAAAGAGTCCATGAGTTACTAGCGTGACACTCTAATGATATAAAGGTGCACAAGTGTCTTGACAACCAAAAAAGTCCTGCACCTTATGAATATCACCACCAATTAATGGATGTGCTCTTACAGGAGAGCAATAACCACCTATTAAGGGGGGAGGGGGTCACAGAAAGCTTCCTGAAGAAGTCCTTGTGGTGACGAAACCGGTTGGGCTGAGGTGTCGTTTCCTGTCATCGCTTTTGGATGCAAGTACACGATCGTTACTGTGCCCTATAGCAATACATGCTGATTTTATTCTAATGACATGTAAGTGCATTACTTTTATTAAAGCCCAACCGTAAAGATTTTACACTATTTGGCATTTCATCCCTTTGATAGGGTATGCCATTTGGTACCATGGTTTTAGACAAGAGGATTGTCGATTTACCCATTGGCTATTTGAAGAGATCTCCTTCATCTTCCGAATGCTGATGGAGTGTCTGAGACCAAGATTTATCTGATTTTTTGCACAGGAATTTATTTGCACAGGAATCTTAGCCATATATTATTTATTAATAGATCATTTTGAGTAAGCGCCATTTCACCCCCTCTTTAACAAACTGTTTTTAGTATGTGAACACTTTCTTTGCTATGGCTGCTGCTTATGTATATATATGTTAGTCGTGAGACACATGAGCTTTCTGTGACACCCCCCCCTTGCTCTCCAGCAAGAGCACATCCATTGTTTGGTGGTGATATTCACAAGGTGGAAGATTTTGTTGGTGGCTGCAGTGGTCAAGACACTTGTACACCTTTATATCATTAAAATGTCATGCTAGAGACTGAGGAAAAATTTAAAACATGTTCTATTTTTTTACACCAATGAAAATAAAACCGATGGGGCCCACACACGATCGGTTTGTCCGATGAAAACTGTCCATCGGTCGGAACAACCAAACAACTGAAACTACACACAACTCCACTTTGTTGAAAACGAAAAAAACATTCCCCTGTGTAACAAAGCAAGGATTGTAAGAAAGTTTGTTACAGATTCCTACCTTTTGTTATTCTAAAGAAATAGCTCATTGTTTGTCTATGTACAAAATGTGTGTGGGGTATGGTCTGAGCACTGACAGCCTCACCCCCAACCCCTTCAACCTCTGCAGCAATACGTCTTTTTCCCAACGACAACCTCTGGATATGACGCTGAGCACGTGCACTCAACTTCTTTGGTTGACCATGGCGAGGCCTGTTCTAAGTGGAACCTGTCCTGGTAAACCTCTGTATAGTCTTGGCAACTGTGCTGCAGCTCAGCTTCAGTGTCTTGGCAATCTTCCTATAGCCTAGACCATCTTTATTTAGAGCAACAATTCTTTTTTTCAGATCCTCATGCCGCGTACACACGATCATTTTTCGGCATGAAAAAAAACAACGTTTTTAAAAACGTCATTTAAAATGATCGTGTGTGGGCTTCACATGGTTTTTCATCTTCTGAAAAACGACAATTTTTTTTTCGAGCATGCTGAATTTTTTTTAAACGTTTTAAACCCACGCATGCTCAGAAGCAAGTTATGAGACGAGAGCTTGAATGGAACTTCCCCTTTAGAGTGCCGTCGTACATGTTGTACGTCACCGCGCTTTGCTCATCATTTTTTAAAAACGATGGTGTGTGGGCGACATCGTTTTTAATGATAAGGTTGGAAAAACTTTGTTTTTTCTACATGCTGAAAATCAACGTTTTTTTTAATGCCGAAAAATGATCGTGTGTACGCGGCATCAGAGTTCTTTTCCATGAGGTGCCATGTTGAACTTCCAGTGACCAGTATGAGAGAGTGAGAGTGATAACACCAAATTTAACACATCCCATCCATACCTGAGACCTTGTAACACTAACGAGTCACATGACACCGGGAAGGGAAAATATACATTGTAGCAAAGTGTCATTTCTTCAGTGTTGTCACATGAAAAGATGTAATAAAATATTTACAAAAATGTGAGGGGTGTACTCACTTTTGTAAGCTAGAGTCAGCAGGCCCCTCTGAGGAAGTTAGCATTGATTGGCTAAATAAACCATCAGCGTGGCCTCATCACACATGTGACATCTCTGACGGGACTGCAGCAAGTGGCCCAGCATGGACAATGAGGCGTTTGTGTTACACAGCCTGGACCGGTTGATTGGTCGTTATCAGCAGCTGATGAATCTAAGCGGAACTACAGGATCTGGATCGAGAACTGGACTCATGCTATAGGTTGTGAGACCCCTTTGAACTGTCCATAGAACTCTCTCCTTATACATATCCTTTACCAGGAATGTATACTTAACCACAGGGTCTTAAAACACCAGCTTATCCACCTCACTCAAGAAGTGACAGTCTGTCCATACCCTCCTGATTTGGAAGAGGTTCTTTCTGGCCTTGGACTGCCCGTATGGTCCAACACCAAGGGAGGATTACAGACTATTCCTCCCAACCGGCTGACCCCTCCTGACACATATGTATTGTGCTATTCGCTGAGAACGAATTTTGGAAGCACTATATAACACACTATCTGGTTACATACAGATACCTTGGCCGAAGTTTTATACTTTTTCCACCTGATTCCATTATGATTACATGAAGCTCTACATGAGTGATTTGCTGAGTGTATGGGTGATTGCGTAGCTGCGTCCCTTGCTATTAGACAACGTCTTTATTTTAACCTTGGTTGGTTTAGGGCAGGGGTCTCCAAAGTTCGGCCCGCCAGGCCATTTCCTCCGGCCCGCAGCTGGAGTCCTTGGTCCACCTGTTAGTTGTGGAACCTGCGCTGCATATTTGTCCCCAGCAATATGCAGCGCAGGTTCCGCAATCCCTCCTGGCGTCTCACTGTGTTGGCTGCTGGGTCCACGGGCATCCTAGCAGCCAATGAGGTGTTTTAGACCTCTTGCCACCTCCCTGCTCCCGCCTCCCACCTCGCTGTTAACCAGTTAGGAGTATGTAATACCAGCGGGGCGGGAGTCGGGAAGTGCAGCAGGTCTGCACAGCCAGTGTGTGTAATTTCTGACGCACTGGTAAAGTACACATGCATGGAGGGGGGGGGGGGCTGATGCAAGATGATTACACTTGTGTGGAGGGTGGATTGAATGGCTCTGATATGGCACAAACATCTGGGGGCTTATGACTGATGGGGACACAAGTGGGGGGTGCTCTAATGGGGACACAAGTGGGGGGTACTCTAATGGGGACACAAGTGGGGGGTGCTCTAATGGGGACACAAGTGGGGGGTGCTCTAATGGGGACACAAAGGGGGGGTGCTCTAATGGGGACACAAAGGGGGGGTGCTCTAATGGGGACACAAAGGGGGGGTGCTCTAATGAGGACACCAGTGGGGTGTGAGCTCTAATGGGGACACCAATGTGGGGACACAGATGTGTGGGGACACCAGTGTGGGGACACAGATGTGTGGGGAGACTGGTGGGGACACAGATGTATGGGGACACCAATGTGGGGACACAGATGTATGAGGAGACTGGTGAGGACACAGATGTGTGGGAACACCAGTGTGGGGACACAGATGTGTGGGGACCCAGATGTGTGGGGACCCAGATGTGTGGGGACACCAGTGTGGGGACACAGATGTGTGGGGACACCAGTGTGGGGATACAGATGTGTGGGGACACTGATGAGGACATGGATGTAAAACCTCATGCACGCTGGAAGTTTAGCCCTGCTGAATGATGCTGCAGCTTTTAGGTGCCAGCAAATACGACAGGACCACCATCCAGTTCTGTTGTCAGCAGTAAGTAAAATTCTATTCTACTGTGGATTTATTTATAAATGATTTTTCCGGCCGGCGGATATGTGTAAAATATAGAATGTGGCCCTCGAAGTAAAAAGTTTTGAGACCCCTGGTTTAGGGTATCGATGGTTGCTATTTTTGTACTAATATATTTTTCAAATTAAAGCTGGATTTTTTTTAGTCAGCTAGAGTGTGCCATTTAGTGACTACTGCCTTGAGTATTCTGCCTATTTGTATGGTCAGACTATGATGTCTTATTATTATAATGCATTATCACTATTTAAAACACATACCTTTCTTGTGAAACTGAAATGGCTCGCCTCTAATGATATTTATTTTGCCAAACTGCAGGTGGATGCTGTGTATTATTTCTGTGTTGGAGATGCTCCTGTAGGAAAGACAAAGCGCTTGCTAGTTGGTATTGAGAACAGCCCATGTCCCCTTCATGTTGTCTGCTATAACCCTCACAAAATAGAGAACATGATGATGATGAGGGAGTTAAGTCTTCGAGCATCTGGAAGGTAAAAATATGTAACCTAACTTGTCATCCTGCATAAATAAAATGATTTAAATTAAAAGCAGCTTTATCAAGCCAGAAAGGAACATGGACTAACAAATACAGATGAGGGTGATCTAAGGAGTGTCTGAGAATGGAGACAAAGTTACTTATATTGCATTCCTAGCAATCAAAATATTATTAATGACCTTATTATATGAAAATATTTATGTTATGTACATACAAGTGTAACAGCAATTTCTCCACAGAAATTCCTTATATAATAGTATGCATGTTGATTATATTTAGCAGCATACAGTAGTTGTCTTGCTATTGAGTAATGTTTACCCCAGGCATAAAGTACAGTATATGAAAAAAAATTCAGGTGATCGTAAATTATGGCAAAAGTACAAAGTACACATCAGAAGAAAAATAACTTTACATTCTTTCATAGGTTCCATATTTGTTTAGAGGAAATGTTAAGACGAGATAACAAGAATCCAGAAATATCCAACACAAAAACTGATAAAAATTGCCCAGGTATAGCCACTTCTTTTTTTACTTGAAACCCCTTTATCTGTGTTCCTGTAACAGAGTGTGATGTAATATAAAAACAAAGTTTCTCAGATTGAAATATTTCATATTTATTTTCTCTATATTTCTCTATAGTCTGTTATAATGAAGTGTGTAGTAAAATTGTAAAGATAGTCTGGGCAGGAACCAATAGCCAACTCACACTGCACTCCAATACACTCAGCTTACCCCACACTATACCCCAAATAAATTCAGAATACAGCATGCACCTCTTTACACCTAGCACTTAGCCTCAACACACTCAGTGCATGGCACCGTTTACAATGATGATCTGAAAACTACCTACCATGTGCTCTGCTGACCCCATCATTTTTAATGGCTGTCCCTAAGATCCTGCTGGAAACTCTAGAGGAGAACAAGAAACTCTGTGTCCCAATCACCATTCAATGATTGAGGGAAGAAAAGACTAGGGGCAAGTACTGCCAATTCAACTCTCTTGGTAGAGAGGAAGTGTGTGTTGGCCTGATCACTGCTAGAGCTTTTTTTCACTTCCTGGAGAGCTGGGGGACACAGCTGACACCAGGTGGCCTTGTGTTTAGTTTTCCTCCTCTTCCTTCATCTTGTGATTCATATGTTGGCTCTTACGTGTTGGGACCCTGACAGGTAGGACTCATCACATCATAGGTGTGTGTGTGTGTGTGCTGTGAACCTCTGCACTGTCTATGTTACATATAACTGAATCCTGGACTCTGTAGGTTACCCACTAATGACTCCTACACGGTGTGCGCATTACACACTCCTAACCCGCATTGCATACATTACACACACTCCTGATTCCTGCACTCTGTACATCACATACTTTTGACCCCTGCACTTTATATGTAGGCTTTCCCACTATTAGCATGATTTGCCACACCCACTATTATCCGCCACCTAATTTTTCTCCTCTGGCTGCTAAAGGGTGCCTTACAAATGTGACACCCCTGTGGTACACTCCTTTGCCAGAAAAGCTGTATAGGGCCCCATGATTCCACTATGTTCAGTACACTACAACATACATTTCTTTATCGTACATCACGGGACACAGAGCGCATAGCCATTACATATGGGTTATATGGGTACCTTCAGGTGTGGACACTGGTGTAATCAACTTCACAGGAAGTTCCTCCCTATATAACCCCCTCCCACTGAGAGTGCTTCAGTTTTTTCGCCAGTGTCTTAGGTGTTGGTCACGTCTAGCTGTCCCTCGGAGGTCTCGGGACCCAGGATAGCTAGCCGGATCCGTCCGAAGTGCTTCAAAGCCAAGGAGTACGGTACCCGGGCCCTGCCTGCGTGGGGTGTTGCCTATAATGCCTCTCCTTGGAGGGCTGGATTCTGGGCTCCAGTGCCTTGGTCTCTCCCAGGACTAAACGCTACTGATGCCAGGATGCTATATAGGTCCAGGGGTGTGGGTTCCTTAAACACAGGACCCCGGTCCCTGAAGGTCCGAGACAATACCCACGGAGATGGGAGAAGATTGGGCCTCTTGCAGTTTGCAATACCCTGCGGCGTGGAGCAGGTAAGAGGGAACCTGCGGGACTTGGTTCGACAGTAGGTATCCCCCTGGGGGTTCTGGGTTGGCTAATGGTATGCTTGTGCATCAGCCACTATCTCCACTATGTCTTTTTAGGCAGGATGGGATGTACTAATGTTTACCCAGATAACATGTAGATATATGTATACTTGTTTAAGATATATATTTGCTACTCACCCCAGGTCTGCCTGTTAGCATTGATACTGCAGCCCCACGTACTATAAAGAGGGAATTGCTGGTGAAAACTCATGTTTCTTAGGAAGCCTATGGGGACAGCTTCCTCTCTGTGTGCACTACAGTAAGGATTAGTGCTTACCTGGTGTCTGTTGGTGCTGCTGGCGCTGGTCCATGCTTTTCCTCTGCTCTCTGCTTCCTCCATGTTGTTTCAGCGTGGGGGGGGGGGGTGCGCGCGCGCGGGCGCGTGCACGCCGCCTTTTATAGCGTCGGCGTGCGTGGGGGGGGCGGGCCAGCAGCGTCAGGGTCAGTTAAAAGTAAAACGTTTCTCTCTGGCTGGTCTTTTCCCTCCTGGAAGCAGAGGAAGAAGGACACAGAGCGCGCAGCTGGGTCTTTTGGCCACAGTGACACCCAGTGGCGGTTTGTGGATCTTCAGGTCTAGGACTTAGTTCCACTATTGACCAGAAAAAAAAAAGAGTTTTTTTGCTTAAAGGGACTCAGCCTTAGATCCAGCAGTATCTGAGTCAACCTTGGACTCCGGCCAACGGGCATTGGTGTTGCAATACTCACAGGTTTTCCTCAGTATTGCCACCTCCCAGGCGGGTAAAAAAAAAAAAAAAAATTTTTTTTTGGAAAAAACAAAAAAACAAAAACATATATATATATATATATATATATATATATATATATACAAAATTTTTCATTTTCCTCAGCCTGTTCTCATATTAATTACTCCTAGCTACAACAGTCAGGTGTTGGCTATAGGGGTGACTCAAGGTTGTGCAATGGCTCCAAAGGGATCAGGACCAGCCAAGGCTGCAAAAGGTGCCAAGAAACAAAAGGGGTCTCCATCGGGGTCAGAGGATTTGGGCCAGGCTTCAATGGCCCCACCCTCACCAGTTAGACCACCGAGTAGCATAGTACAAGAGCCATTGGGGGTGCTGGGGGCAGAGGCGGCCCCCGATCCACCCATTCCCGTTTACGTAACGGAAGAAATGCTAGCGACCACCCTGGGTGGGCTAGAGAAAAGGTTAACTGCTTTGTTTGCCCGCCCTTTGCCAAGTAGCAAACGGGCTAGATCCCCCTCACCTAGTTTGGTGTTTTCAGATGCGGAGGTCTCCTCTTCGGAGGAACGGGACCCACAAGGGGATCAAGCGGACCCAAGTCCCGACGGTTCAGACATGGAGGGTTCCACTGTAGATGAATATTTTTCGGCCTCTCAAGCGGAGAGCCTGTGGATCCAGTCTTTGACCGATATGGTTCGCACTGCTTTTAAACTTCCAGTGCCAGAACTAGTAGCCCCTGTGGTATCCTCATTGGGTTCTTTAAAGGCTCCATTAACTTGTGTGTCTTTTCCGATTCACCCCCTTCTGCGGAGCGTGATTTACCAGGATTGGGCTCGACCTGATAGGATCTTTATCCCTCCTAAGAGGTTCTCTATTCTCTATCCTATGGAAGAGGAATTTTTAAAGAAATGGGCACTCCCCACAGTGGACGCGGCCATTTCCTGCGTGAATAAATCCCTGACCTGTCCGGTTGAAAATGTCCAGATGTTCAAGGATCCGGTCGACAAAAAATTAGAGACCCTACTGAAGGCTTCTTTTACCACAGTAGGTGCCGTGGTTCAGCCAGCGGTGGCAGCCATTGGCGTTTGTCAGGCCTTAAAGGATCAGGCAAAACAGATATTAAAGGACATGCCGGCTCAGCAAACTCGTGAATTAGCAGATTTCCCTAGGGCTCTCTGCTTTGCAGTAGATGCTATTAAGGACTCCATCCAACAGGCATCCCGTTTATCTCTGCTGGTGGTTCACATGCGTCGTCTTTTGTGGCTAAAGAACTGGTCAGCAGAGGCACCCTGCAAAAAGCTTTTAGCAGGGTTTCCCTTTCATGGGGGAAGACTATTCGGTGAAGACCTAGATAAATATATCCAAACCATATCAAGTGGTAAAAGTTCTTCCTTACCGGTCAAGAAAAGACCGCGTGGGCCCGCGTTTAAACGACAGGCCTTTGCAGGCTCGGCCCCTTCGACTTCCCGTCAGTATCGACGGCCTCCCGGGCGTTCAGCAGTTAATAGCCGCCCACAGGGACAAGCCGCGGCAAACAAGAGGCCCTGGTCTCGCATGCCGGCTAAACCAGTCATCAAGTCAGATTCATGAAGGGGCGCCCCCACTCTCTTGGGTGGGGGGAAGACTTCAGTTTTTCTCCGAAGTCTGGAAGGCCAGAATTCCCGACTCTTGGGTTCGGTCCGTGGTAGCCACAGGCTACAAACTAGAGTTTCGAGAAATCCCCCCTCCTCATTTTCAGGGGTCAAGTCTTCCAAGCGACCCGTTAAAGAGGGCCTCTCTCGTAAAGGCGTTGGATCGCCTCTTGCTCCAAGGAGTAATTGTAGAAGTACCAACCCAAGAATGGGGTCTGGGATTCTACTCCAACCTTTTTATAATACCAAAACCCAATGGCGACGTCAGGCCTATCCTAGACCTCAAACGCCTAAATCGCTTTCTAAAGATTCAGACCTTTCGTATGGATTCCATACGTTCAGTGACAGCCAGCCTGCATCAAGGCGACTTTCTAGCATCTATAGACATAAAGGATGCATATCTGCATGTGCCGATCTACCCAGCACATCACAAGTTTCTTCGTTTTATGATGGATCAAAGTCATTTCCAGTTCGTAGCCCTCCCTTTCGGGTTGGCAACAGCTCCGCGGGTATTCACAAAGATGTTAGCCCCGGTGCTAGCCGTCCTAAGGACAGAAGGCATTTTGGTCCTGGCATACCTGGACGATCTCCTGGTTATCGACAGATCAGCTTCCAACCTCAATCATGCAGTAGTCCGCACAGTTCGGCATCTAGAAGAATTCGGGTGGGTTGTGAACCAAGGAAAATCGAGGTTGCAACCCACAAGACAGTTGGAATATCTAGGCCTTCGGTTAGATACAGAATGCCAGAGGATATTTTTACCTCAAGAAAAGATCAGGTCATTGACTCAAACAATTCAAATAGTCCTAGGCAAAAAGAGGCCGACTATTCGCCTATGCATGCGACTGCTGGGGAAGATGGTGGCCGCCTTCGAAGCAGCGCCCTATGCCCAGATCCATACCAGAGTTCTCCAGGCAGCTATTCTCTCTGCTTGGAACAGGTCCATACAGGCATTAGACCGTCCATTAGTTCTTTCCCCAGGGGTCAGGCGCAGCCTGTACTGGTGGCTGGTCCCTCAAAAATTGTCAAAAGGGAAAACCTTTTGCCCCATCACGTGGAAAATAGTAACCACAGATGCCAGCCTAACAGGTTGGGGGGCAATCTTAGGAAAACGGACCCAGCAGGGACAGTGGTCAGAGGCAGAAAGTCTGCTTCCCATCAATGTCCTAGAGATCAGAGCTGCTCGGTTGGCCCTGGTCGCCTGGACTCTCCCCCTGCAGGGTCTGCCAGTAAGGATACAGTCCGACAATGCCACGGCGGTGGCATACATAAACCACCAGGGGGACACAAGGAGCCTAGCGGCTCAAAGGGAAGTAAACCTGATTTTCTCATGGGCCGAAGCCCACGTACCCTGCATCTCAGCAGTGTTCATCCCAGGGATAGACAATTCTCAAGCAGATTTTTTGAGTCGTCAACAGTTACTCCCGGGAGAGTGGTCTCTTCACCCCCAGGTATTCCAAGAGATTTGCCAAAGATTTGGAGTTCCCGATGTGGACATCATGGCAACAAGATTCAACAAGAAATTGGACAAATTCGTATCCCGAGCCAGGGATCCCTCGGCCTACGGGACCGATGCGTTGGTTTGCCCCTGGCACCAGTTTTCTCTCCTGTATGCGTTCCCTCCACTACAGATGATTCCCCGCCTTCTACGATGGATCAGGGTGGAGCGCAGGCCGGTGATCCTGGTGGCCCCAGCCTGGCCCAGAAGGGCTTGGTACGCACTCATCGTGAGGATGTCAGTAGGGGCACCGTGGCCACTCCCCCTGCGCCCAGATCTGCTGTCTCAGGGCCCGATCTACCACCCTGCTTCACAGCAGCTAAATTTGATGGCTTGGCGGCTGAATCCCTAATTCTTAAGGGCAGAGGCCTCTCAGCCCAGGTCATATCTACGTTAATTCAGGCTAGAAAACCAGTCTCTAGAAATATCTATTACAGAGTCTGGAGGACCTATGTGGAGTGGTGCGAGTCTCAAGGAGGGCATCCTCGCAAGTTTTTTATTGACAGGATCTTGCGATTCCTCCAGGTTGGCGTTGACAAGGGGTTGGCTCTTAGTACTCTAAAGGGGCAGGTGTCTGCCTTATCGATATGGTTTCAAAGGCCTTTGGCCACGCATTCGCTTGTGAAAACCTTCTTGCAGGGGGTCTTGCATGTGAATCCCCCTATTAGAGCTCCCCTCTGCCCCTGGAATTTAAATCTGGTCTTGTCAGCTTTACAAAGGCAGCCGTTTGAACCTCTGACAGAAATCCCTCTTGTGCTGCTAACCCGAAAGTTGGTTTTCTTGGTGGCTATGGCTTCGGCCAGAAGGGTCTCCGAGCTGGCAGCCTTGTCTTGCAGGGAACCGTACCTGATTCTGCATAAGGACAGAGTGGTTCTGCGGCCTCAACCTTCTTTCCTTCCTAAGGTCATATCCAGTTTTCACTTGAATCAGGACCTAGTCCTACCATCCTTCTTTCCTACTCCCCAGTCCAGAGAGGAAAGACTGCTTCATACTTTGGACGTGGTCCGAGCCATGAGGGTTTATCTCAAGGCTACAGAGAAGATTCGGAAAACAGATGTGCTTTTCGTCCTTCCGGATGGCCCCAAAAAGGGTCAGCTGGCTGCCAAGTCTTCCTTGGCTAGGTGGATTAAGCAGCTGATTTTTCAGGCCTATGGTCTGAAGCGCGTTCCACCTCCCTTATCAGTTAAGGCCCATTCTACGAGGGCCATGAGTGCCTCTTGGGCGGCACACCATCAGATCTCTATGGCACAGGTTTGCAAAGCGGCAACCTGGTCTTCCGTACATACGTTTACTAAATTTTATAAGTTGGACGTCGCAAAGGCTACGGACGCAGCATTTGGGCAGGCGGTCCTACGGGCAGCAGTATAGAATCCTCTGGCCCGGTTCACGCCCCCTTTTTTTCTGTTGGTGGAGCTATTTTACCTCCTGATAATGTTTTTTGTTTGGCTATTTTTGGCCTTACGGTCTCCCTCCCTTCATGGAGCATTGCTTTGGGACATCCCATATGTAATGGCTATGCGCTCTGTGTCCCGTGATGTACGATAAAGAAAAAAGGATTTTTAATAACAGCTTACCTGTAAAATCCTTTTCTTGAAGTACATCACGGGACACAGAGCTCCCACCCCTCTTTTGGGGAACATTGTGTAACCTCGGAGAAATTGCTTGCTACAAAACTGAAGCACTCTCAGTGGGAGGGGGTTATATAGGGAGGAACTTCCTGTGAAGTTGATTACACCAGTGTCCACACCTGAAGGTACCCATATAACCCATATGTAATGGCTATGCGCTCTGTGTCCCGTGATGTACTTCAAGAAAAGGATTTTACAGGTAAGCTGTTATTAAAAATCCTTTTATTGCTACACTTAGGACATGGATCTGTACACCCCAATACACTCAGTATACTGTACCATACACCTCTCTACATTTAGTAAACTTCAGGATACACCCCAATGAACTCAGCACATGACACCATATATCTCTCTACAATTAGCACACCAATCTGTACACCCAATATACTCCACACACTGCACCACACATCTCGCTACACTTAGGGCTAGTTTACACGTGCTGCAAAACAAAGCTTTGGATATGCTTTGTTAAAGCTCTCTGAACGCCAGTTAAAGCTTCTGTCACTAAATAAAATGGTTAGATTACAGTCCTGTTTACACCTGCTTTTGCTTGGTGCTTCGAAGAGGCATTGGTGGGGCTTTGGTGGGCTTCGATGGGGCTTCAGAGGGGCTTTGGTGAGGCTTCATTGAGGCTTTGTTGGGCTTTGATGAGGCTTTGGTGGGGCTTTAGTGGGACTTCAAGCAAGCTTTGCCAAAGACTTCTATAGAGGCTTTGAAGACGCTTTGAAGTACCACTAAAGCTACATGGGGTATAATTGAAGCGAAGCCGAAGCAAAGCAAAAGCAAGTGTAAACAGGACTGTAAGAAAACCATTTTATTTAGTGACAGGGGCTTTGACTGGCGTTGAGAGAGCTTTAACAAATCCTGTCCAAAGCCTTTTTGAAGCCTTGTGGAAGCCAAAGCAAGTGTAAGGGCTCATTTACACTTGCTTCAGCTTCAACACACATTAACGGCTAGTTTACACTTCCTTCAAAACAAGGCTTCAGACAGGCTTTGTTAAAGCTCTCTGAATGCTAGTAAAAGCCTGTCACTAAATAAAATGGTTAGATTACAGTCCTGTTTTCACAGGCTTCGGCTTTGTTTTGCTTCAAAATTATACCCCATAAGTTAAATACGTCATCGGATATGGCGGCGGAGTTCCGCTCCTTCTATGAAGGCCTTTATAATTTCGACAGGCCCGCCTCGAATGACCCCACCGCGGATGTCGGACTCACTCCTCGGTCATATTTGGCCGCATCTGGCATGCCCTCACTTCCGAGTGTGATTCAGGAGGAGTTAGAGGAACCCATCAAGGAGTTGGGGGTGGCCTTGTTCGCCTCAAAGCCGAAGAAGGCCCCTGGCCCTGATGGCTTAACTCGCATACTACAAGACCTTCTTTGATTTGCTGTCGCCACCCTTAGTCTCGGCTTTAAATTCCATCCCGAGGGGTGACTCTTTCCCGGTTGACACGTTGAGAGCCTATATCTCTCTTATCCCCAAGGAGGGGAGGGACCCACTGCGTTGTGGAAACTATCGCCCGATAGCGCTTTTAAATACGGACCTGAAGTTGTTTGCCAACATTTTGGCGAACAGGCTGCTCCCTCACATACTGAGTCTCATTCATAGGGACCAGGCAGGCTTTGTGCCTCAGAGGAAGCCTGGAGATAACACCATCCGAGTGGTCAACCTGATTCATGCGGCCAGGACATCCAAACGGGCTCTTCTCCTGCTGTCCACAGACACGGAGAAGGCCTTTGACTGCGTGGATTGGTCTTTTATACGGGTCACCTTGGAACATATCGGCCTTCGGTCCTCGATGCTGGGCTGGATCCTGTCCCTGTACTCTCATCCCTCTGCGGTGGTCAAAGTTAACGAAACGAGGTCTGACTTCTTCAATATCCGCAATGGTACAAGACAGGGATGCCCCTTGTCCCCCCTGATCTTCATACTCTCTTTAGAGCCTCTTCTCTGCAAGATAAGGGCAGACACGGGTATCATTGATTATCAGAAGTCTTTGGGGTCTCACAAGGTGGTGGCCTTCGCGGATGACCTTATCTTCTTCTTGACAGAACCACTCGTTTCCCTCCCGAATCTGCTTAAGACCGTTCAGGAGTATGGTGCATTATCCCTTTTTCAAATTAACTTGCCCAAGTCCTCAATACTCAGCATATCAGTTGACAAAGCCACTGTCCGGCATTTGCGTTCAGCCTTCCCCTTGAGATGGGTGACCAATGTGATCCAATACTTGGGAGTTGACGTAACGTGCGATCCCACTGACTTGTACTCGGCGAATTTTGCCCCGTTGCTTCTACGTCTCAAGACGGATCTTCTCCACTGGCACTCCCTCACGCTGACGTGGTTCAGACGGTGCAGCGCCCTAAAGATGATCCTGCCAAGGATATTGTATTTGCTTCAGGCCCTTCCCATCCTTCTCCCCCCTGCATTCTTCAAGCGTATTGACTCCATGTTTCGTACCTTTGTCTGGTCGCACCACAGGCCTCGAATCCGGCTCCAACTCCTTCACTTGGCTAAGGATAAAGGAGGAGTTGGCCTCCCAGACATGCAAGCCTATTACAGGGCCACTCATCTAGCTAGGCTGGTGGACTGGCACTGCCATGCGGAGGCAAAGCATTGGGTGGCTATGGAGTTGGAGGATTCGGGGGACGCGGCTAAAAGCTGGCTGTGGATCACCACAACTTTGCCGAAGGACTTGGCTGCCCACCCCACGCTGGGCAGCACCTTATTGGTGGTTAGGGATGCCTTTCGGCACTCCTCGGTGGCCCCGATGCCCTCTCCTATGGTGCCAGTTCTGGGTAATTCGGACTTCGCTCCGGGCATTCAGAATCCTCTTTTTAAGTGCCTGGCAGCTGGTAATCGGCTCAATTTGTGTGATTTTCTGGAGCCCAGTGGCCGCCTATCAGCGGAGGCTGGGGTGTTGGCGGCCGACCCCCCTTTGGACTTCTGGAGCGGCCTGCAGTTACGCAATTTTCTGAGGGGATGCTCGCGGATCCCGGGTATTTTTTGTCAGCTTACCGACCTGGAACGAGTCTGCCATTGGGGGGACCCAGTGCGGCACAGTCTCTCGCTTATTTATTCTATGCTGATTCAACCAGCCGAAGTGTTCATTCCTCCGTTTCTTTCGAGGTGGGAGGCGGATCTTGGCACTCATTTCACTGACACACAGAGGGAGAAGATTCTCCATTTTGCGCAGAAGTTCTTCATGGCTACCAGAATACAGGAGACTTGCTATAAAATCTTGACTCGATGATATAGGGTGCCTGCCACCCTACACCGTTATTTCCCGCAGGTCCCAAGCATGGGTTGGCGTTGTGGTGCTGCGGAGGGGACAGACAATGTTGCACATATTTTGGGCCTGTCCCAAACTCTTACCTTTCTGGCTCGAGGTGATTCGCACGATCAAGCACTTGACTGACGTCTCTTTGGAGGGAAACCCCGCAGCATGTCTGCTTCATCTCTCTCCGAGCGCCCCATTCGGAAATATAAGACCTCCCTTACAGTTGCTGAATGCTACCAAGGCATGCATCCCTCTCTGTTGGAAAACCCACCGGCAAAGTCCTTATGGTTCTCTAATGTGAATGAACTGAGAGACATGGAAGATCTCCCGGCCACATTGCACAACAGGGAGGAGACCTTTCAGGAGACTTGGAGACCCTGGCAACATTTCATCTACACGGGTAGTATCTCCGTGAAGTAGCTAGGTCTGGTTGACCCGCAGGGCTTGCCTTGCCTCCTGGTCGGGGGATTCTCTCACACTTCTCTTTTTATTCTATTCTCTTGTTCTTTCCCCCCCTCTTTCTCTGGCCCCTCCCCACTTCTTTAAGGGTCGGTTCTCGGCCTTCTCCTCTTTCTCTCCCCTTCCTCTTATTTTGCTGATGTCCTTTCCCCTTAGCTATCATCCAATAATGGACTTTTTCACTTTGAAACTGCACTATCATGTGAATGCCGATAGCTATGTGGGCCTTTTATCCGGGCCCCTCTGGTTGTTGGTTTGCTCTGCCCCCCAAACTGTTATTAAAATACAAAATGTTACTGTATAGTATAGCACCATCTGCATTTATATAGATAATTGGTCATATACTTATCTGTTTGGTTGCCTCTAAGGCCTTATATTCGGCTCCGGTATCTTTGACCTACCATTTATGCCTTGTCAACAGTACACTACTGAAGTGTTTATGTCGATTTAGTTTGGCGACTCCCTTTGTGTTTTTTATCTTTTTGTGTGTACCGGTCTTTTCTACTTGAAAATAAAGGAATAAAAAAAAAAAAGGCACTAACACTTTCAAACTGTAATGTGTGTCTGTCCACCTCCAAGATTTAGTGTGTAGTTGGACCCATACCTACATCAAGATTTCAACGTGCCTGAAATATTCAGAAGCAAAAAAGCAGTATATTGTTAACACAGGTTTTTTTCATATAGGTAGCTGTTCATTAAAGCGAACCTTGAGTCATTTTTTCAACTTTCCATCTATTAAATCTTCTGCCCTTGTCATTTAACTTTGGATAGCAAAACATATTTTTTTTTTGCCAGTAAATACCTTATACAGCTCACTTCCTTTTTCTTGTTCGGTAAAAATCTTAGGCTTATGACATCATGCACAGCTCTCTCTCATGAGTCAGAAGAGGGCCAATGAGAGCTGCAGGGCCACAGAGCTGGAGGTGTGACTCTGTGTGTCTGTGTAAATACAGGATGTGAACAGGCAGCAGCTTCAGCTGCCAACAGTTAAAATGGCTGCAGCCAGATTTAGTGGAGGGAGATTTCTGCAGCATATTTGGCAAGTACAGAATCACAGTATATATAAAATATGCAAAGTGGTTGCAGGGAAGCTTCAGAATGGCAAATATGTTTTTATTACAAATTATGTGTGCAGACTGCAGTTCCTCTTTAAAATGGTGAGCTCTAGGGGGATTTCCTCATTTGGTTTAGGATTGTCCTACAAGGAAACCAAAGGGGACAGACAAAGCCTTGAATGTAGTTAAATAAGTAATCCCTACAAATAAAGGGGATAAGCTTACCTCAGGATCGAGTCCTTACCAAGATGATTTACTATATATGGTGGTGTATGTGGGATAGAGGATTTCACTCTGTATTCTTGTGTAATCACGGTTGGCATCATGTAATAATTCTAAAATCTGCCCATACTTACCTAGTGCCTCGTTTCCACTGAGCGGATCGGTTTGGGTCGTTTAGAATGGAACGGGTTAGAATGGTCCAGTCTATTCTGCTGAGCATTTCCACTGCAAATCGGAACCATCCGGGACCATACAAGGTTTAGAAAAAATGCCTAGCACGTTTACCAATCAGTGAGATGTATTGTAGGTCCGCCCTAACCGAACCATTCCATTTTCTATGGCCCCACATCTGAAGCAGGACCCAGAATGGTCCGGTACGGTTCGCTTTTATGGCACACTTTCATGATGGAAACACCCAAAATAGCATACCGTACCAAATTGTACCGAACCTATCCGCTCAGTGGAAACAAGGCATAAGTGTCTCGGCAAGCTGTCCCTGAGAGCAAAAGGGACATGTACTTTAATGTTTATATGCAGAAATACTTGATAACTAGTGCATCTATCGACATGAATAAGCCATAAGCTGAAAGGATTCCCTTAATTTGCAGGGATTTTTTTTATCACTTCCTGTTTTGACTATGGAACAGGAAGTGCAGGTGAATCTCACAGACGGCAAAATAAACTGATGGGGGTTATAATTTACCTTATCCAAAATGAACCAAAAAAAAAACATGCTGCCAATAAATGAATATATATATACACACACACTGTATATATACAATATATATATATATTAGAGCTGCATGAATCTGGCTAAAATTAAAATCACAATTTTTTTGTTTAGGATAAAGATCACAATTCTCTCACGATTCTTGTGGCGTAACATCATCTTTCACATTATACAACAAAATTGGGCTAACTTTACTGTTTCGTTTTTTTATTTTTATTAATTGAAGTGTATTTTTTCCCCCAGAAATTGCGTTTGAAAGACCGCCGCACAAATACAGTGTGACATAAAATATTGCAATGACCGCCATTTTATTCTGAAGGTTCTGCTAAATAAAATATACATGTTTGGGGGTTCTAAGTGGTTAAACTGACCTCATTTACAGACCAAAGTTCATCCCTTTGATCTAAAAAGAAATAAAGATACTTTGTATCTCTTTTCTTCTCTAGCTCTCAGAGCTGAGGAATGTTGATAAACATTTGTTAGCTCTTTTCTGACAGCTCGGCTCTGCACTGTTTACATAGAAATGGCTGATTAGCATCGTGAGGGGGGGTTGAATCGAGATCGCAATTTTTTAACGATTAATAATCATGCAGCTCTAATATATATACTGTATATATATATATTTTTTCATATAAATAATGTTTAATGAAATACCAGACTAGGGCAAAAGTCCACAGGGAATAGAGATCAGGGTAGCAAAATGTATGTATGCAATCAGGCTATAGGAGATTATGGTTTCCAGGGCAATAGGAGATTAGGGGTCCCCCGGCAATAGAAGATTATGGGTCCCCCGGGCAATTGAAAATTATGGGGCCACACAGTACTGTATACACACTTACAGTATACATGCACAGTATACACACTCAGACACACAATATACACACACAGTATACACACACACAGTATACATACACACAGAATACACATACAGACACACAGTACACACACACACATACAGTATACATACACACACAGAGAGAAGGTACTGAAGAGGCGGGGCTCTTGTGATTTTTAGACCAAAAGGATGTCGGTAAGGGACATTTCAGGGACAGATGTAAAAAAACACAGATTTTTACATCCCGCCTTGGTTTTACTGAGGCTTGCAACCCTGATAGGTCCCCCTAGTGGCATAGGGCCCTCGGGCAGTGCCCAAGTGCCCGAATGGTCAGTCCGCCCCTGTATGCAATTTGTATGAATGTTTGTCCTGTGTATATTAAAATCTGTTGTGCATGTCTGCAAGGAAAACTAAAGTCTATATTCCTCATGTATTTTTGGGGGGTCATTGGTGGGCAATAGCAACCCAGCCTTATTACTGTTAAGATTAGTCTTAGGATCGGTTTCCACTAGTGCGACTTGTCATGCGACTTGTGACTGCAAAGTCGCAGGACAAGTCGTACCCCATGATTTCCAATGAGTACCATTCATATCTGTGCGACTTGAAGTCGCAGCGAATTCAAAGTAGTCCCTGCACTACTTTGGTCCCACTTTGATGCTACTTGAGGTCCATAGACCTCAAGAATACACAGACATTGCTTCAAGTCGCATCAAAAATCGCGGCAAAAAAAATGCAGCAAAATCGCGTGACTTTGGGGTTGCAATAGTGGAAACCTAGCCTTAAAGTACAATTTGTTTTAAAGCCAGGTCAAAAAACATGACAGAAAAACTAGAATTCTCAATCACTGTACATTACTGTTAACAACGAAGCATGGCCTGCATATTAAACAAGTATGCATGGCCTTCGCCAAGTCCATATATATTTACATAGGTTATAAAGTGATAGTACTCTTTGATTTGTTTTACATTAGGCTAACTAAATTTGCATATATAGAAAAAAATGTACAGTGCATTTAATTTTCTTCAACAGGTAGAAGGGAACTCCCTTTTCTTTGTCTTGTGCTTACGTGCAAGACCAAAGGGAGTTACTGCCAAACTGTACTACATTGCTGGTCTATGATTTCATTGTATTACTAAAGGTATCAGAGCAATTTATAAATGTGCTTAGTTACTGCCTGTGTGCCCATAATGCTGCATGGCCAGTCCCCAAGAATAACTCATCTTTGCATAAAGTGCATGCACTGTATGTGTATGACCAGTGCTTTAAGTGGGCCGGAACGCGGCGGTACTCAGTACCGCCACTTCCAAAAATGGCCCTGGAGAGTACCAGCACCTCTCTGTGCGCCCAGTACGTGGGTTTCCCGTACCGGAACGCACTGGCGTAGCGGGGGGGGGGGGCTCCTGCACCGGGCGAAAAATTGCAGGGGGGCAAAATCCTGGCGTCCGCGGAATAATGCGCCGCCGCCGCCTTAGGAAAGGCCGCGGCTTTGGCCTAGCTCTGGAGCTATCGGCCCTCTTGGTACACCCGGCGGCGGCGCGCGATGAGTTTTTTTTTTCAGCCCTTCCGTCTGGTTGGCTGGTAGAACTGTCTGTCTCCCTTGATGTGGGAGTGGCGGGAAACACCAGCCAACTAGGCAGAAGGGCTAAAAAAAAACAGATAACGGTGCAGGAGATTGGCGGGCGGTGGAGTGGGAGGCGCTGTACCTCTGTGCTGCGCTGATTGGCCTGGAAGTTGGAACATGTGTTTACAGCGCGGCGGCAAGTTTCTCCATCTCCAGCAAGGTAAGCAAAACACTCTCCTGTACCACAGCGGAGAGAGAGAAGGGGGGGGGGGTCGGTGTAAATCTAAAGGGGTGCACTGCCTGATCCCTACCTATCCACCTCAGAGCCTGTCATTTTAGTAAGACTGCTGGGACTTGTAGTTCTCCATCTTCTCCTGGGGCTCATGGAGATTGGAGAACTACAAGTCCCAGCAGGTTATACATACAATAAGGCTCTGAGGTGGATGGGTGTGGATTGCATGCACCTGAGCCCCAGGAGAAGATGGAGAACTACAAGTCCCAGCAGGTTATAATATAAGGCTCCGAGGTGGATGGATGTCCGGACACCCATCCATCTCGGAGCCTTATATTATAACCTGCTGGGACTTGTAGTTCTCCATCTCCTGGGGCTCAGGTGCATGCGATCCACCATCTATGGGACTACAAGTCCCAGCAGTAAGAAAAACTGAACAAATATGGTGGATCGCATGCACCTGAGCCCCAGGAGACGATGGAGAACTACAAGTCCCAGCAGGTTATAATATAAAGCTCCGAGGTGGATAGATGTCTGGACAGTGACAATTGGTGGTACAGTGGTGACAATTGGTGGCACAGTGGTGACGATCGATGGCACAGTGGTGACAATTGGCACGGTACAGTGACTGCATTTGATGGCATGGCACAGTGGTTGCGTTTGTTGGCATGGCACAGTGGTGACAATTGATGGCACAGTGGTTGCGTTTGTTGGCATGGCACAGTGGTGACAATTGATGGCACAGTGTCTGCATTTGATGGCATGGCACAGTGGTTGCGTTTGGCATGGCACAGTGGTGACAATTGATGGCACAGTGGCTGCATTTGATGGCATGGCACAGTGGTTGCGTTTGGCATGGCACAGTGGTGACAATTCATGGCACAGTGGCTGCATTTGATGGCATGACACAGTGGCTGCGTTTGATGGCATGGCACAGTGGTGACAATTGATGACACAGTGGCTGCATTTGATGGCATGGCGCCCTGTGATTGGGCATATGTGGTCATGCGCTTGCGCCGGGGGGGGGGCCTAATAGAGTACCGGCACCTCTTTTGGCCCACTTAAAGCACTGTGTATGACACCCCCTACAATATTAATTGCTCACGCAAATCTAGGGCCACCACTATGTCCTGTTCTTTGATTGCTTAGCCTCAGAAATGTGGCAACCCCACACATGACCATCAGCAAAAGCTAACCTTATCCTGTATACAAGTTAGAGACTATAGCAACCAATTGTATGTGGACTTTAATGCTATAAACTACTTGAAGAAAACCTTACTTTCCAACTGGTTGCAAGCTTTTGTAATCAGTAAATCTGTAAACTGGATAATTAACTTTTTAGCATATATTTGTTAGCAGTTTAACTATTGGCATATAGAGTATTTTGAATGTTTTGCCATGTAGTGTTTTTTTGCTATGATCATCCTTGCAAAAAAATATTTTTTAACTTGATAAAAAATTGACAATGAACTAATGTCTCTGTAGAGTTTGAGCTCAAGAAAGATGAAGAGTTGATTGTGAAGGAGGTGGAGGAAGCAAAGGACACGCTAAAGCAACTGCAGGATATTTTACGAACATTTTATAATACAGAAGAAGGTATGTATGACTTATTCTTTGAAGTTACCCTGATATGACCTACATTTTTTAGTATAATGGCAATGCTGATTTGGTGCGTGCAAATACATCTGTTAAGATTCAGATCAATCCTATGGATCTGCCTGAATCCCGGCCTGGGCTGTAGATGGAATCATGGCTTTTGCCCAAGTTAAGATTAGGTCTGCTCCCTCCTGATGCAAACATAGGAACTCCAATCCAATAAGAGGGTTACATTTTTCTTTGGAAATACAATGTAATTTAAATTGACTTCTTTTACTGCTTACAACCCTAGTGCATCCGTTTTGTCCTCCCATCTCCTATCTCATTTGTTTGGATAGCTTAAAGCTGACCCTATGCTAATAATTTTTTGTATGAATATTCATAGGAAATATCTTATTAGTACATTCGATAATGCTATTAAAGACTTTACAAACTTAATTCCATAGTACTTTAAAATTAATGGAATTTTCCCATTAACTGTTAGCATTTCGTATGTTAGAGAAAAATGTACCATCCTGCACCTTTAATATTTTTATCACTGCAGTTAAAAATGAATGTCAATTTGACTCCATTAAAGTGGATGTAAACCCCCCATACACCCAGTGAAGTGAACAGCTTCAGATGATACACAGAGATTAACCAAATCTCCCTACATTGGTTTTATATGTATATCTGCTGTCTTCACATTTATATACTGTTTAGAAAGTTCAGATTTTGTTAGGGGATTTCTCTTGCTGGTTAACACAGAGTGTGATGTCTGGGCATACAGCCACGATAGCTAACATTGCTGATTGGAGGCAAGGCACACACCCTCTCTCATCATAGGCAGAGACTCTCTGAGCTGTTTTGTATAAGGAGCTGCTCTCTGCTACTCTATTTTAGCAACCTCCTTTGACAAAAGATTCAGGCTGCTTTTGTCTAAAAAGTCAAAAAATATGTCAGGAGTTCTCAGAACCGTTCAGAAGAGAGCTATAAGACATGGCTCATTGAAAAAAGAGATAACAAAATCCTGCAGATATTTGTGCCCAGCTCAAATTTCATAATTCGGGTTTACATCCACTTTAACTATTAGAAAAATAAATATTTAAACCAAGTTATGTTGTTATGTATAACTAAAGGCAAAACTTTTTTTTTTTTAAGTTTTGGAATGAGTGGAGCTGAGTCACACCTGTGAGTTTTTATTGCTGTCAGTGTCCCCATTGAGAATATCCCCCTCTCTATTTGTCCTGTTTACCATTATCATCAAAAATGTATGTAAAGAAAATCCCAAATTTTTTGGTGTCCCCAGAAAAGTAATAGAGAGAACATCTTCCAATATGGACATTATTTCTGGTGACCTGGGGGGCCCCAAAGGATTCCCTTCATTTGCAGAAATTTGCTGTCATTTCCTGTTTTAGTTATGCAACAGGAAGTGAAAGCATTCTCCCAAATGGGATACAGGGGACAAAAAAAATAAAAAATGACGGGGTTAAAACCCTTCCTTACTAAAACCCTTCCTTATGGTGCTGACAAACAGGGACATTCTTAAATCTTTCATTTTGGGGTGCTTCTGAACGTCAGCAGCATGATCTAATAATGGCTGTGTGCTGCCTGTGATGGCTCTTCTCTAAGCCACAGTCTTTATGACTGGTGTGGGTATTACTATCTTCTCTCTCTTTGTGACACTGCCATTTTCACTCCACACCATGCCTGCATTATGCAATTCATTCGCAAAATGAAGCCTGTTGTTTCCATCAGAATGTTCTCCACATAATGCTACAAAAAACATGTAGTAATAAGACTAAAGGCCAGTTACATGAATTTGACAGGTCATATGACCAGGCGTTCAACCTCCCAGCAATTTTTTTTCCATTTATAAAAATGAATGGTGTTTTGTATGCTTCAGAGTGTGAAGCCCTACACACATCTGCAAAGCACAGTTTTGTAAACATCCTTGTGACAGCAATAGGCATATGACCGGTACTCTTTATGACGAGATCTGGGGTTTTTAAGACCCAAAATCTCTCCCCTCACCAAGATCGGTGTTTTCGAATGCTTTTGATTTTTTTTAAATGGCGCAGTTGACATCTGGGGTTAAACCTGAAGTAATTTTAGGTCATCACTTCCTGGTCAGAGGAGAGCTGAACTGAACAAAGCCGATCCCGGCTTTTTGCGGCTTTCGAAACAGCTAGGGGAATGCACTGGCTGGTCGTTTGGGTCGGGAGAGCTTGAGCAAACCGCATAAAGCGGTGGGGGAGATGGGGATGTCCCATCCCGCTGCTTGTAAAAGCAATCCAGTGGCTGGTTAGCCACTAGGATTGCTTTTACAAGAGAGCTGACCGCTGGCTCCAGAAAACTATACTGGGGTGATGCCTGCAGCTGGCTTGGAAGTGATTAAATGTGCCTCTTTTTAAGCGTTATGGCCATTGTAAGGTCTCATGCACATTGGGCATTTTCTCAGCTCTCCTAAATGCCTTTCTTCTGGCAATGGAAAAGCAGTGTCAAAATTGTGCCTAAAGCCACGTTTTTGTAAACGCATTTAGGCGTGTCAAGCGCTTGGAGGTTAATTAATTTCATTGGCCTGAATAATAATTTATTTAGGCCATTGAAATTAATTAAGGCTCAAACACAAATGTGAATTTCTTCAAAAAATGCTACTGCTCCTGAACACGCTGCTAGTGTTTTTTTTCTCCCTCTAAGCACCCCTGCCACTAAAGGCCTGTAAATGCCTATAGTGTGCAGGGGTACATAGGCTAACACTGAGGGACATTTAGAGGCAGAAAAAAAAATGCTCCTAAAGTGGCCTTTTTACTGCCCAGTGTGCATAAGGGAATAATGGTCAAATAATACACTCTGATTTACTGATTAGTAATGTCATCTTGTACTGTACTTCTAGGATTTTTTGTTCCTCTAGGGATAGTAGGGATAGGTCAAGTATATGCTCCCAACTGTCCCTGATTTCGAGGGACTGTCCTTGATTTGAAGCAATGTCCCTCTGTCCCTCATTCCTCCTCATTTGTCCCTCATTTTGGTCTGATCTATATATTTGTATATAAAATGCACGTTTTCTCTATCAAAAAGTGTTTTCCAGCGCTAAACCTCTCATCTTATTTCTAAATTGCTGCATTTTTTTATTCCAAAAGCCAATATAAAGGAATAGTAGTGGTAAAAAAAAGCACATGTGGGTTTAACCAATCTTGTTTTGTTTTTTTTGTACAATTCTCCTTTAGGGGGCATGGCAAAGGGTGTGTCCTATGCCTGCCTACTTTTGCTGATAGGTGTCCCTCATTCCCATCTCAAAAAGTTGGGAGGTGGGCAGTTTGTACACCAGCTTAAATTTTTATTTTCAAATGCATAATGATGGAGTAGATCTTCAATAAATTTCCCCTGGAATATGTGTATGCTTTTGCGACTTTTGGAAAGGATAGCAACAGGAGCTCAAATCGGCGCACAATCCTAGGAGTAGGATGTGTGGCTCATAGCTCCAGGCAGGCAGGCAGGCTTCCAGCTTCCCAACTTTTCAGCATCCAGCATCTACTTCCACGGATTACCAATGATTACCACCAGTCTAGGACCCACCAGCTGCTATTTTTCTTCCCCCAGCCCGCCCTAATCAAACAGCACCCAACCTCATTTGCCTCAGCCACAGTCTGCTACCTACGTGCCCCAGAGCAGCTGACAGGCAAGTCCATGCCGGTAGGACAGACCGCGGCTGCGGCCTAAACACACGCCGACTTCCTCCTTCCTACTTTTTACCTTCCTCTTCCCGCAGGTCCGCCAGACGCCATCGGCACCAGAGTGCAGCCCGAACCAGGAGCCGGCCTTGGGAGCATACACCAAGGTAGGTGAATGCCCCCCCACGGAAGTCCACGGCTAGCGCCAGGAAAGGCCACAGCTGCGGCGTAGCGACAGGCCGACCCGGCCAGCGATCACTTCACCCCCGCAAATCCAGATCCCCCAGGCATCCCCCTGCTCTGAGCAGGCTAGGTGGAGCCCCCACCCTCCCCCGAACCCCCCCCAGCGACCCGCCAACCCCAGTGATAAAGTCCACGACTCGGACCTACTACCGCTCCGGCGGCCATCTTGGTACACCCAGACCACCAAATCCTGCAGTCACCACTACAAAATACGAGTTCCAGTGACCATCAGGGACCCCCCCTCACGCAGGCCACCATCATCAGGCCGGTAAGTACCATATTCCACCCCCTTTTATTTATTTTTTCCTCAATTTTCACCACCGCACCTACCGCACATCCACCAGAGGATAACCAACTGCACCACATCTAACAAACAGTCGTGACGTCCCACCTTAAACAGGTAAGAACCCAGGCCCATTCATCATAGGTAGTTGATCCAGGGGTTCACCCGATTGCCTTCAGAGGGATCAGGAAGGAATTTTTCTCCCCGGCTGCAGCATATTGGCCTCACACAGTTTTTGTTTTTGCCTTCCTCTGGATCAACCGGGGTTAGATTGCGGGTCCACAATTCCATCTCTAATCATCATTATCAACACGGTTTCACCAGTTAGTCTCTGCCGCCGTTATTCGGCAGTGTTTAGCACGGTTAACCGTCACGCCATCTTAGGCGTTTTTTGTATCATGCTTAACATGAAATACTCAGCAAAAAACATTCATGGTTTAAGGAAGACCGCCGCAACGTTACCAGACGCCATTCAAAAAATACAAAAAAAATAACAACTGCTAAGAACCGATCGACGATCGACCTGCAAATACAGTAGGACACCACCTCAGGAACAACACCTTTCATGCGCCCTGATTAACGCAAGATCCGCAGTCAAGCACAGACTGGAAATCCATGATTTCATCACCCAACACAACATAGACTGCATCTTCATCACCGAAAGTTGGCTAACATTAGATTGTAACGCCACCCTAGGAGAACTTGTGCCAGAGAATTATGGCATCCTAACCGAGAACAGAATTGGGCAATGAGGAGGAGGCCTAGCAGTGATCTACAAGTCTCATCTCGCTCTCACCAAACCTGACTTACAGAGCTCATTGCCGTTCATGGAAACGCTCACTCTACAACTCCAAGCAACACACCAGGACATGGTCCACATACTATTATGCTACAGACCACCAGGCCCAAAGACACACCTTCCTACTTCGCTGACAGAAGGTATCGCTACTTACACTCTAAAAGCCAAACACCTCCTGCTATTTGGGGATTTCAACCTTTGGGCCAACTCCTCACAGGACTCCATAGCCAACGCTTGCATTGACCAACTAGAAGGACTTGGTCTGCAGCAACTGATATGTGCGCCCACACATGCCTCAGGTCACATCCTCGACCTGATCTTCAAATATGATATGGACGTCAATATTTCAGAAAACAGACCTCTACCCTGGACAGATCATCATGTGATTAAATTCACAATAACCACCAACACCATCTAGAAAAAAACTGCAAAACAGGCAAGGACATACTGGACTAGATCCCTGAAGAAACTACACTTGGAACTCTTCAAAACTACACTATTAAATAAAATGACAGCAATAAAGCAAACTCAATCAGCAGGAGAAACCCTCAACTCCATTAACAAAGCTTTACAGCAGACCGCAGATATAATCGCCCCGAGACACAGAGCGCTTATCCATAAAAGTAACTCCAGCTGGTTCAATGACACTCTCATGTCATTGAAGCAAGAATGCAGGAGAGCGGAAGGCGCCTGAAAAAGATACTCTACAGAGGAAAACCACGCAAATTATAAATTAATCACTAAAAAATATCACAAGGAAATCTTCAAAGCAAAAAAATTGCATTTTATAAATATACTCGCAAAAGCCCGGAATCGTCCTCGAGAGCTCTTCAACCTAGTCGCTCAGAATATGAACCCAGCCTGCCTAGAGGCTCCAAAAAATAAAACACAAGAGTTTTGCAACAAATTATCAGATTTTTTCATTAATAAAATCGAAAAAGATTGTGAAACAATTCAGCAAAAAAAAAAACTCCAACCTCACCCCCACTAATCAAAAAGAAAATGCAAACGCTTTTCAATCAATACAATTTTCACTAGAGCCAATCTCCATCGATACCACAAAAAATATCATCGGAAGTCTCCGAGAGTGCATCTCCCAATGACATCATTCCCACAAAATTGATGAAAAAATGTGCCTATATTTTGGCACCGGCGATCACTCACCTTATAAACCAATCGTTTGAAGAAGGCTTTGTGCCGACCTCCTTAAAGCAAGGCATAATTAAACCCCTTCTAAAAAAAACTAACCTAGACCCAAAAGACCCAAACAACCGGCGTCCTATAACCTCCCTCAATATCTTCTCCAAGGTTATTGAAAAAGCAGTAGTACAACAACTACAACACCATTTAGACACCCACAAACTGCTGGAGCCACTACAATCGGTTTTCTGCCCAGGACATGATACGGAAACAGCAGTATCTTGTCTCCTGATACTGCTGGACCTTAGTGCTGCCTTTGACACAGTAGATCACAAACTGCTGTTAACTCGCCTCACAGAGGTAGCTGGTACCATGGTTTTCATAATTTCTGGAAAATCGTTCCCAGACAGTGAAACTAGGACCTTTCACGTCTGAATCACGCAGCATGTCTTGCAGTGTCCCCCAGGGATCACCCCTATCGCCCGTGCTATTCAATATTTACCTCCGCCCACTCCTAAAAATAATTAGTAATCAAGACCTTCTCTATCACTCCTACGTTGACGACATGCAACTTTATTTTCGTATCAGCGACAATAAGAACCAATACCCTGTATTTAAAAAAAATGCCTCACTCAGATAGACAACTGGATGACGGAGAATCACCTCAAACTCAATGGAGCAAAAACAGAACTCCTTCAACTCCATGCAAACCGAAAGAAACTGGCCAGAACTCACTGGACACCACCACCCATCCTGGGACAAACCATCACCCAAAGCACCAAAGTCTAAAGTCTCAGAGTCATTTTTGACTCTGAAATGACATTGGATGCACAAATAGGATCAGTAATTAGTGGATCCCACATCTTCTATGTCTCCTACAAAGAATTATCCCCTTCATCCCCAAAGAAGACACAGCAGTAGTGGTAGGGACAATTATTAACTCTAGGTTAGATTATGCAAATTCCCTCTACCTCGGACTCCCAAAATACCAGCTGGCCTGTCTGGTAACAGGGAAAAAACCCTGGGAATCAATCACACCGTCCCTGAGATCCCTCCATTGGTTTCCCGTAAAAGACAGTGTCACATTTAAGGCCCTATGCCTAACGCACAAATGTTTACACGGAAGCGCTCCCCAATACTTATATGAGAAAATGAAACAACAAAACCCCAATCGAGTTCTTTGATCGACTAACCAAAAATTACTACAAATCCCCAAAGCCCGCTACAAGACCAAAGGAGAACGTTGATTTGCAGTCCAAGGACCACGACTGTGGAATGCATTACCAACTAACATCTGAACGAAACATGATCACCTGGCCTTCAGAAAAAAACTCAAGACCCACCTATTCTAATGCCGTCGTTTTTGAAAACGTCGTTTTTTTTTCATCACAAAAAGTGATCGTGTGTACGAGGCATGAGGGATAAACAGAAGGAAAAGGGATACCAAGCACCTTGAGGCGATTAAGTTTGCAATTGTTGCGCTATACAAGTTATTCACTCACTCACTCATTTGAGACACTCTTTACTTTGTAAACTACTTCAGATTTCTTGGTGCTTTTGAGTGTGTGGATCTGTGTGTATGTGTATATATGAATGGTATTTTATATAGGACATCATCAGTATTTATGTATTAATGTACTCCACTCCTAAGTGCTGCTAATCTCTGCTGTACCTGATCATCTGGATACTTTTACTGCATCAATGGAACTTCCAGTGCATTTTTATTTATGTGTTTATTCAAACGCATTGCAGTGAAAAGATCTTCCTTACTGGGTACAAAGATTATACCCATTATCAATGGCCCCAAATGAGAGTACAGTACACGATAATATCACTACTAGAATTACATAGTAATATTCACTCATTGTATGGCTAAAATGTCATTATCATGATACAGGTTGTAATCTAACACTGGACACCCTGTAGAGATCACTTACTCTCCAAAAGGCTACGTAAACCTTTACAGAATTACACTTGTCAAACTTGTTATTTCTTCAATTAATATTCCGAAACTATAGCTACGCCATAGTTACCATAATACAAAAAAAAAAAGGAAGCATACAGTGAAAAATATTATTTCAACTTTTCAGCCTAAATTTGTGTGTCTTTATAACATAAGTACATGTTTAGAAAGCTAAACATATAACACATGGTTATTAGGCAACTAAAAAAAGAATTGAATTCCTTTTGTAATATACAATAATATTGGGTTTCCAGCAACAATGACATTATTCCAGTCATGTTGTGTAGTATTGTAATATTGTATGTTGTAGTTATGATGCATTGGAACCTTTCTTCACAGACTCTATAATTCCTCTATGTTTATATAGATACCAACAACTATCCTGTATCCGAAGAGACTGTTGAAGACAGTGTAAGCTCAGAAGAATGGTTGAAAAAGTTTGGCTTGAAGCCACAGAAGCTCCTCTTTTATGATGCCCTAGCAGATTGTGCCTTTCGCCATAGTGATGGTGTTGTGGATATAAAGACCAAACCCGAGGATGAGTCTGTGCAAACAGATGCCGTGAGTCTTGTTGTTTTAGCTTCAGCTTTTTAAAGTAGGTTGTAGTAACACCAGGCCCTCAGATCCACTTGGGACTCCATAGTGTAATATATGTACCTTGGTTCTCAGGTCCACCCACTTGATTTAGCCCCTGCAAGAGGTTTTTTCTAAAGGCTAGTACACAGGGGCCAAATATCATCCCTCATGGGCCAGTTAAACAGAAACTGCCTTACATTCAACCAGTGTATACAACAGCCCATCTAAAGGAAGCCAGCCTAAAGTATGACTTCTGTTGAACGGGCATGGAGGAAAACCAGCATCAGATGGTGCATCAGATGAGGGCATGGAGGAAGACTGGCATCAGATCAGTGCTCTCAGCCAGTGGCTGCAAGAACTGGCCGATTTGTTCTGGCGATACACAGCCCCCCTGTCATTGCATAGTTAGTATAGTGAGCTCCTAGCAAGCTGCTCAGTTTTTTTCCGTTCAGCCCGATGGGTTAAAGCTTGATACACACTGTGAATTTTTTATTTTTTTTTCCGTTTAACCATTGGGCTGAACAGAAAAAAGAAACCTCACAGATTTCTGCATCCACACAAGCAAGGTGGATGCAGTAATCTCCCCTACTGCTCTATAGTATTCTGACGGTAGGACGCCTCCCCTCCCCATTAGCTGCAGCAGCTGATCAAATGCAGGTGTTCCAGCAGGATTTTTTCAACAGAGGCCAATCTAAAGGCTAATACACACGATCTGACTTTTTGACAACAAATGTCCGACGAACCTGTTTGCACGCTCCACCGCACAAACTTTTTGTGTTTTTGATCGGAACAATTGTTCCTTGTGCAAACAGACAAACTTTCCGGCAACAAATGTTCCATGGAGGCTAATCTGATCGTGTGTACACAAGTCCATCGGACTAAAGTCCAAAGTACAAATACGCATGCTCAGAACCAATGTTAAAAATCAGTCAATAGAAGAAATTACCCACAGGGTGGTGGTAAAGAGCTGAAAAAACATGTGATTTGGTAAAAGTTGGCTAAAAAAAGTCCTGACGTGTCTGCATGCATACCAAGTTCACGGCCAGCACCCATTCGGAGCAAAATGTCAGATGGAAGTCCGATGGTGTGTATGAGGCTTTACAATAAGCGAGGGCAACATACAGATCGAAATTTGACCTATTCCTGCTGAATAAGCTGAATTTTGATTCATGTGTGCCCACCGTTACTATCCTTTATGGATCTATAATTGATTTTATGTCAAGACTTCTTTGCTGCTGCAGGAATAGGCCTTCGCAGTATGGAGGGCATACTGTTATTACAGTACAGAAGCGAGAACCCCCTACACAAGGGTCCACTATCATCCATCATTAACGGAAACCTTTTTCTGAGAGGAAAATGGAAGTTGCCATTGCAGACTTTAGATTCTGGAAACACTAAAATTGTGGGCGTCAGGGCTTAAAGAGGTTGTAAAGGTTAGTTTTTTATTTTCTAAATAGGTTCCTTTAACCACTTGCTTACTGGGCACTTATACCCCCCTCCTGCCCAGGTGATATTTCAGCTTCCGGCACTGCGTCGCTTTAACTGACAATTGCGCGGTCGTGCGACGTGGCACCCAAACAAAATTGACATCCTTTTTTCCCCACAAGTAGAGCTTTCTTTTGGTGGTATTTGATCACCTCTGCGGTTTTTATTTTTTGCGCTATAAACAAAAAAGTGTGACAATTTTGAAAAAAATACAATATTTTTTACTTGTTGCTATAATAAATATCCCAATTAAAATAAAAAAAACTTTTTTTTTCTCAGTTTAGGGCGATACGTATTCTTCTACATATTTTTGGTAAAAAAAAAAAAAAAAATCGCAATAAGCGTCTGGTTTGCGCAAAATTTATAGTGCCTACAAAATAGGGGACAGAATTATTATTTTTTATTATTATTTTTTTACTAGAAATGGCGGCGATCTGTGATTTTTATTGGGACTGCGACGTTATGGCGGACACATCGGACACTTTTGACACATTTTTGGCGTCATTCACATTTATACTGCGATCGGTGCTATAAAAATGCACTAATTACTGTATAAATGTGACTGGCATTGAAGGGGTTAACACTAGGGGGTGAGGAAGGGGTTAAATGTATTCCCTGCATAGTGTTCTAACTGTGGGGGGAGGGGACTGACTGGGGAGGTGACCGATCTGTGTCTCTATGTACAAGAGACACAGATCCGTCTCCTGCTCTCCAGAGACAGGACGCTGTCTCTATGTAAAACGGCAATGAGAGATGATCTATGAGATCATCTCTCATTGGCCGCACAGATCGCATCGCAAACGGCCACTCTGATTGGCCGTTCGCGGCGATCTGTGATTGGCTGTGTCCAAGGGACACGGCCAACACAGTGTTTCCCCGCAGCGCGCTCTGGAGCGCGCGCAGGGAAGCAGCTAGTGACAAGCCGTCAATTGACGGCTTGTTGACAATTTAGATCTGCGCTAGAGCCGTCATTCGGTTGTAGCGCGGATCTCAAGTAGTTAAGCTAGTGCATTATTGGTTCACTGTGCGTCTCCCGAGGGAAGAGGTGAGCACGCTGACCAACCCCCAGCCAGAACGACTCGGGTGATGGGGGCAAGCTTACTGAGGAAAAACAGGAAGTGAGAAATTCGGACAAAAAAAAAAAACATTTAGAAGGGAAAAGGTAAGTAAACCAACAATGCACTAGCTTAAAGGAACCTATTTAGAAAATAAAAAACAAACCTTTACAACCTCTTTAACATTAATCACTGACATAATTCAGAGGGATGGCTTAGGATTCTGCAGGCTATTTGAAGCTGCTGCATGCATTTGCAAGCACCTCTAGGACACTTTTTATACTTTTATAATATGTTTTTTTTTCATATATATATTGTAAGATTGGGGTGATCAGACTCTAGCGGGAGGTGCGTTTTTAGTGAGTATGCCAGTCACAAACTGAATTTTTAAGGGCCTGGTAACCCACTTTTATTTAAAAGCACAAAAAGTTCACAAATACATCAGCAGCCCTCACAGGGGGTTCCACCATTACTGTATATTGCATACTCAACAGTTTAGCCTCCTGGCTTTCATTCTTGCCATCCGGCTGTTTTTAGGCCATTAGCCTAGGCCTTAGGTCTGTTCCTCAGAACAAACAGAGTTTCCTAGAGTTAAGCTCACTCCTCGCTTACTCCTGGTCGGTGCCTTGCTGCTCAATCACCAATGACATCTGCCTCCTGCAGACATGCATACTCTAGCTGCACCCATGCAGCGTCTCTGACTCCTCTCAGAGGGGTGAGAGTCCACCTGACTCCCGGGCACAGACCTCCTGTCTGTGGGGTGGGGCTCTGAGCCATAGTCAGGTCAGAACTAAATAGCCTAAGACACAGCTGTGCAATTAGTGCATCTTTCTCTCCAAAATATGGCGTAAACCTGCAATTTTTAAGATCGCACATAGTCCCACCACCACAATATATATTTTTTTTTTGGTATAATTAAATCCTGTGTGGTAAATGCATGGTTGATAATTGTGATGTATGAATATTGTGTGAAGTAGAAATGTAATTTCATTGTGAATTTGTTTCTACAATGACAATAAATGTTATCTATCTATCTTATCTAGGAAAAAACAGAAGGGGGCGCTATGTGTGCAAACAATCAAAACATAAACCACAGAATAATTCAAACATCTATGGTTGCCTTAACATTAATATGTAAATATGTGCAATCTAAAATAAAAGTCCATAAATAGTGCAGAAAAAAATGTCCATAAAATGTGCAGAGGATAAATTCCAAAAAAGTCCTTGTAAATTTCACTCAAACAAATAAGTGGGTACTGTGATCAAAAGTGAGGAATTCCACCTTCACCAACTAAAACACCAAACGTGAGTGTAAAAGATGGCTCCTTACCGCAACCAATTGACCCTTTTAATTAAAAAAGAGGTCACATATGCTGTATGTCTCCACAGATGATTAAGGCCTGGATACTCTTGATTGGATATACATAACCGTTGTAGGGCAAAGAACAACAAAAAAAGCCGCCATAGCGTAATAACGTTTAATTAAAATAACATTTAAAACATACAGTGCCGAGTGGCTCCTTACTATTAGGGGTGCCCCACGTCCCGGCACTGAGGCTGAAGGCTTGGGTCTAAAGATAAACGTGTCCTTGGCTTGAGGAAAACAATCGCGTGCGTTCCACCTCACTGTATTGAGAGCCAGCTGGACCGGAAGAAAGCCGTGCGTGGTCACGTGCCGCCTCGACGTACGTTTCAATATGTCGTCATCAGGAAGCGCCTATCTATCTTATCTGTCCATCTACTGTATAACTGCTGCAGTTTTTCTTTAGAGACTTTGTAAAGCCAGGGAGTAAGCATAACATTCAATAATCTTGCATTTTAAGAAGTAAATCGGCAACAGCATCACTTATGTTTTCTTAGAAATAGGTACTTTAACTAAAGATGGATTTAGGCAAACAATACTGTAAAAAAATAATAAAAAAAAATAATGGTGGACAACATAATATAAGGCATAACTTAAGTCTATGTAAGTAATCCCGTATGTCTGGATCTACAGGAAAACAACATGAAATTGATAAATGCCAAGTACTGTGACCAGTTTGTCCATATGCTTTGGAAAGATGGTTCTGTGGTGCATGTGCATATCAGTAAGGAGAAGTACAGATGGTATGAAGAAAAAATTAAAACTGCACTGGACAAGATGGAAAGAAGGTGACATAACAGAACTCTATAAAAAAGAAAAATTCTAATTTATAGACTTAAATGATATCTAATGACAGCATGTGTGTGAACATGTGCTGGAGAAGGTGTGTAAGTGTGTGTTTTTAATTATTAAGACATTTTTATTACACTTCACCATGCAACACATTACAACAAAGGGAAAGTATAAAGCTTTTTTTTTTAGAAACTAAACTGGTTTTTATAATATGCTGTTTAAATGAATTTATTTTCTTGCATCAGTGTTAATGTAAAACTATTAGTAAAAGGTAAGGAAACCACCACCCTGATGTTCTAAATAGCATAAAACATAACTTTGCGCAATGTATTCTTGCTCTTGACTAATGCTTTTCGCAGACTTTATAATAAGGCCAGGTGTGCAAGCACAAACCTGTCCTCCTCAGGGATCAGGGATCTTTAAGGCATCGCATGCGCGAGATAGAGCTAATAGTTATTTACAAATTGGCAACATTTCAAGGCTCTTACATCTGCTCTTTTCTTAGAGTAGAACTCTAGGCAAAAGTTTTTTCTCTCATTTTCTCATGTTAAAAAAAAAAGTTTTGCCTTTTGTTTTGTTTTAACTACTTGCTGACGGCCGTACGACTTTGTACGGCCGCAGCGCAGCCCTGAATTCCTGACTGGCTGTGTTTTTACGGCCGCCCCTTTTGGCGTTCCCAGCGCGCGCTCCCCAGCGCGCATCGGGGAACTCCTGTGCTGGCCGTGTCCCCTGCACACAGCCAAACACAGATCGTGGTAAATAGCCAATCACAGCGGCTATTTACAGCGCGATCTGTGCGGCCAATGAGAGCTGATCTCATATGTAAATATATGAGATCATCTCTCATTGCCGACTCTCCCTCCTCACACAGTACCACAGTGCCCCCCAGTACCACAGTGCCCACCAGTACCACCGCGTGCCCACCAGTACCACCGCGTGCCCACCAGTACCACCGCGCCCACCAGTGCCCACCGTGCGCCCACCAGTACCACCGTGCCCACCAGTACCACCGTTCCCACCAGTACCACCGTGCGCCCACCAGTACCACCGTGCGCCCACCAGTACCACCGTGCCCATCAGTACCACCGTGCCCATCAGTACCCACCTGTGCCACCAGTACCACCGTGCCCATCAGTGCCCACCTGTGCCACCAGTACCACCTGTGCCCAGTGCCCATCTGCCACCTCAGAGCACATCTGCAATCAGTGCCCACCTGTGTCACCTCATCAGTGCCCACCTGTGCCACCTCATCAGTGCCCACCTGTGCCACCTCATCAGTGCCTACCTCATTAGTGCCCACCTGTGCCACAGTCAATCACTTTCTTGGCTTGTTAGGGTCTCAAGAAATGAGATCGGCCTTCAGTACATCAGGTGTGATAAGATGTGATAATTTTTTATGATTTGCACTATAGTTTGTAGACTCTAAAACTTTCACATAGAGCAAAAGTTTCCAAAAACTTTGGGTTATTTTTATCAGACATGTAGCAGTATAAATTATGGCCAAAATTTATGAAGAAAAATTTATAATTTGCAAAATTTTATCACAGAAACTAAGAAAAAATATTTTTTTCCCCAAATTTTCGGTCTTTTTTCATTAATAGCGCAAAAAATAAAAACCGCAGAGGTGATCAAATACCACCAAAAGAAAGCTCTATTTGTGGGGGAAAAAGGACAAAAAAATCATTTGGGTATAGTGTTGCATGACTGAGTAATTGTCATTCAAAGTGTAAGAGCGCTGAAAGCTGAAAATTAGTCTGGTCAGGAGGGTGTTTAAGTGCCCAGTATGGAAGTGGTTAAGGAACACAGTCCAAAGCAATATTTTTTAAGCAGGGTCCCGTGAGACCGTAGGGTATCAACAGAGGTGGCTAGGGTCCGTGAACGATGGCTGACATTTTATGATGTATATATAGTTTTAGGACCACCATGTGAATTACTGAATTACTACATTACTCTCAGGCCACGTACACACGATCAGACCGGTCCGATGAGACTGGTCCGACGGAGCGTTTTCATCGGACCACGCTAAAGTGGTCTGATGGTCTGATGTGCGTACACACCATCAGTCCAAAATCCCATGATGCCAGAACGCGGTGACGTAGAACACAACGATGTGCTAAAAAAACGAAGTTCAATGCTTCCAAGCATGCGTCGACTTGATTCTGAGCATGCGCGGGTTTTTGGTCCAATGCTTTTGAGTACTAACCATCGTTTTGGTCCGACGGACAGGTGTCCGTCGGACAGATTTTAAAGCAAGTTTTAAAACTTTGGTCCGACGGGGGCTGTACACACGATCAATTTGGTCCGATGAAACTGGTCTTCGGACCGGTCTGATCGTGTGTACGCGGCCTCAAAGAAAAATCACATCTAAAGCAACGCAGTCCCTGCCACTTTCCTCATTAGAACCATGCAGGTGCAGCAGTGCAGCAGCTTACTGATTATTATAAAACCACTCCCATGCAGATTCACTGTGAATATGGACATAGACAAACACAGAGGTATTCATTCAGAATAACAAAAAGTAGGAATCTGCTACAAAGTTTGTTAAAACCCCTACTTAGATCACCCAGGGGTGGATATTGTCTTCTCAACAAAAGTGGAGTTACTTTTTAAAGTGTTTTTTGTAATCTTTTTTGATAGTTACAAGTGCATTACTTCATAGTACAAGCAGTTAGAGAGGTCAGGGATTCCTGTTTTTTTAAAGCGGATGTCCGCTCAAAAAAAAAAATATTAAAAGCCTGCAGCTACAAATACTGCAGTTGCTGACTTTTAATATTAGGACACTTACCTGTCCTGGATTCCAGCGCCGACTGCTGCTCCCCCCGCCATCCACGGTGAGGGAACCAGGAAGTGAAGCGCTCCGGCTTCACTGCCCGGGTTCCCTATGGCGCATGCGCAAGTCGCGATGCGCCCGCCGATTGGCTCCCACTGTGTACTGGGAGTTGAGTGTTCCCAACACACAACGGGGGGGCGACGGGAGGTGACGACATGCCCGCATTCTGCCCGAGAATTCTGGGCCGGAAATGGCTGCAAATACCTGTCTTTAGACAGGTATCTGCACCCCCCTCCCCCCTGAAAGGTGTCAAATGTGACACCGGAGGGGGAGAGGGTTCCGATCTGCGTGAGTTCCACTTTAGGGTGGAGCTCTGCTTTAAGCTATTTTGCTGCTTGTTAATAATATATAATATTCTTTGTCCATAGCCTGGGCATAGGTGCACTTTAACGGGTGAGTCTAATTAAACAGATACTTTACTTTTAGCTAAAAATCTCAGACTGAATCCCCCACTAGATTGCTGGTTCTTTTGGTTGGCTCCAGTGGTGAGATCCCCTTGCTACAGTGCCTGGCTCTGTTCCTACCCAACTTCAGATGATCCTACTCCTCTAGAATCTGTGGCAGGTACATAGTCCTATAATGAGTAATAAAAAAACAGTAGGTGATTTACCACTTCAACATCTATCAAAACAAGAATCTCAGCCCTACATGACAGTGACCCTTTAAATTCAAATGAATTTCCCATCAAGGACATGGTTTATATGGTCTGTTATGTTTGCACGGGATTTGTCTGGCTGCTGCAGTTTCACTGAGAATGCAAAGCCACACTGGTAAATGAATTAGTTTCCATCAAGACTGTGCATATGTGCCATATTTGTGTGAAATTCATTACAAAGGGGGCATTAGACTATTTGGTGTCAGGGATTGATATACGTATACTTATAGGATGTACCCTGTAAATGCACTTTGTTTTATCACAACGTTTTTTTAAATATTTTTTATTATTAGAGTAAAGTGGCTTCAGAAAGGAAGTAGAGAACTGTTTGGAACCATACTTGAGGAGCAAGTCTATATTCTCATTGACACTTCCCATTCCATGAAGGACAAGCTGTTTTTGGTGAAGGAAAAAATATTTCAGCTTATGCAGGTAAAGCACAGTGTCTCTCAATATCACTGACAAGCACATGGGAAAACAACAGATGCTGATTTATATATATTGGCTAAACGCAGTGAAGAATGACCTTTATAAACAGTAACATTGGCTTCACTTATACATTGTCCATGCTTCTTCATTAATGGGCCTAGAGCTGCAGTAATTAGTAATTTGGCCTGACCTCTCCATGCTTGTATCTAAACTCAGCCAGGATGTAGACCCTTCTGATACAGTTGATTGATCTATAACCATAGTTTAGAATGATGTCACAGGAGCAGGGGCGGACTGACCATTTGGGCACTCGGGCACTGCCCGAAGGCCCCATGCCACTAGGGGACCCCATCAGGGTTGCTGGCCTCAGTAAAACCAGGGACAGTATGTAAAAATCTGTGTTTTTTTTACATCTGTCCCTGAAATGTCCCTTACCGACATCCTTTTGCTCTAAAAATCCCAATATTATAGCTGCCCCACCTCTCCAGTACCTTCTGAGTGTGTGTATGTATACTGTGTATGTATACTGTGTGTCTGTATGTGTATTCTGTGTGTATGTATACTGTGTGTGTATATTGTGTGTCTATGTATACTGTGTGGCACCATTATCTCCTATTGCCCGGGGCCCCCATAATCTCCTATTTCCCGGGTGCCCGCTAATACCCTATTGCCCGGGGGCCCCATTAGTTGTCAGTCCGCCCCTGCACAGGAGTGGATTGTATTATAAAATATTCCACAAAACACTATTTTGATTTTGTAATTTTTTTTTTTTCAAACTGTATCCTTTATTTGCTTGTGAAAATGTGTTTATCAATGGACAGGCAGTAGTGATTGGTGGTCTATGGCTTTTGCTTTGAATTGCTGCCAAGGTATTAAAAATGAATTCCAAGTTTGGTATAGTTTTACATATAGCTTGGACGAACATAACTTTGTATATACTATACCTTGAGGATGCCTATTGAATTCTGAGCACAGGAGGTTGGCTGCTCAGCACAGGTGCCATTCAGAGAATGCTTTACATTTTTTGAAATAATGTAAAGTATTCTCTGATTGGACAAGGTTGAGATTGTGATATCACCGCCCCACCTCTACCTTATCCAATCAGACAAAGCTTTACATTAATTTAGAAATGCAAAGCATTCTCTTAATGGCACCCACACCGACCTCCTGTCTTCATAATGTAGCAGGCCAACCACTCTGCACGGGACCTGGAAGCAAGTGGAGATCACTGGAGTAGCAGTATCTACTTCATTCATTTCCAGGTTCCAAGGCCATTGACCAGATATGGTATATACATAGATACTTTGGTCTAAACTGGACCAATGTATCCATGTATAAAATATCCATACTTGGAATTCCTCTTTAAAAGCATACCCTTTTAAGTCTATTACCTACTCTATAGCTAAAAACGCTTCCATATTTTAGAATTATATTTGATGGCAAATTGTTCTTAACAGGAGCAACTTAAACACAAAAACTTGTTCAACTTTGTAAAGTTTGATTCCAAAGTGGAGGCTTGGAGAACAAAGCTAGCAGAGGTTAATGAAGAAAATCTGAAGGAAGCGTCTCATTGGATTAAGGAATTGCAGGTAATGTAGATCTTTTATGAATAAACTCATTCAGAACTTGTAATACTTGTGTACTTATGCACAGTGAGGTGACATTTCTGGACCCCCTGTTAGTAAAAGAGACACAGGGAAACAGATGAAATCGACTTTGTTTCAGATATTGATTACAAATTATTATATAAAAAATGATTCAATTCTCAAGTGTGGAAGTGTTAAAACACTGTCAGGCTTTTATTGCTATTCTTGCCATTGCTTGGGAGATTTCATGTTCTCTTTTTTGTTGTAATGATTTTTATTAATAATAATTCAAACAAGAACAATTTAAATAATACAGTGAAAAAGACATGGAAACTCGGACGCAGCCGTGTTATGTAACAGAAGAATGCAGTATCAGATAGACACAATAACAGTAAAGTAACATCTTAATACATAGCTTGGATAAGATAAGCATATCAAACGTTGAAAACCAAACAATTTAGAGCATATAAAGAAATCAAGTGGGACTTCTGCGCTACTAATTTGTCTATCAAGAAATCAGTGACAATATGCAGCAAACACAAAAAATGCATACACAGCACCTAATAACGTAAAATCAATGTGGGTGATAGCGCAAATTGTAAACATAACATAACATAAAAACTGGGTGATCTATAAGGTGTGCACAAAAAATATCAAAGTGCCAAACTTAATAAGTCTGTCAAAGACAGAAAGTAGGTCCAAAGGAAGTGCTAAATCATAAATCAGTGCACTAATAGTCCATATAGGTGAAAAAGCAGTGTAAAAGGATGTCCACTGGTCCAGAGAATGAGGAAAGGAACACCACCACACAGTTCGTCTGGTCTCCCAGAACTCTCACCTTCAGCTGGTCAAAATCAGGCATATAAGATGATCCTCTGTGTGGACAACCTCCCTCAGTGTTTTTGTTAGCCCCCACGGATCGGTGGGAAGATAAGTACCTGCGATCTCGGGTGACAGTAGAAAACAGGGGAGGGGGAAGGACAAAGAGCCTCCAATAGTGTATTATCCTTGGTAAAAAAGATATTTAATAAAGAATCGCACTTACAGATAGATGAATAAAAATTTGCATGTAAAACAATGATCGCAGCGCTTGCAGCACGTCACTCACTGCACGTCTTTCCCTTCCCTACGCGTTACGACACAGGATCACGTGTCTTCATCTGGGGAATGCTATTGGTCGTGTGAGGACATTTTTTAATTTAGAGCATATATTAGAGAAATCAACGAAGAGCATACAGTCTAGATTCATGATTTTTCCATGAATCCAGGCCGTAGGTCAAACCAGAATATTGAAACAATCAAAGTAAATAACAACATTCTAAATATAACTAAGGGAACGTAAATGGGGAAGGAATGAAGAGAAGGGGTCTGCCGTTATATAAATGGATCAAGAGAATTAAATAAAGAGGAGGTTAGTCCCCCAAGGTGACGGATTTGTATTCATCAGATGAAATAAAACTCAGCCAATCAGACCAAATATCCAAGAACCTTTTTTGAGTATCTCTCGCCTGATGTATCAACTCCTCCATCTCCATGTTCCTCATGGTGCGGTTAAACCAGTCAATTATTGAAGGGGGTTTGTTTGATTTCCAATTAGTTGGAATACACATCCTGGCAGCATTGATCAGATGCATTGCCAGGGATCGATAGTAGCCATTTGGTAATGAGGGAGAATAATGTAATAAAAATTGAGTAGGGGTGAAATCCAGATTGAAAGAAGTTATATGGGATATATATATTCGTGGACCTTTTTCCAATATGGTTTGATGTCTTTGCAGGACCACCAAATGTGCAAAAAGGAACCCGTCTCGCTATTGCATCTCCAGCACATTTTAGATACAGATTTATTAATCCTATGTAATTTAAGGGGGGTCATATACCACCTGGTTAGAATCTTATAAGCATTTTCTTGTGCTTGGACATGAATAGATCCCTTGTGAATAAATTTGTAAATATTTCTCCATTCTGTGTCTGACAAATCAAGCGAGAGATCTTTCCCAAAGTTGATTAGCCCAATTAATTTTAGGTGTCTGATCGGAAAATATTAGAGAATATGTAGCTGAGACTATATGCCTGAGAGGTCCATCGTTCTCACACCATTTTTCAAAGTCACTTTTTTCTCTCGACCAATTCGGTCTGGGGTTAGGTTTCAGGAAGAAGTTCCTTAATTGAACATAGGTCCAAAAAGGAAATGACTCCACTTTCAATTTATCGGCCAACTTGGATTGGGATATAAACTCGTCACCAATGAAGAACTGTCCTGCCCTTACTTTTGAATGGGGCCAACTTTTAGGTAAAAAATCTTCATGCATTCCTGGTGTAAAACCAGGATTAAGTGTAATAGAAGTCATTGGACCATTCGGAGAGGAAACCTTGTGTTTATTGCAAGCTCGACGAAATGTAAGGATAGTCGGATGGATCAAAGGATGTTGTTTACACGCCAAGGGAATATCAGTGGTTTTAATCCAAGGGATTTGAGAGAGAGGAATAGGTGAGAATAAATGTTCCAATCTAACCCAATCTTTGTGGTCAAAATGAATATTCCAATCAACAATTCTGGTTAGGATACAAGCTTGGTAATATTTGTACATGTCAGGTAGACCTATACCACCTGATGGTTTCGGGGCAGTAAACCTATCATAACTGAATCTCGGGTTTTTTCCAGATAAACAATGTGCACATTTTCTTAAATGAAGAAAAGAAGGCTTGGGGGATCACAATAGGAACAGTCTGTAAGACATACAGGATTCTCGGGAGAATAATCATTTTGACGATCGCAGCCCTGCCAAACCATGAAAAGAGGCCCGAAGACCATTTTGAGAGATCAAATCAAATTTTTTGTAATAGGGGAGTATAGTTAACGGAGTACAAGTCGGAAAGACAAATTGGAAGTAATATACCTAAGTATTTAATGGCTTGGGTACTCCAAAAGAAGGGGAAGTCAGATTGGCATAAATTGCATAGTGTTGTGGGCAATGAAACGTTAAGGGCAGTGGATTTGGAGAAATTGATTTGAAAGTTCGATAGGTTTCTAAAATTAGCAAAATCGTCAAGTAAGTTGGGTATAGAGGTAAGCGGATCTGTGAGGAACAAAAGGACATCATCTGCAAAAGCAGCCAATTTATCATGTTCTCTCTTTATCGTAGTGACCATTGTCTGTGGATAGCACTATGAATAGTAGTGGAAAATCCAAAATTTACAAGACTAGCAAGAGTAACAACATATTAAAAATCTTCTAAAGGGGCCACCTGTGCCAGGGACATCTGTTTAAGAGGGAATTTTTCCTTACTTTGTAGAGATTTCACTTTGCTTCCTGTTGTGAAGTGGAAGGGAAGTCTTTCTAAAAGGTGACCTGTGTGTTAACAAGTCCCTGTTCTACGGAAAAAAGGTTTTGATTGTGGATTGTGAAAAGTTGCTCCCGAAGCATCATCACCTACCCAGACACAGATGTTTACTCTGGTTTTCTCAACACAGTGCGTGCTTTCCCCCTTTGCTCCTGAACTCTATGCCACATGTCCTCATTGCCTTTTGTAATGTACATGTGGACACCTGGGGGATTTGTTTGGATATTAACCCTTAGCTTTGTTTGGTCTTTACTTCTATCACTGGTATGCAGAACTGGGGACCGGCAACGTCACACTCCCAGGCATTATTAGTCATTATTGAGTTCTCTCTCCTCTTTATTGCAGCTGGCTTACACAGGTATACAGATCTTTTTTTATAGAGCTTAGTAAACATAGGTGTTAGGAGAGATGAGAGGACAGTTTTAAGTGTAATTAGAGTTATCCCAGAATTTCACTTTAAAGCAATCTAACCTCTACTGATTGGACACATGGCTGTAATTTTTTGCTATTGCATTATTCCCCACATGCATGGCCCCTTGGTTAAGGTGCTGGACATTGGCATTCTTGTGTTTATAGCATTTGTACTGCATGGTCTTCAAAGGATGTCTCTTCAATTCAGTTCTAGATACATTTATCTAGGAGGCTACAGGGAGCAAAAGCATTCACCTTCCTCAGTGGAAAAAGCCTAAGGCATAGAATGTTAAGTCCTCTCTGAATGGTAAGAAACCTTCCTTTCGTTTCTCCATTTTCTTGTAGAGACCTTCCATGCCTGTTTCCCAGTCTGGGTGCAAGGTCTGGCACTCAAAATCTCTCTGTGAAGATGCACATTGTTAACCTTTGTACTTGGACAACCTGCATCTCTGACGCTTGGGTACAGGCAGTGGTATCATGTCTTGATTTAGTAAAGTGAGTCTCCCATGTAGCTTCCCCTGTGATATAGAGGGATCTGGATGTGGTTCCCTTTGTGATACAGAAAATATTTAAATCCATTAGAGACATTCCTCCCTTTGTTCTCACCCATAGGGTAGTATTACTTTTGGCCCTAACCTCTGTAAGGTGGGTGGATGCTCTGGTGACTCCATCTACTGTATATCTTTCCTCTCCTAAAATGGCATTTAACAGCATAGTTGTTGGTGCCCAGGTTCTGAGAGGCAGGAGTTTCTCGAAATCAGTGTACTTTATATTGATAAAAGCTATAAAGTCTACTTCCTATCATCAAACATGGAAGGCTTACTTCACTTGGTGTGAGAGTCAGGGCTTCTACCCCAAGAGTTTCTTCTTCTTCCTACAGCTGGGCCTGGACTGATATTTAGCTCTCAGCACTTTATAAAGGTTTGTGCTCTTTTTCTCTTGTTCAGAGACCATTGGCCTCTCTCTTCTTGATTACAACATGTATACAGGGAGTTTTCCATATATATCTTCATGTTTAATACCCTGTGATTCTGTGACACCTGAATCTGGTTCTCTCACTTCAGAAACCATTATCTGAACCCATTAGAAACATTCCACTCTCTACTTTTAGGCTCAAGGTGGTAAACCTTGTAACCATCACCTCTGTGAGGCGATAGTCTGAACTAGAGGCTGTAGCATCCTTCAGTTGACTCCATAAGCTGAAGGCAGTCCCCAATTATTTGTTATTTTCATGGGTTTGATTTAATTTGTTTTTTGTGTTGCCCACCCCTCGCTGGGCTGCTTTTGGATGCCCAAAAGGTGAAAGTCTCCCTTTGACCCTCAATGGATGAGAAAGAAATGAAGATTTCCTGGCCAGTCCTCCCGTCAGCACATCATGGGTTAATCCCCTCCTCCGGTCCACCAGTACCACCTTCTTCTAGCTAATAAGTAGGGGGCCCCTCCTCCTAGTCCTTGTTCCTTTTTTTTGGTCGGACGATCAGACCACCTAAGACTCTTCCAGACAAACAAACTACGAACAAAGAGGAAGAAAAAGAACCCCCCTGCCGAACCATCCCCACCCAGGTTCAGCCTCTCCTCGGGTTGGAAGGTCCAGAAGTAATAAAGGTATGCCCCTTTATGACACTGGACGCTCAGGTGCATGAGCTGTGGGCGTTTTAGCTTGTAGGAAGCTTACTGTGTTAACAGGGGCTGTGGTGTGTCTCCTGTCCATCTGCTAGGACATGCTGTGGCTCCTTCTCCTTGTTCAGATCTGAGCTCCGTAGGAGCGCGCCGCCCCTCCTTCCTCCACTTTCTGTTAGTCGGCGGTGATGTCACAGGGGGGGTGGGGCCGGGGGGCGCGCCATGGGAGGGCCCAAATCGGCTATAAAGACTCTCCAGGGCAGGAGGCTCAGTGCGGTCTGCCACTGTCTGGGAGAGGAAGCTCTAGGTAAGCCGCCAGCTGAGGAGGAGTGTGTGAAAGATTGTGTCAGCGCTGCACTATTCTTAAAGGTACCTTTTTTTTTTTTCTAAACACCTGCTGCCACCCTGGAATTTTTTTCTTCTCTTTAAATGTAAAGAGGAGGTTGTAAAAAATGTACATACATACAGTGGATATTATTTTGGGGTGCATAGGTAAAAAAAAAATATATATATATATATATATATATATATATATAATAATATTATTATTATTATTATTATTATTATTTAAATAAAATATATAGATAAATAAGAAATACAAAATTAGGTACACACTTTTTTTTTTTCTTAGTACACTGGTATCAATTGCTTCACCGCCTGATGTGCGTATACTGCATTCTTTACACAGCATGAGCTCACCACAGCCTCAGGATGCACCAAGGTCACCGGACAGGTAGGAGGGGTCAACGGGGGCCACAATGTAAAAGAGTGCAATACCAAGAGCTAAAGGTAGTGTTTCTTGGTTGTCTTTTTAGGAGCAGAAGCCCTAAGATAAGACATGGAACGGAGAAAAAAGTCCCACCACCGCTCAAAATCTCCGCAAGCGTCTGGCTCTCGGGCAATGCATAAGTCCCATTCTAGTCCAGCACGCAAATCCAGTCACTCTGCGACTGTAGCAGAGCCAAATGTATCAAGACCCCGCCCAGACGATGGTCTTTGTTGGGCATGATCGGCACCATCCGAACCTGGCAAACTTCTATGCACCGGCTGCATTAAGGACGTGGCTACAGACAGGGAAGCAGAGGTGAGAAGAATTAGAGACTATATTCAAGAAGCAGTGGCAGAGGGTATTCAGTCAGCCTCAGCCACCAAATCACCTAGGTCTAGATCCAATCGGCCAGTGCACGATGAATCACCTGCCCGGGAGGCGCTATCACTAGACTCATCGGACTCTGAAGAGCCCTCAGAATATTTATTTGATTTTCAATATATTGAATCATTTGTCACAGCCGTAAGGGAGGCCATTGACTGGGATCAAGATGTTCAGCCACCTGAAAAAATTAAGATTTTTTCCTAGCCGGAAGAGACAAGGGGTTACTTTCCCCCTCTTGCCAGAAATCCGAGAATGGTTCGAGGAAGAATGGGAAAAGCCGGAAAAGAGGGCAAACATACAGAACCGTTTCTCAAGGTTGTACCCTTTTAAAACCCCAGAAGCAGACCTTTGGGACTCCCTGTTGGGCATAGATGTGGCCTTAGGGCGCCTGGCCCGACAGGTCGCGTTGCCATTGCAAAATTCTACAACCTTCAAAGACCCAATGGACAGACATGCAGACACAGACCTAAAGAAGGTGTACTCAGCTGCGGGTGCAGCGTGCCGTCCAGCTATTGCCCTAACCTCAGTCTCCAGAGTACTCAAGGTTTGGACCACGAGAACCCAAGCAGCACTAAAAGCAGATACATGGTCAGAATCAGTCATACAGACAATGGAGGAATTCGATCTTGCCGCCGATTTCATAGCAGAAGCCTCTAAGAACCTGACAAAGTTACTCACAAGAATCATGGCTTTTGCAGTGACGGCAAAGAGGGTCCTCTGGTTGCGACATTGGGGAGCAGACAGCACCTCAAAACTGAGTCTCTGCAATATTCCGTTTAACGGCAAGGTGCTGTTCGGAAAGACCCTAGAAGAAGCTATTAGTCAAGCTACAGGGGGAAAGTCGGGTCTAATGCCACAGAGACCCAGGAAGACACAGCAGGCCACCCGGCCAGCCCAACCAGACTACAAGAGGGTGTATGACACCAGGTCATACAGGCCAGGACGGGAATATACAAGACCCTACTGGAAAAATCCACAAAATTCTTTCATGCAGAAAGTAAAGTCTAGAGCGGCACAGACTGCGAAAAAACCTGAAAAATCTTTTTGACGGGTTAACCGCCCATTCCCCCAGGTGGGCGCCAGGTAATGTCCTTCTGGGAAGTATGGGCGGAAGAAGTCAAGGACCAGTGGGTCCGCAAGACGGTCAGATACGATAACAAAATATCCATTCAGAAGAAACCACCCAATACGGTGGTCCACACAGAATGGCCGACAGATCAGAGGAAACGGATCTGCTTACAAGAATATTTAGACGGCTTACAGCAAAAGAATGCAATTTTGCCGGTGCCCCTATCCCAACAAGGAAAAGGGGTATACTCTCCAATCTTTCGAGTTCCCAAAGCATCGAGGGATCTCAGACCAGTTCTGGACCTGAGAATTCTAAACCACTTCATAGAACCCAAGACGTTCAAGATGGAATCTGTATTTACAATCATCTCTGTGTTGCAACCAGGAGACTGGCTGATATCAGTCGATCTAACGGATGCATATTTGCACGTCCCAATCAACGAGAGCCACCAAAAATACCTAAGATTCTTGGCGTCTCAACGCGAGATGGTTCTAGAAATCCTATCAAAATTTGGCTGGATCATCAACAGGCAAAAGAGCCAATTGATTTCCTCACAACAGATGGAATATCTGGGACTGATTCGCAATACAAACAGAGGCCTTGTCCTCCTACTAGAACGAAAGAATGCAGAATTGGTAGCCTGCGTCAGCAGCGTGATGAAGTCAACGTCACTAACGGCAAGAGATTGTATGACCCTACTCGGGATGTTTACTGCAGCAAGCCCAACCATTCCTTGGGCAAGGTTCCACACAAGAGCCTTCCAGGCAACCTTGTTGAACCAATGGGACGGTACCTCTCTCCACCAGAGGATTCGCATACCAAACCGGATTCGACAGAACCTAGCTTGGTGGAAGTCATCAGAGAACCTGTTGCGGGGCATGCCCCTCGGCCCCGGGGACTGGATTCTGATAACTTCGGGTGCCAGTCTCCGGGGCTGGGGTGCTCACTGCCTCGGCAAGCAGATGCGGGGAGTTTGGAGCAAGATGGAATCCCGACACTCCAACCTTTTGGAGCTGCAAGCCGCATACCTGGCCCTGCGGGCCTTTGAGAAGCTAGTTCAGGGAGCTCGAGTCAAACTAATGTTAGACAACAAGACGGCAGTGGCATATATAGCCAGACAGGGCGGAACCAAGAGCTTGCCACTTCTGCAGGGGGCAACCAAAATATTTGTGTGGGCCGAAGCACATCTGGAAGCCCTAACAGCAGCCTACATTCCGGGCAGACAGAATTCCATCGCGGATCATCTGAGTCGGGAGCTCCCCGACAAGAACGAATGGGCCTTGAACAAGAAGTTCCTAGAACCAATGTTTTCCGAGTGAGGGACACCCTCAGTGGATCTAATAGTGACCCGAGTCAATACAAAGACACCCCAATTTGTGTCCAGGTTCCATTGCAACAAAGCCTTGACCCAAGATGCCTTCTCCATTCCATGGGATTTTCCCCTAGTTTACATCTTTCCGCCGGTGCCGCTAGTAATGAGGGCTTTGGTAAAGATTGCGAGAGAAAAGGTCCATACAATAATAATGCTACCCTTCTGGCCGCAGAGGCCGTGGTTCCCTCTACTACTACACATGGCGTCGGCCCCCCAATACGTCTGCCGATAAAGAGGGATCTCCTAATGGCAGCGCCAATGGGTACACCCCAACCCGAACAGGTTGCAACTGACGGCCTGGCTGCTGAATCAACCAGACTCCAGGCACAAGGCATTTCAAAGGAAGTAATCTCAACACTGTTAAAGTCTAGAAAGGCCTCGACTAACGCCACCTACAACAGGATTTTGGCAAAGTTTACAACTTTTGCGTTACAGAAAAATTTCGCTTCAGTGGATCCGAATGTGGCACAAGTACTGGACTTTTTGCAATCTACTCGAAACAAAGGCTTAGCCTATAGTACATTGAAGGTAAAAATTTCAGCCTTGTCATGTTTTACAGGATACAGGTGAGCAGACGAACCACTGGTAAAACAATTCTTAAAAGCGACCATGAAAATGAATCCTCCAAGGAAGTCTCTATTTCCGGCCCGGGACTTAGGCACAGTACTAAGAGCACTGCTTCTACATCCTTTTGTACCGCAGAATCTTGTCCATTCTGGTTTCTAACACTTAAACTGTTTTTTCTCACCGCCGTAACATCGGCAAGAAGGGTATCCGAGCTAGCAGCCCTGTCCAGTAAGAAACCGTACTGCATCATCCTTCCAGACAAGGTCATTCTGAGGCCTTCACCAATAGCAACGCCCAAGGTAATTTCAAAATTTCACCTTAACTGGGAGGCAGTGCTACCTAGCTTTACATCACCGCCTATGCAGGAAAAACTGGACCTCAGACCTCTGGACATGGTCAACCTTTTCTCAATTTACCTGCATCGTTCTCAAGTACGCAAAACGGATTCCCTTTTCGTCTTACCATCTGGGCCTAAAAAAGGACAAGCCGCTTCAACAAGAATAATCTCGACCTGGATCTCCAAAGTAATAAAACTCACGTACGAGAAACAAGGGCTGACGCCTCCTCAGGCAACTAGAGCTCACTCTACCAGAGGGGTGGCAGCCTCCTGGGCAGCATTTGCCAAAATACCAGTTGAGGAAATATGCAAGATGGCCAGTTGGAGTTCCTGCAAGACCTTCGCAAAGCATTACAATCTAGACGGGACGTCATCTAAGGCGTCTAGTTTCGGAAATGCCGTGGTATCGGCTCCTTGTCAGGCAAAATAAAGAAAGATTCACTTAAGCAGCATTTATAGTTGTCGTCCGAGTCTTATATACATTTTCCCGCCCTAGGGTGCTAAATTAAATCCCATGATGTGCTGACGGGAGGACTGGCCAGGAAAACGGAAAATTGTTATTCTTACCTACGGTAATTTTCCTTTCCTGGCCTGTCCTCACGTCAGCACAGCCTTTCCCTCCCTATAGTCTGTCGTCCGCCAAATTAGTGGAACAAGGACTGGGAGGAGGGGCCCCCTACTTATTAGCTAGAAGAAGGTGGTACTGGTGGACCGGAGGAGGGGATTAACCCATGATGTGCTGACGTGAGGACAGGCCAGGAAAGGAAAATTACCGTAGGTAAGAATAACAATTTTCCGTTTTTTGTACTCATCATTAACCACTTCAGATCCGCCCCATAGTCAAAAGACGTCATGTATTTAAAGATGGATATCTCGGTAACGGCAGCAGCTGCTGCCACAACCGAGATATCCATCTCTTGATGGGGCGGTTCTGTACACGATAACGGCGCTCTCTGTGGCAGATTCGCCGCGAGATCGCCGTTATCGGTGGCGGGAGAGGGTTCCCCCCCTCCTGCCGCTCTCCCGCACCCTCCGCCGCTTACCGGAGCCGTCGGTAGCGGAGGAGGTGATCGGGTTCATTCGGCTACTCAGCGGGGATGCGACTGAGGGAAAAATTTCCCTCATCCGTCCCCATAGCTCTGCTGGGCGGAAGTGACGTCAAAACGTCAGTCCCGCCCAGCGTCTTAAAGAAACATTTTTTTTTTTCCTGTCATTTGAAAAATTACAGTTTAATTTTTTTTTCTTTTTTTGCATTTTAATCTAAATATGAGATTTGAGGTCTTTTTGACCCCAGATCTCATATTTAAGAGGACCTGTCATGCTTTTTTCTGTTATAAGGGATGTTTACCTCCCTTGTAATAGGAATAAAAGTGATCAATTTTTATTTTTATATATTTCAGTGTAAAAAATTAAAAACTAAATTAAAATAAATAAGAAAACAAACATTTTTTTTTAAACGCCCTGTCCCGACGAGCTCGCGCACAGAAGCGAACGCATACGCGAGTAGCGCCCTCATATGAAAGCTGTGTTCAAACCACATAAGTGAGGTATCGCCACGATCGTTAGAGCGAGAGCAATAATTCTAGCCCTAGACCTGTAAATGCAACCTGTAGAATTTTTTAAACGTCGCCTATCGAGATTTTAAGGGGAAAAGTTTGACGCCATGCCACGAGCGGGCGCAATTTTTAAGCGTGACATGTTGGGTATCATTTTACTCGGCGTAACATTATCTTTCACAATATATAAAAAAATTGGGCCAAATTTATTGTTGTCTTATTTTTTAATTCAAGAAAGTGAATTTTTTCCCAAAAATTTGCGCTTGTAAGACCGCTGCGCAAATACGGTGTGAGAAAAAGTATTGCAATGACTGCCATTTTATTCTCTAGGGTGTTAGAAAAAAAATATATATAATGTTTGGGGGTTTTAAGTAATTTTCTAGAAAAAAAAACTTTTAGTCTCGTAAACACCGAATCTGAAAAACAGGCTCGGGGCTCAAGTGGTTAAATCCTTTTTTTGGAGTGCATTGAGCTACATGGATTTCACCCCTATGTGCTTATGATCATGCTAACCAAGGCATGCTGATAGGAGGAGGGGTCATCCTGGGCAAGCCTACCTGTAGGTGGCCGCATAACCCAACTGTGAAAGATGTCCTGTGTCCCTCAAAAGATTCCAAGAAAACAATTTTACAATGTAAATTTTTTTTCTTTTCTTTCATCTGAATGGGCTCTCTATTCGCTAGAATCTTTAATCCTTGATTTATTAATACTTTGTACAATATTATGTGAATAATAAAATAGCCAAAATGCATGCATACAAAGCCTGGTCAGTTGAGCTTATACTACACCATGGCTCTCACTAGTAATTTTTTCTGTATGCTTTAATACATAATTTTAAAAATTATTTGAAAAGATCTGATTTCTTTTTTTTGTAGTACATATAGATATGTACTATATTTTATGTGCTAGTTTAAAGGGTTCTGCACTTGTCCAGTATATAAACCTTAGCATTCATTTCATACCAGCAGAACTAGATGTGCAGTCCTCATAGTTTTTGTATATCTTTTAAGAATCCTCCAAAGAAGCATTTAATATTGAAATACAAAGGAACAATGTTTAATGTTTTAGAAAATCTGTAAAACAGGTGTTCTTTGGCAGGCTGCACACAGTGGTCCATTTAACCCCACATAGAAAGCAGACTGGTCAGGCGGACGTTATCTTTCTGAAAAGATGACAGACAAAACACTTTGCTCATTCATTGATATTTAGAGGCTGCCAGTTACCTGACCTTCATATTACAAGCAGAATAACAAAAAGCTATGAATATTAAACCAATGTACTCCATCATATCTTGGTATTCTCTCTGAGGTTTTCATAGTCAGAAGTTACAGAAGGACAGCAGATTATCAGAATTTTGATTGTATCTTACATACTAACATTTGAACACATTTTTCCTTAGTAATTAGTAACAAAGCCAGGGTTTAACATCTATAGAATAAAATAAACGGTTGGGACATTTTCTGGAAAAATTGTTCCATAAGTTAATGGCAGGTGACTTTTTGCATGGTGCTGCTTTTTAAATTTTTACTTGCTATTTGATGAGTGTCACTTAGCCAAGAAAAAAAAGGGGTCTTATACTTTATTTCAGTATTAAAGTGTAAAGTGTAATGTGCACTGAATAAAAGGAGAGCCCTCACTTTGAACATCCAATCAGTTGCAGGTAAATCTGAAACACAGCAGAGCTTGTTCTTTACAGTTGGTTGTATTGAGTCAACATAGATGCACTTCATATCACTTCACCTTAGTTAATCAAAACCTAATTCCATAATTTGCTACTGATAGTCAGCCATGTAACAAAACCTGGGATAAACCACATTTTAAATTTTCCAACATAAAGTGGACATCAGCCGTAAGCCTCGTACACACGATAGGATTTTCATCAGACAAAGCATAGGTCTTTTGTCCGAAGCGCGTTGGATGTGAACTTGTATTGCATAAAAATGGCAAAAAATTGTCAGCCAACAAACAAGAAACAATGTGCTTTTTCAGCTCTTTAGCGCCACCCTTTGGGGAACTTCTGCTAATGTTGTGTTATAGTGAGCATTGCTTCTGAACATGCGTGTTTATACTTTGGAGATTTTTCCGAAGGACTTCTGTACACACGATCGGATAATCTAACAACACACATTTTTTAAAGCATGCTATCCAACATCCGACAACAATTGTCCGATGGAGCATACAAACTGTTGGATTTTCCGACAACAGCCTGCCATCACACAATTTCCATTGGAAAATCCGATCGTGTGTACGGGCCTTAAGAAAGTTTGTAGAATCTCAATTAAACAATGGCCTCTTATATCTTAATTTTGTGTCCCTCCTATTGGTAATAATAATCAATTCAAACAAGGTGTGCATGCCCACATACCAAAAAACCTAGGAACGACGCCTATGGAATATTAAGACTTTATTAGGTTAATTTAGTTCATTTGTTGGATATGTGTTATCACTTATAGGGAGGGGTGCATTAAAAAAAATCCTCACAGTGTCTTTGTCTTTTTCTACATTGTAGCAATTAGAGGGAGTATATGAGGAGGTATCAGAATTGTGCTATCACTGAAAAAAAAGCCTTCCTATTCAATGCACTCAAAGGACTGTCCAATGCTGCAGTGTACTAACACTCCTATCCCTGATTTAGGGAGAATATATATTCAAATGGACTGATCAAAACCCCCAGCCACCCTGAATAGAGGCATACTTACTGGGCAGTAGATATGTGCGTTCCCGTTCGTAACAAATGGATTTTTGTACGAATTTGTTAGTATTTGTACATTCGTATCAATTCGAACATCCGAACAGCTGAAAGACCCATAATATGAAAATTACGGAATTACGAATAAGCAAAATAACGAACAAACGAAAATACGAACGTACGAATGGACAATCTTACTAAAATACGAAACACCGAAAAAGCAAAAGAACGAAAATTACATCTATAACGAACTATTTGCATTCCGCATTTTAAATCCTTTGTCTGTTAGTGTTTTCATTCGTATGTTCGTATTTTCATTTGTGTGTTTTGTAAATCTGTTTTTTTGTCTGTTCGTAAATTTGTGTACTTGTAAGTTGTAACGTTCTTTCGAATGGGCAGTGTAGTTAGTAAGTGATGTATCTTACTTAATATCTTAGCCAATCAGCTTATCATCTCTTTTGTGCTGAGTCACCTTGTTGGCAAAAAGTCAGACCGTGTGTACGGGGCTTAAGAGAAAGCATATCTTAATATGGATTAGCCGCGTGTTGCTATGTATTTACGAAAGTACAAAATTACGAATCCATTAAACGAAAATTATTATCTAACAAAATTACGAATTTCGAATCAACGAACATAAATTAGACAGAATTACGAATCATTCAGTATAAACGAAAATAAAACTGTTACGAAAATACGAACGGATCCAAATAGGAAAACTTGTGTCTTACAAAATACGAACGGGTCCGAATAGGAAAACTTGAATCTTACGAAATTACGAATCTTTACGAATCTACGGAACGAGACAAAACAGAACAAAAAAATACGAAATTTTTTGTTGTGCACATGTCTACTGGGCAGTCCATGCAAGCAAGAAGGAATTTCTCTTCAGAGGAGGCATTTAGAACAGAAAGTTTGCAACTGTTCAATCATTTTAGCAAAAGAGGATATAAGTTGCGGTATCGGGAGAGATCCTATAAAAAGTGAAGGACATAACAAGAACACCCAAAAGAAAGATCAAGGAAGACTCAGGGAGAATGAGAATAATAGTCACATATTGTAGACAATCAAACCAGATTTATAACATCATAAAAAGATACTGGCACAATCTACAGGATGATAAGTATTTATCAGGCGCCTTACCATTAAGACCCCAGATTACTTATAGAAAAGGGAGCAGCCTTAAAGATATGCCGGTTCACAGCCATTATGAGGAAAGAAGCTCCATATCACAAGGTCTCTTAACAGCTACCAGAGAAACCGAAGGTTTTGGTGTGTGGGCATGCGCACCTTGTTTGAATTGATTAGAAGATTTGTAGAACAAAAACCAAATACATTGACGACCTGTATGGTGAAAGACATCATTAATAAATGTTAATGTTTCAAAACTTCTGAAATCTATTTTCAGCTAATTCTACACCTAATAAAGATTCACATAGTCATAGGGATTCAGAGCAATATGCGCTGCATAGTCAAAAAGAGTGCTACTTTTGTCAAAGTTAAAACTTTTTGTATTTTCATGTTACAAGTGTAATGTATATATTAATTTTAGTTTTGTTTGTCTTAAAAGGTTGGCAGCTCGACAAATACCCTGAAGGCTCTCCAGCTTGCTCTGTCTGATAGTAATACCCAGGCAATTTATTTACTTACAGATGGACGTCCTGATCAGGTAATGGGGGAAAAAATAGAAATATAATATGACCATTCAAAAGCTTAAACATCTAAAGCCTCATACACACAATCGGACTTCCATTGGACAAATCCCTGGATTTTTGTCCGAAGGGGCGTTGGCTGTGAACTTGTTCTGCATACAGACGGCAGAACTTTGGGCAACTTCTGCTGATGTTGTCTTATGGTTAGCATTGGTTTAGAGCATGTGTGTTTGTACTTTGGATTTTAGTTTGACGGATTTGTGTACACACGATCGGATGATCTGACGGAACACATTTGTTGTCGGACAATTTGAGAGCATGAACATCCAACATTTGTTGTCGAAAAATCCGACAACAATTGTCCGATGGACCATACAGACGGTCGGATTATCCGTCAAAACACATCCATTGGACAATTGTTGTCGGAATATCCCGTCATGTGTACAGGTCTTTAGGCCGTGTACACACGATCGAACATGTCCGCTGAAACTGGTCCGCAGACCAGTTTCAGCGGACATTTTCGATCGTGTGTACGGCCTATCGGACCGTTTTCCAGCGGACCAAAGTTTCAAAACATGCTTGAAAACCTGTCCGCTGGAAACCTGTCCGTCGGACAGGTTTCGATGGTTAGCACACAAAATCATCGGACCAAAAACCCGTGCATGCTCAGAATCAAGTCGACGCATGCTTGGAAGCATTGAACTTTTTTATCACGTCGTTGTGTTCTACGTCACCGCGTTCTGGTCCGATGGGATTATGGTCCAATGGTGTGTACGCACATCAGACCAACAGACAAGTTCAGCGTGGTCCGATGAAAACGGTCCGTCAGACAAGTTTCATCGGACATGTCTGATCGTGTGTACGCGGCCTTAGTCTTACCGCACAACATGCTGTGAACTTAAAGCAGCACTGCCAAAGACTAATCATTTTGTTTTGAGTATGGAATGATAAGGTTATAAGTACATCAAATATACCTGTGCATATCTAGATATATTAAAATAATGTTTTTCAAACAATTACTGCCACTTGCTGCTTGCTACCACTCTTATGTAAATTAGGTATTTGAGCCATTCGCCTAACATTTAGTTAATAAAAATGGTTTACCAAAACTGTAGGATACAAAGTGGGTTTTGGAAATATCTAATCATGTAGTTAATATGGTGAAATTTAGTTTAACATTTTAACTAAACAGTGTTAATTGAAAAGTTCTGAAATTGCAGACACGCTAACCTCTGATATCTTTATTGTCTACATTTTACATTTGTAGCCTACAGAGACAATTCTTGAACACATCAAACTGTTCAGACACATTCCTATCCATACAATCTCATTTAACTGTGATGATACAGAGGCTAATAGCTTCTTGCATGAGCTCTCCAGCAAGACCAGTGGCCGTTTCCATGCTTATACGAGTCAACTAAAAGATCCTGATGCTCCACAACCTTTTGTGGTAAGTTCCTGCATATAAATTTCACATAGTTGTAACAATGTCATTGATGGATTCCTACTTTAGACAGGGCATTAGAAGTGAATTAAAATGAATGCAGAGATTGTTTTTGTTTATGTATACATCAACCACTATATGTCTATAATGAACATTAAGTGAATGTTAAGGAAACATGGCCAAATGGTGTGACAGAGATCTGATTTTGTATGATCGCGTCCAATTAATATTTCTGATAATGGCTGTATGTGATTGAGTATTAGGTGATTGTGATTGAGTGAGTGGTCATATATTGATTACATATGAATATCTGTTGTCCCCATCCACTTGCTGCTGTTTGTTACCTATACAATTACCAAAAATGGAGCACTCAGGGTGAGATTGCAGCTGTGAATGGTAGCCAATCAGCTTCCAACTTCAGCTTGTTCAAATAAGCTTTGCAAAAAAACCTAGAAGCTGAATGGTTTCTATGCAGAGCTGCACCAGATTTTGCACTCTTCAGTTTTAGTAAATAACCCCCAAACTGTCTGTTGTCCTGAGGGCTAGTTTAATGGACAAATAGTATAATTTTCAAAAGATTTGGTCCTTAAGCCAGAGCTACATGAATACCAATGGACTCAAAAAAAGTCAAAAACAAGAAAATGATTAATTATCCCAAAAATGTCACTGTGTACCAGCGATTTCACCATTGTTAACATGAACAAAAATTATAATGAACCTCAGCAGTATATTAGACTTATTTACTAAAGCAGTGTAAAGAGTAATATGGGCTTATTGAGAAGGCAGAATGCATTGTACAAAGTGCAGTCACCCATACATCCAAATGGATTTTCATTATACTGAAATCAAAGTTAATTGGTTACCATGGTTGCACATTGCACTTTGCCTTTCTGAATAAGGGGTGCTCATTTAACTCCTTTATATCAGGTGTAAGCAGTTGGTGAGGAATGAACCTGAAGACAAGTAAGTTAAAGCTGTCTATGCCTATGACGATCTAATGACTTGCAGACAAATGATCTGAACTCTTAGGCTGGGTTCACATGTATGCAAACTGGATGCGGTTATAAGAAAACTTGCATTATGAAATGGAACAGTAAAGCAAAACAATTATGTAGCACTGAAAATCAAGGTGCACCACATGCATATGTAAATATGACTGCCCATGCACTTAAAAAATTATAAACGATACATGAAAGGTTCTAGAACTATACATTGACTTAAGCTCAACAAGCAGGGTCCTCCTGTCCCTACTGTGTTGAACTGTATTGTTATTGTACTGTCCACCCTCTCTACACTGTGCTAACTGTTGGCAATTTATAAACCCTTTATAATAATAATAATACCTTGAGAAGATCATTACATGTACATATGGCTGATCTCTTTTAAAATGCATGTTTAAAAATACATTGAAAAGACATCTTAATATATCATTAAAGACATATATTTTAATACATGCTTTGCGATTGATTGATTGATTGATTGCTTGTTGTGACATAATGTTCCTGCTTCTACTTTCTACAACCTTTTTGATATGCAGAGCGAAGACATAAATCTCCTTATGAATGAGATTGATGAAGGACGGTTCAATCTGGAGAAGGTCAAAAAACTTCATGTTGAATGTTTAATGTTAGACTGGTACCACAATGGAGCCAAGGATCCATCACATAGGTAATATGTGGCCCCTTTTGGTCCTATAATTGAAATATCACTTACATGCTCATCATACTGAGTTAAAATGGTCAACTCTTATTTATCTGATTCTTTTTCAAAAGAAACTACTACTGTAACTACTAAAAAAGTGTTTTAACCACTTAACCACTTAAGACCCAGACCAAAATGCAGGTAAAGGACCTTGCCCCTTTTCGCGATTCGGCACTGCGTCGTTTTAACTGACAATTGCACGGTCATGCGACGTGGCTCCCAAACAAAATTGGCGTCCTTTTTTCCCCACAAATAGAGCTTTCTTTTGGTGGTATTTGATCACCTCTGCGGTTTTTATTTTTTGCGCTATAAACAAAAATAGAGCGACAATTTAAAAAAAATGCAATATTTTTAACTTTTTGCTATAATAAATATCCCCCAAAAATATATTAAAAAAATGTTTTTCCTCAGTTTAGGCCGATACGTATTCTTCTACATATTTTTGGTAAAAAAAATCGTAATAAGCGTTTATCGGTTGGTTTTCGCAAAATTTATAGCGTTTACAAAATAAGGGATAGTTTTATTGCATTTTTATTAAATTTTTTTTTTTACTACTAATAGCGGCGATCAGCGATTTTTTTCGTGACTGCAACATTATGGCGGACACTTCGGACAATTTTGACACATTTTTGGGACAATTGTCATTTTCACAGCAAAAAATGCATTTAAATTGCATTGTTTACTGTGGAAATGACAGTTGCAGTTTGAGAGTTAACCACAGGGGGCGCTGTGACTTTGAGTGTTCCCTGTGTGTGTGTTTACAACTGTAGGGGGGTGTGGCTGTAGGTGTGACGTCATTGATCGCCTCCCCCTATAATAGGGATGACGCGATCGATGCTGCGGCCATAGAGAAGCACGGAGAAGCCGTGTTTGCACACGGCTCTCCCCGTTCTTCAGCTCCAGGGACGGATCGCCGCACTGCAGCGGCGATCGGGTCCGCGAGTCCCGCGGTCCCGGAGCTTCGGACCGGGTCACGGGAGCGCGCCGCTGGCGCGCGGCCGTGACCCACGGCTGGGTACTAAAATCAACATATATATACTTTGATGTGCCCAGCCGTGCCATTCTGCCGACGTATATGTGCAGTAGGCGGTCCTTAAGTGGTTAAGGACTTTTTTTTTTTGCTAGAAAATTACTTAGGACCACCAAACATTATATATATATTTTTTCGGACACCTTAGAGCAGGGGTGTCAAACTGGCGGCCCTCCAGCTGTTCCGAAACTACAAGTCCCATAATGCCTCTGCCTGCGGGAGTCATGCTTGTAACTGTTAGCCTTGCAATGCCTCATGGGACTTGTAGTTTTGCAACAGCTGGAGGGCCACCAGTTTGACACTCCTGCCTTAGAGAATAAAATGGTGGTCGATGTAATACTTTAAATGAGCGGGATATGGGGGTCGTGGCGCTGTCGCTGATTGGTTGTATTGCTGAGCCGGTAGTAACCCTTCCAGGTTTTATTAGTAGGCTCTATTAGGGCAACTGTCCCTTAATGTATGGTGTAGAGGTGGCGAGGCCTACCTGGGCAGAATAGATCTATGTGTACAAGAAAAATAGTAAAATAGTAAAATAGTAAAATAGTAGTACCCTCTAGAGACCACTAATAGTGGTGGTGCTCTTGGTACTATGTGGCATATGTTCTAATAGTAATCTACAATATATCAAGTCCGCTGACCACATTACACATAACACAATGTAAATATTGCAGAGAAAGCCTTATACACCAACTTCTATGTACATGCAGACACCATATATATATAAAAAATTTAATACTTTATGTCACACCATATTTGCACAGCGCTCTTACAAACAAAATTTTGAGGGAAAAACACACATTTTTGAAAAAATAAATAAATAGATAAAGTCAGCCCAACATGATATGTTTTGCTTCAAAATTGCGCCTGCTCATGGAATGGCGACAAACTTTGACCCTTAAAAATACCTCTAGTTACCAGTTTTGAGTTAAGAGAGGTCTTGTGCTAGAATGATTGCGCTAGCTCTAACCATTGTGGCGATACCTCACATGTGTGGTTTGAACATCGCTTTACATATGCGGGTGTGACTTATATATGCGTCTGCTTCTGCGCATGAGGGGCACTTTCAATTTTTATTTTGTTTTATTTATTTAACTTTTTTTTTACAATTTAAAATAAATGTTTTGGATCACTTTAATTCCTATTACAAGGAATGTAAACATGATAGGACCTCCTTAATGTCAGATCTGGGGTCAAAAAGACCTCAGATCTCACATTTACAGTTAAATGCAATAAAAAAAAAGTATTTTTTTATTTTCAATTATTTTGTTTTTCAACCTTTAAGGCCGCGTACACACGATCGAACATGTCCGCTGAAACTGGTCCGCCGACCAGTTTCAGCGGACATATCCGATCATGTGTACGACCTAGCGGACAGGTTTGTCCAGCGGACAAATTTAAAAGCATGCTTTGAAATTAGTCCGCTGGAAACCTGTCCGTCGGACATGTCCGCTGGTTAGTATGCCTAACCAGCGGACATAAATCTCCCGCATGCGTCAAATGGATTTGACGCATGCGTGGAAGTATTTTACTTCCTGGATTGGTGACGTGGCGCGTCAACGTCACCGCAACATCACCGCGTTATCCGTCCGAGGGGATTTTGGTCCGATGGTGTGTACACGCCATCAGACCAGATATCCGAGGAGACATGTCTGCTGGAAACAGTCGGTTGGACATGTTCAGCGGACATGTCTCCTCGTCTGTACGTGGCCTAAGGCCGTTGGGCAGAAGTGACGTTTGACATTGCTTCCGTCATCCAATGTTATGTAGTCGAGTGGGGGGTAATCGGCGGCTTTGGTAAGTGGCAGAGACAACTGGAGCGTGGCTTTGGGCACCTCTCCCGCCACCGTTTAAAGTGATTTTGTGGCGAATCCGCCACGGAGACCACATCTATTTTTAAGAGGAACACCCGCCAATTCTAAAAATACCAGGGTTATGGCAGCTATCTGCTCCCATAACCCTGGTATTCTATGTCAAAATACAGCTACGGCGGTTTTGGGTAAGTGGTTAATATTTAAAGAAAACTCATCCACCATCCATTCATGTCTCCATTCTTTATTTTACTGAGAAGTCACTTTTGAAAACACCCTCTAGCATTTCTGACCGTGGCCATCTTGAGTAAGAACAGTTGATTTATGCAACATTTACTTTCTGGAATCCATCTGCAATTAGCTCAGGCATATAGTTACATAGTAGGTGAGGTTGAAAAAAGACCCAAGTTCATCAAGTCCAACCTATGTGTGTGATTATATGTCAGTATTACATTGTATATCCCTGTATGTTGCGGTCCTTTAGGTGCTTATCTAATAGTTTCTTGAAGCCATCGATGCCCCCCGCTAAGACCACTGCCTTCGGAAGAGAATTCCACATCCTTGTTGCTCTTACAGTAAAGAACCTTCTACGTAGTTTAGGGTTAAACCTATTTTCTTCCCATTTTAATGAGTGGCCACGTGTCTTGTTAAACTCTTGAAAAAGCCAATCACATACAAAAACACAGAACTCTGTTTACTGTGAACAGCGATCTGGCTGGTGTTTCTCTCCACAAAGCAGGGAGAAAAAACAGACAGTAAAGTAAAAACAGCACATATTACACACAATACACATTGTTAGGCACCCAGTTAACCCTTTGATTGTCCCTAGATGTTAACCTCTTCCAGGGGCGTAACTAGAACCGTCAGGGCTCCAGTGCAAGAAACCATAACCCCCAACCGAGGCCCCCCATGGTGGCAGAATGCCAGGGCCCAATCACAGGTGTGACCTTTGCGAACCCTAATAGTTCTGTCACTGGTGTCAGTAATTTTTTTTATTTTTGTTTTTTTATTCCTTTTTATAATTGTATTTTATTTGTTTATGTTAGAATTGTATTTATTGTCTTTTTTTTTTACAATTTTTTAGGAGCCCTGTTGGGGGGCTTTGGTGAACTATCAGGGGTTTAAACAGACCACTGATATTTCACCTTTGGGACAGAGAAAAGAGATAAGTAGTTGTAGTAGTAGAGCTGTGTCCTTAATCTCCTTTATCTGTCTCAAAGGTCAAACATCAGAGGCAAAACATACCTCAAAGGTGAAACACAGACTCAATGAACAGGAATAGCTCTGTACAGAGCTGCCCATTCATTCACAAACTGAAGCACAGTAAATTCAGTTTACTATGCCTCAGTTATGAATGAACAGAGTCAGTGATCGGTACGGATTCTATTCATTAAGACAAGGAAGGGGCTGGCAAAGTCATTATTCCACTCTCCATCCTGATACATCCCTGCAGCAGCCGGCAGGGGGTAGGGGAGTACATCCCCGCCCAGCAGCAGCAGCACTGTTGGGGATCAGGGGGGCCGGGGAGTACACTGGAGCCACAGCAGAAGGTGGATAGGAGAGGTGGCGGGGCAGCATGTAGAGGAACAGATCTCCTTAATTTTCCAGGAGGAAAATAGAGGGCATCAGTTCCTCTATATGCCACCCCCACTGCCCCTGCTATCCAAGTGTACAGGGGGCCACGTGGCCCCCCTCGAACATGGGGTTGGGTCTCAGTTGCGATCTCTGTTCGTATGCCTCTGTCCCCTTCCCAGCCAGTGTCATCAGTACAGTGACAGTGTACAGTTTAACACTGATCAGATTGCCTGCCACGCTAACACAGTCCCACTGTAAGTCGCTAATCACTGCCATTACCAGTATAATGTCAACGCTTCATAAATTCCAGTATATAAACCATAGTTTGTAGACATTAAAACTTTCACATAAACAAATTAATATACACTTATTGTTCTTTTTTTTGTTTTTTACCAAATTTATAGAATACATTTTGGCCTCAAGTTCTGAAGAACTTTGATTTTTTTCTATTTTGATTAAGTATTTTTTATACAGTAACAGACCGTATAAAATACCGGGGGGGGGGGGGGGTTAACATTTTTTGGTCTTTCTGTTGTTATATTTAAAAAAAAATAATCCAGTGCTGATCAAATACCACCAAAAGAAAGCTCTATTTGTGTGAAAAATAAAAGATAACAATTTCATTTATGTACAGTGTAGCATGACTGCGAAATAGCCAGTTAAAGTAGCGCAGTGCATGAAGGGGGTCAAATCTTTTGGAGCTCAGGTGGTTAATGTTTTGAACAGAAAAATATTGTGAAATAGAAAGAATGTAGATATTATAACTTAAATTAGAAAGTTAACCCTTTAAAAGGTTAATAATTTCAATGGCCTAGTGCAGTGGTTCTCAAACTCAGTCCTCATGTTCTCAGGTTTTCCTTGAAATCAAAATCAAAATCAATGACATGGTATTGATAAGAGACATTTTATCTAAGGGAAGTTCCCAAAACATGTTGAGGACTGAGGTTGAGAACCACTGGCCTAGCGTACATTAATTTTTCCTTGCAAAAATAGACTCAGGATGAAGAAAAATGTAATAATATAGTTTTTTCTAAAGGTGTAGTCTACCAAAAATATGTTTTCAGTAACAGGTGGAGTCTAAAAGCCTATGTCACCTGCTGGTTTCCTAAATATACCTTAGAGATTGCAACCTTTCTGACATCATTTGTGACTCTGCCTCCCACTTTGAGTTTTGGGTGTTCTTACTCACCTTGAGGTGTTCTCACATAATATAATATTTTAATATAAAATAAATGAATAGTGGGGTTACCCAATAGCCAGGGTAGGTATACATACATGAAAAGTTTAGTTGAGATCTCACCAGTTGAGCCCCTAATACAATTGGTAGATGTTTAACGCTCTAGTATTATTTATTGCTTTAAAATGTAAGCTTATTGGGTGTGTGAAGCAAGCCAGCAAACACTGACTGAAATGACATAAGAAGACTCCTAATAAAGCAGATTGCATACCATGCTAAATTAATTTATTGTAGTTCATTTCTGCATATGCATACTAAATAATCTAGGGAGGGAGTGATAAATTAGAGGCCAATGTTTGAACTTGACCATGCAGAAGGTTTACAGTACAATGGTGATTTGTTGTGTCATTTATTAGCAGCAAAAAAAAACTAAAACGTATGCCAGTATGATATCTAATTAAAGAAAGAGCTATTTTAGACAGGGGACATTGAGCTAAATTAGCTGTAGATGATTTTAGAATTTAGAACAGCTATGTATCTAATTGTTGCACTGTGTATCAGGCAGATATTAGATCAATTTCTTATGATCGCTTGCAGCAAAGAATTGCAATTTTATAAGTCTGGGAACAGATCCACTATTTCCTGCTGGTCTGCCAGTGACTAAATGTCAACTTTTATATTGCATTTCAGAGACATTGGGCTATAAAATCTCTTATGCTTCTGAACATGTAAGGATATTTATTTTTTATTTTTTGAAAGGTGAACTAAGGACACACAGTATTTTTCAAACTATATAACTAATTATTTGTTATTGAGGTAGTGCAAATAACAGAATGTCAGCTATTACGTTGCATTTTTCCCTATTTTATGTAGGCCTTTTGAATCCCAAAGCCTGAACAGTTTTTCAATGCTGCCACCTGCTCGGGAACCAAAGACGTCCTCACCATTATTACAAAGAAGAAGTTTAAGTCCACCTAGACTACGCCGCAAGAAGAAAATTCGACATGCAGGTAATGCTGCTACATTGCTAAATTACCTTAAGCCCCTTTCACATTGCGGTGGGAGCCGCGCTGGCGGTATAGCATCGCTAAAAATAGCGGCGCTATACTGCCGGAATTGCTGCGAGTTGCGGCCGCCAGCGGTGTGGCATTAACCCCCGCTAGCGGCCGTGAAAGGGTTCATTCCGCCCGCAATGCACCTCTATAGAGGCGCATTGCGGGCAGTTTTGCCGCGGTTTCCCATTCTTTTTAATGGGAAGGAGCGGTGAAGGAGCGGTATACATGCCGCTCCTCTCACCGCTCCAAAGATGCTGCTGACAGGAGAATTTTTTTTTCTCCCGCCAGCGCATCGCCTCAGTGTGAAAGCCCTCGGGCTTTCACATTGAGGATGCAGTGAAGGAGTTTTTCAGGTGTTATAACAGCGCTATTTTTAGCGCTGTACCGCCTGAAAAACTCCTCAATGTGAAAGGGGTCTTAGAAATTATGTCATGATTTCCAAATATTCAATGAGTCAAATTATATTGTTACCTAAACCACTAGGTTTGTATACAGTCTCTTGCTTTGTTTAATTCCTCAGTGTCAGAATCAACACTTTGGATGGATCTCAGAGTAGTAGGAGTCTATTGAGAAATTCTTATTAGAGGTGCCAAACAATTGAGAATTGGTGTTCACTCAAAAGGGTTAGCTTACTAAAGGCAAATGCACAATTCACTTTGCAAGTGAAGTTGCACTCTGCAAGGAAATTTTCCCCTCACCTCAGTAAATGTGATGAAGTTTACTTTTGCGCAGTATACCCAGGTTTAATGACCAGGTTTAATTGAACAAGCTAAAGTTAAACGTTGATTGGCTACCATGCAAAGTGAACCATGAACCAAATTCTGAGTACTTCAGTTTTATTAAATCCCCCCATAATATTTTTCTGGCCACTAAGTGTATATGGTGTGGTTTTCTTTCTGAAGTGACATGACTTTTTCACCGTATATGTATTTGGTTTTTACCGCAGTGGTATAATTACTATACAGTCATAAATCATGTTTAATGTAATGTGTTTTTCTTATTTGATAACACTTATAGAGCATACAAAGTCTAGTGTGCTGAGAGCCCTGAGTCACGGTGTGACACTGACAGAGAGTACAGCAGACCCGGACATGCCTCCTGAAACCAGAGATCTTTTCCTCATTAAGGACAAGAAAACTATATCTGTACTGAAAGGTAAATCCTATTGTGCAACTTGACCCCTAAAACAGAAAATACTTTAATGTGTATGTCTGTGCAAAATAAAACAAATGTGCAGTACTTCTCTTTAATGCATGCATATTTAATTTTTTTAAATACTCTACAAGTACAGAAAATAACCTGCTGATCTGCCAGAAATCCTGTGTGCACCTAACTTCCTATTTGAGCTGATAACACGACAAGTAATTCAGAATCTTTACACAGTATATGCAGATGAAATTAGTAACCCTGGATTTTCCTGTTACATGATTGGATAACGGAAGTGCATATTCACAAATTTTATTGTAAGAAGACTTTTAACTCCTTTAGTAAATCAGCCTGAATGCTGACTGCACTAAGATGCAAAGTAGTGTTGTCAGCCCTGCCTAGTTCTCTCTTGCTAGACTTTCAGAGCACGCCCCTCCTCCTCATTTCCATAACATCCAGGGTATGCTTTGTAGTTTAAGGCCTGATTCACACCTATGCAGGTTGCAGTTTGCATTTTTCAATACATGCTTTTCATTTATTGGAGTCTTTGGAACCAAAAACAAAAAAAAAGTCCCTGGCCCTTTCCATAAAAGGCACAGATGTGAACTACATCCATAGGAAACCATGTTAAATGGACTGTAGTGTGTTTCTGCAAAACTGAAAATGCACTAAAAATGCATAGGTGTGAACCAGGCCCTTAAAGGAGAATTGGGTATACCGTAAATGGCAAAACGGCTTGGAATTTTCAAGAGACCCAGGTGCAGAGTACCCAGAAGCAAGATGAACAGAATTTTTCTGTACTTGCAGCATCCCATATCAACCAATTAAAATTATCCGGCTTCCCCAGTTAAAGATGTTACACCAATTATTGCCATTTAGGCCTCGTACACATGACCGGTTTCTTCGGCAGAATCTATCAAGAAACTTGGTGGGAGAGCTTTTTTGCCGAGGAAACCAATCGTGTGTATGCTTTTCATCGAGGAAACTGTCGAGAAACTCGACGGGGAAAAAAGTGAGCAAGTTCTCTTTTTCCTCGACGGTAGTCTAAATTGGCTAGTCGGGCTGCTTTTCGACGAGGAACTAGAGCGTGTGTATGCTAAGAACCCCGTGCAACTTCGGTAAAAGTAGCGTTTGTAATGGAAATAGCACATTTGTCACGCTGTAACAGACTGAAAAGTGAAAATGTATCTTACCAAACTTTTTCCTAACACGCAGTAACATGAGATTAGCAAAGTTGTATGTGTTGAAGTCACCGCGTTTGAGAACGAGGAGATTTGGTCTTTAACGTGTGTACGCAAAGCAAGCTTGTCGAGTTCCTCGATAAGCCTAACAAGGAACTAAACGAGGAAAACAATGTGTTTCGCCCGACGAGTTCCTCGGTCGTGTGTACGAGGCCTTACACTCGTGCTGCTGTTTAATTAAAAAAGCCCATTCAAGCTTCATGACACAATACAAACTGCAATGTCAGAACAGAATTGTGTACTGTGAGGCCCCATACACACGGCAGAGAACCTCGACGGGCAGAACACATCGTTCCGCCCGTCGAGGTTCTCTGCCGGCCGGCAGAATCTGCGACCCGCCCGTCGGGAAAGGCAACCAGCCATTCATCCCGACGGGCCGTCGAGCAAATAGAGAACCTGTTCTCTATTTGCTCGACGGGTTTCCCGATGGGCGGGGCTCGCCGAGAGCGTACACACGGCCGAGGTTCTCGGCAGAATGCGGCTCCCAGCGAGGCTCTCGCTGGTTTCTGCCGAGAACCTTGGCCGCGTGTACGGGGCTTGAGTTGCAGCATACATTCTTAATGCTGATAAACATGTTATCAGCTGGTAATTACATAAGAATATGACAAATCTTCTGTTGGAAATACTGCTGCATTGATTTCTGGAGTTGATTGCCCTCCTCTGCACTCATGTGACATGCAGACATCTGCTATATTTAATTGTAAAACGGAACTTTCCTACTACCCAAGTTAGCAGTCAAATTTGAAACACCCACCATATGTTTGCATGTTTCCACTCACACAGCATACCTAAAAATATAAAAAACAATATTCTTACCTCTCTAGTTGTTTCTTTGGAATAGGTTTATACAAAGAATAATATAGGTAGAGTCTGTTGCTTATGCCCCGTACACACAAGCCAAATGCTGGGCAATATTGGCTGTTTCAATAAAAAAACTGGCTGGCATTGGCCCCGTGTGTATGGCACCCGGTCCTACAGAAGCCAGCCATTTGGACTTCTTCTGTCAGACAAGCATGCTGGAAAACCAGCAGCTGACAAGCTCCTGATCAGAACTCTCTGCCAATGCCAAGGAAGCGCCGTTTAGGCCTGATTCACACCTAGGCATTTTTTGTGCTTTTTGCATTTTGCAGATTTGCACAACAATCCATTTATCATGGTTTCCTATGGAACGCGTTCTGTAGTGCAAATCTCCAAAATGCAAAAAGCACTAAAAATGCATAGGTGTGAATCGGGCCTCAGGCGGCGTACACACGTACGAGAACCTCGACGGGCGGAACACATCGTTCCACCCGTCGAGGTTCTCGGCCGGCCGTCGAAATCGGCGACCCGCCCGTCGGGAATGGCAACCAGCCATTCATCCAGGCGGGCCGTCGAGCAAATAGAGAGCCTGCTCTCTATTCGCTCGACGGGATTCCCGACGGGCGGGGCGAGCCAGGAGTGTACACACGGCCGAGGTTCTCGCTGGAATGCAGCTCCCAGCGAGGTTCTCGCTGGTTTCTAGCGAGAACCTCGGTCGTGTGTACGCTGCCTTAGAGTGTTCTGGCAAGGGGAGGACTGTCCTGCTCTCTGATTTTAAACTAAGTAGGCACGAACAGTAGCTGAAAAAAAAAATATACCTGTTATTTCTTTACAGCTTTAAACATTGTAGAGAGCAGCACCATGCAAGAAAAACCTAAAAGAAAACCTAAAAAGTAAGTGTTGAAACGTCTTTATTTTTATTGCTTTACATCAGGGATGGGGAACCTTTTTTCTGCCAAGGGCCATTTGGATTTTTGTAACATCATTCGGGGGCCGTACAAAATGATCAACTTAAAAATGCATGAGCCACCGGCACGAATAGCGGCGACCGCCATAGTGTCCCGAGGGCTGGCTATACTGCCTTATCAGTGGCCTTGTAATATATATGTATGTATGTATGATATATACACATACATACTGACACTGCTAACCAGTGACCACTCCAATACAAAAATACTAGTTTCCTGGCTGTCACTCCTGGCTTTCCACACATGGAGCAAGTAAGGAGAGAAGAGAAAGGGGGGGGGGGGTGAAGAAAATAATGGGGGAATGAAAGGGGGGGATAAGAGGCTAAGGGGCAGAGGGAGAGGTGCTGCTGACATGTGGTAATTGGGATATGTGGATACAGTGTACAGTGGGTATCAGGATGTTCAGGGCTCCTCCTCACACTGCAAAGCCATGCAGACACGTTATGCTGAGAGTAAGACCCTGGACTGATACACTATGCTTCCCCCTCCAGCCTTGCACTAAGTTAGTTGCTCGTCCTCCACAGACATGCTGGACATTGTAGTCCCACTCCCACAGACTCCTCTCCACAATGGGGCACACGGACACAACTATCCCGCCTAGCCTCCATCGCCTCTATTACACACAGCGTTAGCCTTTTACTCACCGAGCATGTACTTCTTCCGGGCTACTCCTGAGTTCTGCTAACCTGAGGAAACCCCTAAGGATGCCAGTCGCTACTGCCAACTCTGCACAGCCTCACAGGCCATGCCCACGCCGCTACTCACCACAGTTCCCGCTTTCCCGACATGCCACGCTCGCCATATCTCTGTGAGGTCATGTGAACAAACACTGATGAGCCGGTGAGGAGGAGAGCGGCCCGGGTAGACTCCGGTGAGAGAGGGGCTCCCGATCTATTCAAAAATGGCGCAGAGCGGCGCCATTACGTTACTGCGCATGCGCCGCCCGGCTGAACGCATACGATCTTTCCCGAGCCTGGCCGGCTTCGGAATGGCGCATGCGCAGTTGCATGGTCGGCTCGCGGACATCTTTTTTACGGGCACCGGATGCCCATAACAGACTTTAACGGACAGCCCAAAAAGGGGTTAAATTTACAGGCTGTCCGTAAATTTACGTACAGTTGGCAACACAGACACTCAGTGGCATGGGGGGGAGGGCCGAATGGAATGATGCGGCCCGCGGGCCGTAGGTTCCCCACCCCTGCTTTACATTATGTCATAAATATTATTTATAAGCATTGTTACATTATTATGTTATATTTTAGTGGTCTAGATATTTCTTCATCACGCTGGCTGAGGACACATGGACTGGTTGCTAGGAGGCTCACTATAATGGATGCCTTGGCCCCAACAACTGTTCCACACTCTTCTAAATATATTTCAGTTCTCGACAAGCATGTTGTTTCTAAAGTGTTTGATGAGGTAAGTGCCCTTTTGTGCAAAATAATGACCATCATTTGAAAATTTTTAGAACATTGAAAGGAAATATACTAAAAATCTTTAAAAAAAAATAGATATATAATAAATCAGCTGGACACAACTTATGTCATCAATAGGTTTTTATTTTTGTTTCTATGTGTAAATTAAATATAATTATGTGTATGTATGTATGTATGTATATGCAGTCACATTTGCTCGGTACATGTTCAGGCTTTTGTGTTCTGCTTTGCAGTGCTGCATAACTGTGCTTTACTTTTCCTTCTCGCAGTATAAGTCTGTGGGTTGACTATCTTACAAAAACACAGACTTCTTATGTGGCTGATATCGTTTTTCAATCATTAAAGCCAATCTGTGGGCTAAACACAAACCCCCCTTCCACACCCATCAAGCTCATTCTGCATGTTTTTTTTTTTTACTTGCCTTGTAAAGCAAAAAGCATTTATCTAGATTCTAGATGTTCTGTCTGGTTCCCTTCCCCACCCTGATTGAAAGTGTAGAGTCATATAATCCAGAGCTGCAGATGTGCACACACAGTCCCATCATATTGACATCACATTACTGGATTCTGAGAGGACCCCCACCACTGGACAGCCAATAGGAACTGTACATATAAGGCAAGCAGTGACATGGACAGCCATTCTTATGGAAACAGAAGACTTGAGATTGGAGCAATTGGGCATTTTTGGTCATTTTGGATTTTTTTTTTGTCATGCCAAATGATCAGAGGAGAGAAGGGTGGGAAGAGTAGGAGTGGTATTTGTCTGGAGATGGGCTTTAACCTCCTTGGCGGTATGATTATTCCAGATTTTAAGTGCTGAAAGCGGTACCATTATTTTGCATGGAAATTTGGCATTTTACATTGTAATTCTTAGGAATAACTCTCTTAAATTTGTCCGAACAAGAGTCTAGTCTAGTCTCGGGTATGATAAAGTTATTATGTAAAAGTGCATGCAGGACACTGGACAGACCACTAGGGACAAAGGGGGTGTGTATTTATTTCATACAGTACTGGAATCTATAAGATTACAGTATACTGTATGTATTGTGTGTATTTACTTTTTTGAATTTGGCACAGATTTCAACCCCCGTGCGTCGTAACATCACAGGGAACGGAGATCGGCGGCACACGGGCACTGTGTGAATCAAGCGATGACACCGCTCGATCACACAGCGAGGAGGCATCACAGGATCCAGGGACAAGGTAAGTAACTCCCTGCCTGTGGACACTGCGAGGCGATCCCAAGTCTGGCTCGGGGCTTACTGCCTTTGGTTCTGAAATTCCACCCCTAGCCAGACTCTGGAATACCGCTGAGGGGGTTAAAAGAAAGACAAAGGAACAGATTTACTAAAACTGAAGACTGCAAAATCTGGTGTAGCTGTGCATGATTCTAACTTCACTTTGTTCAATCAAGCTTTGACAGTAAAACCTGAAAGCTAATTAGTTTCTATGTAGATCCAGGGCTTTTTTTCTGGGGGAACTTGGGGGAACACAGTTCCACCACCTTTGGCTCAGACCCTTTGGTGCCTGCTCACCACAATCACTTGTAAACACATAAGTCTGGTTTCTGTGTTTACAAGTGACAGCTTTGTAACCCCCTGAACTCTGCACTCTGTATGTAATGCAATTCTGGTATTTAATGCCCGTTTACTGTTTGTGAAATCTGAACGGGTCGTGGTTGAGTTCCTGTACCTATTTTCTGAGAAAAAAAGCTCTGTGTAGATCTACACCAAAATTTGACCTTACAGTTTTAGTTAATCAACCACAATGTGTCATTGAGCACCCCCTTTAGTAGCTAATCTACAAAATTCTATGTTCAATCATTTTACTAAAATATGGAAGCTCAAGCTTGTAAAAATGTAAAGGTACTATAAAAAATTACTTTAAAGCGGTATTTCACCCTAAACATAATATCTCCCATGCGATCCAGCATACTGGCGTCAGCGCCAGTATGCTGTTTTTTTTTTTTTTTAATAGCACACTTACTGTATTATTGTAGAATTCCTTTACTGTCCCCCGTGGTGGACGGCGCCAGTATAGCGCGTCACATCTTCCTAAAATACCCGATATAGACTCGGGTAATCTCGGCGAAAATGCGGCGCCTGCGCACAGACCTAGGAGCTGACTGCGCAGGCGCCGTATTTCTCCGAGTCCTACGGCTATGGCGCGTCACGCCCTCCGAAATAGGACTCGGAGAAATACGGCGCCTGCGCAGTCAGCTCCTAGGTCTGTGCGCAGGCGCCGCATTTTCGCCGAGATTACCCGAGTCCATATCGGGTATTTTAGGAAGATGTGACGCGCTATACTACAGCCGTCCACCGCGGGGGACAGAAAAGGAATTCTACAATAATACAGTAAGTGTGCTATTAAAAAAAAAAAAAAACAGCATACTGGCGCTGACGCCAGTATGCTGGATCGCATGGGAGATATTATATTTAGGGTGAACCTCCGCTTTAAGTAAATACAATAATAAGTGCTCTAGCCAAATTTGCCCAAACCCAACCCTAATTCTGCCAGCCATGACAATGTTTAAATTTAATCAGTTCTGTTTCAAAGGAAAACTATGATTGTCCCACCAATTTAGGTTGGATAGAGGGATACGAGGATTGATATTACCTTGGCATAAGAGGATTAATATTACCTTGGCATTTACAGCATACAGTAAAATTAGCGTGACTATATTCACTATTGTCCTAGCTTAAGTATTTTCAGCTGCTCCTCTATGTTCTTTATTGGGGGAGAGAACTATTTAGACATGGCTGATTTCTGATATTATGCCTCATCTTTTCATGATTGGCAGAGTGGAGAAACTCTCAAACTCAGTCTCACTTCTTACAGGTGTGTCCTAGTGTATGTGAGTATATATACCATGTACTGCAGCTGAGTTTTCTTTGTGATATCGGCTCATACTTATTTTAATTGGTTAGTTCACCTGTAACCTAATGATGGCTCATCAGAACAGTAAATCGGTGATTGTGGTGACTAGTTCCAATAGGTAAGGACTAAGTGCTAATATTTGCGTGAAACACATCTACCTCCTTGTCCATCGCTCCGTCTGTTAACCACCTATCATATGAGCTTCTATAAAGAGTTTTTGTGAAAGTGCAGCCATCCAGGATAAAAGCGGGGTTTCCCCCAAAAAATTTTTCTAACATTACATTGAGCAGACTCCTGAGATTGAGAGTATGCTGCTCTTTCTTTTTTTTTCGTACATACCGTTTTATCTATATTTTCACCGCGGCTTCCAGGTAGGTAATCCTGCGGGACTGGGCGTTCCTATACACAGGCTGTGATTGACGTGATGCCGACCGGCGCATACAGCGCGTCATGACTTCCTAAAAGAAGCCGAACGTTGAGTCGGCTCTATACGGCGCCTGCGCACCGACGTTCGGCTTCTTTCCGCAAGTCGTGACGCGCTGTATGCGCCGATCGGCATCACGTCAGCCTGTGAATAGGAACACCCACTCCCGCGGGATTCACTACCCGGAAGCCGGGGGTGAAATTATCGGTAAAACGGTATGTACGAAAAAAAAAGAGCAGCATACTCTTACTCTCTGGAGTCTTCTCAATGTAATGTTACAATTTTTTTTTTAGGGTGAACCCCCGCTTTAATTTTCTTTATGTCCGTCATCCTAATTGTCCTTTTGTAAAAAATCGAAAATCTTGTCGCTGGGTACAATATTTTATTGATTCCTCTAGGATCATCACTGATTTTACTTAAAAAAAAACTGCTTAAAAAAAATAGTACAGTAATTGTAGGAAAACATTTCATTATTTATATTTTAAAATGAGTATGTAAAAAAAAAATGGGTAGAGGTTCAATTTGTTCTGGCTATAGAGTATTAGTATGCAGAGTTGGGTGCTCTTAATTTGTCACCACTGCAGGGCAGCATAGAGCTACTTCCATTTAGCTCTTTCTTCCTCCGTTTTAAAATGACACTTTACCTAACCTAATACATAATTCTGTTCACAATGCTGGTGTTAATTTTAAAAACAATTTATCAAAAACAGCAGCTGCAATCTTTGATTGTTTATTACCCATAATTATATTTATTGAATTAATTTACTGTGCACTTTGTAATATTAGCACAATATTTATATAGAATATTAGTACAGTATTTCTGACCCATATCAGTAAAGCTAGATGCACACACAAAGAACTCCCATGTAATGAGAGCAATTTTTATATGATAATCCTTGCATGTAATCGTAACAAATAGAAACAAAACGCTTTTAAATTGTTCAAAATAATATAGCAGTGTGCTGAAAATGGCAGTTCAAGAACCAGAAGGGTATAAAAATTATGAATTTGTTTAATAGTAAACTGAATAAATTTAGCATTGCCTGCACAGCACTATATTGTCTACTCGAAACATCTGCATTGTGACTTTCTTGTCTGTAATAAAAAAAAAGAAAAAAAAAAAGCGGTGAATACATTTTAGCTGGTTCTCATTTACATGCAGTATAGGAAAAACATCTCTTCTCACTTTCCTTATCTTCACTTTATAATATACATAACTATATATTATACGAATTAAGAAATCCCTTGCAACCTATACCATCTTGGCTTTGCAGCTATCTTGCTTTCCTCCTTCAAATGCCAACTACCACTCTTTCTGAAAATCCTCATTAATTGTAGTCACCCATAGTGCTGGAAAAGGTCATCCAGTGCCCAGGGTGAGTATGGCATACTGCGCCACCCCCCCCCCCCCCCACACACACACACACACTTTTAGGGCTAATAGTGGCATAATGTTTGTACTGTATGTAATGTTTGGGACATGCATATAAATAGTACCAGTGGTACATCACAGCAAACTGAAGAGTTTAAAATTGGTGTACAGATATGGGACCAATAATGGAAAAATAAAATGTCCTTGAGTCGGTAATGTCTGTGCATTGGTGGTGTCACTGGACAGAAAAAATTTCCATGAGTCGGTAATGTCTGTGCATTGGTGGTGTCACTGGAAGGAAAAAATGTCCTTGAGTTGGTAATTTCTGTGCATTGGTGGTGTCACTGGACAGAAAAAATTTCCTTAAGTCGGTAATGTCTGTGCATTGGTGGTGTCACTCGATAGAAAAAAATGTCCATGAGTTGGTAATTTCTGTGCATTGGTGGTGTCACTGGACAGAAAAAATGTCCATGAGTCGGTAATGTCTGTGCATTGGTGGTGTCACTGGAAGGAAAAATGTCCTTGAGTTGGTAATGTCTGTGCATTGGTGGTGTCACTGGAAGGAAAAAATGTCCTTGAGTTGGTAATGTCTGTGCGTTGGTGGTGTCACTGGAAAGAAAACATGTCCTTAAGTCGGTAATGTCTGTGCATTGGTGGTGTCACTGGACAGAAAAAATTTCCATGAGTCGGTAATGTCTGTGCGTTGGTGGTGTCACTGGAAGGAAAAAATTTCCTTAAGTCAGTAATGTCTGTGCGTTGGTGGTGTCACTGAGAAGAAAAAATGTCCTTAAGTCAGTAATGTCTGTGCGTTGGTGGTGTCATGGAAGAAAAAAATGCTGCTTCTTTGCTGTAACTTTGAGGACTGATTGACATTTATGTCAGTGGGATGAAGTTGGGGAGGGGAGCTGGTGCATGGAACTAAACAGCTCTAAAGCCTCGTACACACAATCAGACTTTCTGCGAACAAAGCATAGGACTTTTGTCCGAAGGGCGTTGGCCAGGAATTTGTCTTTGCATACAAACGGCAAAGAATTGTGTTTTTTCAGCTTTTTAGCGCCATACTTTGGGCAACTTCTGCTAATGTTATGTTCTGATGAACATTGCTTCAGAGCATGCATGTTTGTTCTTTGGCGCTTTGTACGACGGACTTGTGTACACACGATCTGATAATCCCACACCACGCAATTGCTGGTGAAAATTTTGAAAGCATTACTATCCTTTATCCTATACATTTGTCTGTGAAAAATCCGACAACAACTGTCCAAATGAGCATACAAATGGTTGGATTTTCCACCAACAGCCTGTCATCACACAATTCCCGTCGGAAAATCCGATCGTGTGTACGAGGCTTTTAGTGTGCATTGTGTTGCATGTTAACATGCATTGTGTTAGGACAGCTCATGTATTTAAATAGGTTGTCCAAAGCACAACAATGGGCCAAAAATCCAACTTGCAGCATTCTCTGCAATGAACCCTCCTGCAAGGTGCATTTGGGTGCTATTAAAAATGAATAGCACCCAATCGCGGCAGTGCGCATTACATTCAATGAATGCCATTGTATGTAATGCACATTGCAGCACATTATTGCAACGTGATAGAATGAATGAGTCTGCCAGCTGATTGAAAACTTCGCGTTTTCTGTTTGGCTGATATTTAACAGTAGTTTAGAAGAATAATTGAAGTTGTTTATCTGCTTTGTTGCTAAAGGCTAATCTACAGTTCTCAACATTAAATACAGAATAGGCCTATTCACACCACAAATTTGGGCTGCATTGCCCAACGCAGACGCAACCTAATGACCAGCTGAAATACATGATTTCTTATAGGCCCAGTTTACACCAATGTGCTGCACTGGTGTATGCTGGGCAAATAAGGAACATGTTGTATTTACACACCGCATGGTGTGCAGAAAAGTTTTAATGTGCTGCAGTGTATGTTAAAGAAAGAAAACTAACTATTTTGTAGAACGTACTTTGCCACTTTAATTTAAAACTTTCTATTGACTAGCATTTTGTAATATCATGGTTATTCATAAACAAAGATGATTTTTATCATTATGGTTGTTATTTTTTCTAAAAACATATGTTATGCTGTAACTGCTGAAGTTATTTTTCCTGCCAACATTACAGCTGCAATGTTTCCTGCCAACATTGCAGCAGCCATAATCTTCCCTGCCTCCTTATTACATCCCTTTATCCATGTTAAGTTGCTATGGCAGCCCCTCATTACCATCAAGCCAGTGTGTGCTCTCAATAGCCTGATAACAAGAGTGCGTTACTTGATCTGTTTCAGGAGATTAATTCATTATACCCCTCATTAGAATACTCATTGCCTTACAAGAAGCCATGTGCTGGGTGCTGGACACGGCATTTGGGTAATTCACTCACACTGTCGCACATGGAGTTTTTCAATCAGTTTTTGTAAAACTGCCAAAATCCACATTACGTACAGTATATGAACAGCAAAATAAGAAAAACATCATCCCGCAAATTAAAAAATTGTTATCATAGAGCTATAAACATGGTGCTGAGGGCACATCTTCCCCTGCAACCCTGAGGTGATGATAGCCATACCTTACCGCATTTATCAATGTTGTGCTCCACTTTTGTATACATTTTCACTTTCATCTCATGTCTGTTACGCTAGTTAAGCCTACTGTTTAGAGGACATTGGAAAATAATTGGTACTTCTCTAATAAAAAGTAGACAAGCCAATGGCTGAACAATCCCAACAAATGTGTGTGAGATGTGAGGTTCCAGTTAGGTTTTACTCTAGAATTCTATAGATTCTAGTTACTACTTGAATTTTAAAAGGAATGTACAGTATCGAGTTTAGGTTAGTCAGTTCAGTAACTCCCATTTTCTACCCCCTTCCATATGGCTGTGTCTGAGGTTTCTAGTGGACTAGTCTAAAGCCGATGGAAAAACTGCCCAAAAACCGTCAGACAAAAAAAGAGAACCAGCTCTTTTTTTTTCCCGCCTTTTTTCCTATGGGAAAAACTGTGATGGAGCATACACACAACCCAGATTCCCGACCAAAGCTCCATCGCAGTTTTCCTGTCGGGAAAACCTCTCGTGTGTAGGGGGAAAGAATGACCGAGCAGGTTCTCTGCTTTCCCCTCTGGATTTCCCGTCAGAAATCCTGCACGTGTGTCCGGGGCATAAGGGAAGCAGATTCTGCTGTGCTCTCTTTAGGAACCAATAGTCCCTTTGGTCAATTCAGTGTTAAAGTGGTTGTATACCCGCGATTCATTTTATTTTTATTTTTTTTGCCTGAAAGGCAAAAGCCATAATGAGCTAGTATGCACTGCAAGGTCCGGCGGCTGCCAGCCCTTTAGCCGAGGATCCCCGCTGCGCATGCGCCGCTGCAATCAGCGCGCATTGCTGGGGGAATATCTCCTAAACCGTACAGGTTTAGGAGATGTTCTTTATACCTACAGGTAAGCCTTATTATAGGCTTACTTGTAGGTAAACGTTACAAAAAACCCTATACAACCACTTTAAGGGCACAATCTGTAAGAAACTGTTATTTGAAATACAATTGAAGCCCTGTACACACAATCGGTCCATCTGATGAGAACGTTCTGATGGACCGTTTTCATCGGTTAACCGATGAAGCTGACTGATAGTCAGTAGTGCCTACACGCCATCGGTTAAAAAAACAATTGTGTCAGAACACAGTGACGTAAAACACAACGACGTGCGGAAAAAAATGAAGTTCAATGCTTCCAAGCATGTGTCTACTTGATTCTGAGCATGCGTGGATTTTTAACCGATGGTCGTGTCTACAAACAATCGTTTTTTTGCTATCAGTTAGGTATCCATCGGTTAAATTTAAAACAAGTTCGCTTTTTTTTAACCGATGGATAAATAACCGATGGCGCCCACACACGATCGGTTTGGGCCGATGAAAACGGTCCATCAGACCGCTCTCATCGATTTAACCGAGTGTGTGTACGCGGCCTTAGAATGAGTATATGTGTATGTGAATATAGGCATATGTTTTTTCTTGTGAGAAAAAAAATATAGGGTATATGTTAGAGCTGCATGATTCTGGCTAAAATGAGAATCACAATTTTTTTACTTAGAAGATAGATCACGATTCTCGTAGCATAACATCATCTTTCACATTAAAACAAAAAGAATTTGGGCTAACTCTTCTGTTTCGTTTTATAAAAATGCGTTTAAAAAGACCGCTGGGCAAATTCAGTGTGACATAAAATATTGCAACAATGGCCATTTTATTCCCTAGGGTCTTTGCTAAAATATATATAATGTCTGGGGGTTCCAAATAATTTTCTAGCAAAAAATATTGATTTTTAACTTAAGAAACAAGTGTCAGAAAAAGATTTAGGGCCAGATTCAGGTAGAGTTATGCTGGCGTATCAGTGATACGCCGGCATAACTCACACTTTGCGCCGGCTTATCTGTTTTCTGTATGCGCCGATTTGCTGCAAAGATCCGACAGGCGTAATTGTATTACACCGTCGGATCTTAAATGCAGTTTTAAAATGGCCGCCAGGGGCGTTCTCGCTGATTTACGCCGAGAATATGTAAATCAGCGAGATACGCCAATTCACGAACGTACGCGGGCCCGACGCAGTCACTTTACCCCGTTTACGTAAGGGTTTTCCCGGCGTAAAGTTAAAGCTGCCCAAAGTAGGCGCATCCTATGTTAAGTATGGATGTCGTGACCTCGTCGTATTGGACTTAAGTTACGTCGTTTGCATAAGTCGATTCAGAATGGGCTGGCATAAGTTACGTTTACGTCGCTTTCATTGACAAGTAGCGACGAGATTTGGAGCATGCGCACTGTTTTCTATGGCCGGCGCATGCGAAGTACGTTCGGCGCGTGGACGCGCCTAATTTAATTAGGAGACGCCCCCTACCCGCCTATTTGGACTTAGGCCGCCGAATTTACGTTACGCCGCCGCAACTTAACACGCAAGTGCTTTGTGAATACAGCACTTGCGTGTAAAGTTGCGGCGGCATAACGTATATAAGAAAAGTTACGCCACCTAACTTTAGGCCGCCCTACCTGAATCTGGCCCTTAGAATTTAAGTGATTAAACTTTCTGCATTTACACACAGAAGTTAATCCCTTTGATCTAAGAAGTAAGTTACAATGTTTCCTGTTGAAAATTTTGCAGAGTGCGGATATTTTTTTGACACCGGAGTGAGCAGATAAGTCTCTCCACTTGTTATATGAAAGAATCGTCAAACTCTGCCATAGAGATCGTCAGGGGGGTTGAATCGAGATCATGATTATTTAACGATTAAATGTGCACCTCTGGTATATGTATATACTATATACTAATAAATATATGTATATATATATATATATATATATATATATATTTATATATATACACACTCACCTGCCACTTCACTTTATTAGGTACACCTGTTCCATTGCTTGGTTACAGAAATTGCTAATCAGCCAATAACATGGGAGTAACTCAATGCATTTAGGCGCCTAGACGTGGCTAAGACAACTTGCTGAAGTTCAAGCCGAGCATCAAAATGGGGATTCAAGTAACTCTGAACGTGGCATGGTTGTTGGCGCCAGACAGGCTGGTCTGAGTATTTCATAAACTGCTGCTCTACCGGAATTTCCAGCCACAACCATCTCTAGGGTTTACAGAGAATGGTCCGAAAAAGAGAAAATATCCAGTGAGAGGTAGCTGTGTGGCTGAAAATGCCTTGTTGATGCCAGAGATCATATGAGAATGGGCAGACAGGTTTGAGATGATTGAAAGGCAACAGTAACTTAAATGACCACTTGTTACACCCAAACTATGCAGAATACTATTTTCTAAATGCACAACATTTGTATATGGTTTGTTTGTGGCTGAAAGATTCCTTTAAAATTCTTTTTTTTTTTTCTTTTTTTTTTGGGGGGGGGTGGCATTTTTGGCTTTTCATCCTTTTGGGTTATTTTTATTTTATGTTGGTAGGGCTTTTTTTATTTTTCCAATCATTTTTATTGACATTTTTTGGATTAAAGAGTAAGGACCATGGCATTGGTATTTAACAGTGTACAGTTTTTTTAGTCAATAAAAACATATGTTTCAAGCAAGAATAGTTTACCTTCTACTCTATTGAGGCATGGCCTGCATTTTCTGATATAGTGGTGATATAGTGTTGGCCTTTTTTTAAATGTAGGATGCTCAAATTGCATCATTCCCTTGTTCCTGACCATCTGTTCTATGAGATGTCTGTTGCATGAGCCATCTGCTGCACTGTTTGAAAAACAAAATAGCAAAAACAGTGTGCATCTACAGCACCTTATATCATATTAGTCACATTTACCACATAGTCCTATCCCCATAATAAAAATAAAAGTTAGGCATATGTCAGTTAGGACTGTTTTGCTGCTATCCTTGCACTGCTTCATCATCTATAGTCTCTCAATCCTTGAGTTAAAACACCTGCCTGTGCCCCGTGTCTCTAGTACATATCAGTCTAGTCTAGACTCTGACTAATTTTTATTCTGCTCTATCATCTACAGTTTGCTCATTTCTAATAAGGGTTTGATAGAAGATAGTCAGTGGCAGGATGGTTTTGCATCAGCAAGAACAGGGCAAACTCAGCAAACTGCTAGCCAATTGGTTGGTCAAGCAAGCCAAAACTCCACAGCCAAATATTTGCACTCAATATTATGTAACACTATCTAATAATACATAAACAACTGTATATAAATCAGTCCAAAATGTCCCATAGATCACTGGCACAATTAACAAATATGCTGCAGGGAATTGAAGGACAGCATAAGAGGGGCATACATCCTATCAAGCCTTAACTTATTTTTTTTCCAGACATACACTTTAAATTTAACATATACACAGCGCTTTTCTTCTCAGAGAATAGGGGAACCCCCCACTTTGTGTCTTTGCCTCCAACTCACCTCCGAGCACTGACCCTTGGTCCCCCCCCACCCACCTCTGAGCACCGACTCTTGATTATTCCACCCCCTACCCAGCTCCCACTAGGGCCCCTTTTCAAGAATATAGAGCCAGCAGCAATAGACCCATCCCCAGCAATAATAGACCCCAGCAGCAAAAACAAATCTCCCAGCAGCCAACATCAATAGACTCTCCAGCAACTGTAGACCCCTTCCTAAACAGTACAATTGACCCCCAGTAACAAAAGATCCTCCACCAGCATAAATAGATCCCTTCCAGCAACAATAGACACCCCATCAGCCAGCATCAGTAGACCCTCCATCTTTTAATCATACATACAATTAGTTGCCATATTTTCTGCCAAAGGTCAGACCCAAGACAAAGGCCTTATAGAAGAGAAACACGCTATAGATTTTTGGTTGTTTTTTGCACATACACTGCAGTAGTACTACTAAGGCCTCGTACACACGACCGAGGAACTCGTCGGTAAAGACACATAGTTTTCCTCGACGAGTTCCTTGACAAGCTGTCTTTGGGTACACACTGTCAAGACCAAATCTCCTTGTTCTCAAACGCGGTGACTTCAATACATAGACGGCAGGGGAAGTTCGATTCCACTGGCACAACCCTTGGGGCTGCTTTTGCTAATCTCATGTTAGGTAAAAGTTTGGTGAGAGACATTTGCACTTTTCAGTCTGTTACAGTGTGACAAATGTGCTATTTCCAATACAAACGCTACTTTTACCGAAGGTGCGCGGGTTTCTAAGTATACACACCAACGTGTTTCTCGTCTAAAACTAGCCCGACGAGGAACACGACGAGGAAATTGAGACTCCTGTTGAGGAAAAAGAGAACTTGCTCCCTTTTTTCCTTTCTCGATGAAAAGCATACACACGACCGGTTTCCTCGGCAAAAAAGCTCTGCCACCAAGTTTCTTGATGGATTCTGTCGAGAAAACCAGTCGTGTGTACGTGGCCTTCGAGAAGCTGTATACTTGGCTAGTGCCCAGATTAGCAGATTTTGTTGTCAGTTTTAAAACTGTGTATTACACTTTGAATGAAGCCTGTGCATTTAAAGCACAGCATTTGAGAAAATTCCTGGTCATTTTTACAGAACTACCGCACTCAATTTGTAAGGTGCTGTACAATTAAATGCTGCATGCAGTTAGTGGGGGCTGCACTATAATGCATACATTGCATACCTGTTGTCACACATATAATAAAAAATCCCTTAAATAATGCATTTTGAAAAAAAAAACAGCCAGGATAACTATATCTGCCTTATTGCTGGCAGTAGGGCCTCTTGTGTGACTGAGTTCTACTTTATATACTAATATTTGATGCTAAACAATGGCAGATTTAAAATGTGTGTATTCTGTTGCTATAGACATGTGAACAACCATGTTTTACATGCTTATGTGTCTTCCAGCATTGCACCACACAGTTAGATATACAAACTTACGGTGAGGCCAGTTTGATAATAGTGACAGTGTAAAATGTTACTGAATGTTTTATATAGCATTTTAATTGTCAGCTCCGTGGACTTGTCTCATGGAAATTAAACAGACATATTTCACTGTAAAAATAGCTATGCATATATAATATGTTGGGTAAACCATGAATTAAATCACAAATCTTTTAATGGTAATGTATGTTAATTGTTTCAGGTATTCCCCTTGGCTCATGTAAGTGGAAACAAGAAACTTATCACATTAATTAATCCCCAAGCTGTGAATCTCTCAGAGTACAAGGAGAAGCTTGAGCAGGCAATTAAGTTATACGAAAGGTACATTTTGCATCTTAAGTATTCTTTTTACTAGACAATGCAACCCAACAACTGGCATTCATTTACACAATTTCTTTCAGGTTCCCTTCCTCAGAAGTCAAACATAGTTTAGCTGACTTGTTTAATAGGGCTAAGGCCTCGTACACACGACCGAGGAACTCGTCGGGAAAGACACATCGTTTTCCTCGACGAGTTCCTTGTTAGGCTTGTCGAGAAACTAGACAAGCTGTCTTTGCATACACACTGTCAAGACCAAATCTCCTCGTTCTCAAACGCGGTGACTTCAATACATACAACAGCAGGGGAAGTTTGATTCCACTGGCACAACCCTTGGGGCTGCTTTTGCTAATCTCATGTTACTGCGTGTTAGGTAAAAGTTTGGTAAGAGACATTTGCACTTTTTAGTCTATTACAGTGTGACAAATGTGCTATTTCCATTACAATCGCTACTTTTACTGAAGGTGTGCAGGTTTCTAAGTATACACACCAATGTGTTTCTCGTCGAAAACTAGCCCGACGAGGAATATGACGAGGAAATTGAGACTCCCGTCGAGGAAAAAGAGAACTTGCTCTCTTTTTTCCTCGCTGAGTTCCTCGACAGTTTTCTCGAGGAAAAGCATACACACAACTGTTTTCCTCTGCAAAAAAGCTCTGCCACCAAGCTTCTTGATGGATTCTGTCGAGAAAACCGGTCGTGTGTACGCGGCCTCAGAGGAGTGTGTAAAGTGGACTAATACATTACGATTATTGAGGATTCAGTTTCCTATGGATAACTGTACTTTGCACATCATCACTGCACAGTGTAGACAGCAACATGTCTACAGACCAGACCTGAGCAACATGTCTACAGACCAGGACTGAGCACAAGGAGCACATCTGTGCCACATACCTGTTTGATTCTATAGGGCTGATTTACTAAAAGCAAATAGGCTGTTTACTTGAAGTTCCGTTGACTTCCTTCGCTCAATAATGTGCAAGTAAATGTACTATTTTTAATTTTTCTTGCATGTAATTGGGTAATGTTTGCTTAGTGAATTTTTACCACATTCCCTTAGCTAAGGAAAACATTCCTTTACAAAGTTAACAGCCTATTTGGTTTAAGTAAATCAACCCCTATGCCAGTAACCATTATTATTTATTTCTTTATTGTATTACCCTCATTTGATTACTAAATACATTGACCATAGACTGCTGTGATATAAGAAAAGAAAGTTGCTTGATTTCCAAATCAACACAGTCACTGTTGATGGTTAAATCCCTTCTGCATCGCTATCATATTCTGCCAGCCGGGAGCCTTCCCGGCTGGAAAAACACAATGATTATCACTTTAATCAGTCAATAGAATTGGCTACAATCAGCCTGGTCCCTTCTGAACTGGCTTAATTTTGATCCATGTATGGCTGGCTTAAAGTGTTACTAAACCCAGGACCCTGCATTCACTATATATGTTTATTTGTGTAAAATGTTTGTTATAAAAATGGCCAATTGTATGCTAAATGTACTGTATGTATAAATGCATGTCTTCATCTACAGAGAATGAGAGTACATAGGAACTATTCATTTGTAACTGTTGTTTTTTTAAATTTTAATTTATGTGAATTTTTTTGTAAAGATGCAAGGAAAGAAATGCAGTAGACATGTCAGCCAGTAAAATTGCAAGCCAGTCAACAATAAATGCACATAGGTTGGGTAGGTTCATTATAGGTTGACAGTAAGGGTGGAGGGGAAAGTGCTAGGGAGGCTGGTCCTGGGCTGGAACATCCCCATAAATACACTCGTTGAGTGACATTGGTAAAAAAAAGTCAGGGACCAGCATTGCTGGAGCAGAGTGATGCTCCTAGCTCAGAGGAATAACTTTTCCCAAATTAGGATGGTGGGTGAATCCAAGGGAAAGTAAAGACAGATTCTGGTGGTAGGGGACTCAATTCTTAGAAGAACAGAGAGGGCAATTTGTAACAAAGCCCTGAAGTGCCAAACTGTATGTTGTCTACCGGGCACTCAGGTTCGGGAAACAGCAAACACAGGTTAATTTGTTTCATTATAAATCACACAAATAGGAAACATAAGGTGAATACAAAGACACTGAATTTCAAAAGAGCCAACTTCCCTAAACTACGATCCTTGCTAGAAGATACTAAATGTGATAAAATCTTAGGAACAAAGGAGTAACCAAAACTGCAAAGTTTATCTTCACGATACTTCACAGGAAGCACCCATGACTAACAGAGGATAGAATTAGAAATTTACTTGAAAAACTTAACAATAAGTCACCAGGCTTGCACCCGAGGTTCCTTAAAGTGGATGTAAACCCACTCTCATCCTTTCTAAACTACTACCATAGTGCTGATCTATAAGGATATACATTCCTCCTGCATGTATCCTTACCTGTCAAATGTCTCCCCTCTGTCTGTTATAAGAACTTAAAAACGTCAAATTCTGTGGGTGGGTCTGTTGTTTGGAGCTCGGTGTGGAGTTGTTGCTGACCTCTGTTCGCATCCTTAACCTTAAAAAGGCATGGGTGAGTTTCCATTACCATGCTACATATTCTAGCTACTCCCGGGGGGTTTGCGTACTGGTTCATAGATCCCTCCCCTTTCAGCTCCACAGTATTAGGAGAGCGGGAGATATATTATTATGCATGTGAATATTGCTGCTGTGGACTATGTGTTAGTGGGAATTTACCCACCTCCTTCTGCTGATATTTCCCTCCTGTATGACATTATGAGATTAATCATACAGCAGGCATGTCCGAAGTCTGGCCGGGGGGCCAATTGTGGCCCCCATTCCAGTTTAATGTGGCCCCCCATGTACAGACTCAATCAATCGAATCGCAGATCTCCTGACCTCTCACAGTGGGCGGATACTTTTGAACTAATTGATGCTTGGCGTCATTTCTATCCCCCTGAGAGGGCATATACTTGTCACTTCTCTGCGTCTGGATCTCTCTCCCGCATCGACCTGGGATTCATTACACAGGCGTCGCTGCAGAGGGTGTCGAAGGTTCAGATCCTCCCCAGGGGCGTCTCAGATCACGCCCCCTCATTTTTACTGTCCTCTCGGGACCTTCTTGGGGGCAGAAGTTTTGGAGGCTGTCTGGGTACTGGATAGCAGACCCTACAGTCCAGGAAGACCCGCCTGAGCACTTTGTAACTATTGGCTTGAAAATGCTGAGTCGATGGGCCCCTTGGTTATTTGGGATGCCTTTAAGGTATGGTTGCGGGGGGAATATATTTCCCACATTAACAACAGCCGGAGGCGATCTTTGCAGTCACTGGAGGAACTTGAGAGGGAACTTAATACTAAGGAGGCTAGTTATGTCGCTGATCCTACCCCCCTAAACTATGGGGATTGGCAATATGCGCTCAGGGCGGTTGAACTTCACAGATTGGACATGACCAAGAAATCAATGCTGGATGTAGCGCAATGAGTATTCGGGATAAAAATGGGAAACTTTTGTCATGGTTATCTCGCGGGCAATCCTCTGGTACTCTGGACAGGTTTAGGCATTACTATTGCTCCCTCTACTCCACTAGGGTTAACTATGGCGCGTTAGAGCTCCGGGACTATTTGGATGCGGTGGATTTTCCCGCCCTCTCTCAGGATACCAGGGAGGAATTAGAGCAGGCTATTACCCTTGAGGAGGTCCAGATCACCATAGCCCAATTGCAGCCGGGTAAGACTCTTGGAGCAGATGGAATTCCAGTGGAATTCTACTCTACTTATCAAGACTTACTTGCTACTAGACTTACTAAACTATTTGCTCATTTTACGCAGTTGGAGTCGTTGCCAGAGTCTATGTCTGAGGCAGTGATTGTCTTGGTTCCCAAGGCGGGTAAGGATCCCGAGGACTGCGCATCGTACCGCCCGATTTCGCTAATTAATGTTGATGCAAAGTTGTTGGCCAAGGTACTGGCTAATCGCCTGACGCAAGTTCTAGATGAACTTATTCATGTGAACCAGATGGGGTTTATGCCCGGTAAGGGAACAGACATCAATTTGAGCAGACTCCATCTCAACCTTTCTATTGCTCATGACAATGGCAGAACCAGAGTCATCGCCTCATTGGATGCCGAAAAGGCGTTCTACTCCGTTGAGTGGGGTTACCTTTGGGAGGTTTTGAGCAGGTTTGGCCCTTGCTTCTTGCACTGGTTGCAACTCCTTTACCGAAGCCCCTCAGCCTGCATACGGGTTAATGGTAGGGTCTCCGAGAGCTTTCCACTGTACGTGTCAGGGGTGCCCCCTATCCCCTTCCCTTTTTGCTCTGGCGTTGGAGCCCCTGGCCATTCTACTGAGGACATCCCAGCGGGTGGAGGGACTGAAGGTCTGCTCCTTGGAGGAGAAGGTGTCTTTGCGGATGATGCCCTGCTGTATTTGCACGATGCAGACTCCTCCTTGCGGGCTGCCCTGGGGATCTTTGATGGGTTTGGTCGCTTCTCAGGGGTCTGAATTAATTGGTCGAAATCTGTGCTTTTTCTCTTAGATCCCCTGTCCCGATACTTGGCTGCAGTGGGTTGATAGCTTTAAGTATCTGGGCATTTAATTAAATCGTGATCCTGCTGAGTTCTATGGCCTTAACCTACATCCTGTGCTCCTAAAGTTGAAAGCTAGGTGTGCCTCCTGGGGGTTCTTTGCCACTGAACCTGTTGGGGCGCATTATTCTTATAAAAATGTGTTTCTTCCCAAATTCAATTACATCTTTCGGAACTCCCCGGTGTGGATTCCGGGTACATTTTTTAGGGACCTAGACAGCTGCATTGGAGCCTTTATTTGGGGGGGGAGCCACTCCCCGTCTGGCAAGATTCACCCTGTGTCTCCCTGCGAGATGTGGGGGATTGGGTCTACCCAAATTCCAGGTATATTACTGGGCGGCCGTACTTGTTTCGGTTCGCTGGTGGTTTGTACGCTCCAGGACTAATGCAGCCGTGTGCCTTGAGGCGGCCATACTGGGCTCGCTTGGTGACCTGGGGAACTTGGTATATAGGGGTGGTGGGGCTTACAATGACACCGGGGAGGGAAAATTGCTAATTGGGCCCAATTGGACATTTTCACTTAGGAGTGTACTCACTTTTGTTGCCAGCGGTTTAGACATTAAAGGAGAAGTCCAGCCTGAGTTTTTTAGGCTGGGCTTCTCCTCTGGGCCACATGAGTGCAATTCGTTTTCCACTCCTGTGACCCATTTTCAGCAGAGAGCGGTCTGAAGTCCGCTCTCTGCTGACATCACTGCCATCAGTTGGGGCAGCATGTCATCCCGACTTCCAAGTCTGGATCCACCAGCTGCCCTGATTGATGGCAGTCTTAGCGTCTAAGTGAGCCACTGAGACGGCCGCTCCCGATTCCTTCACCTCTCAGCGCTCCAATGAGTGCGGAGAAGTAGAGCAGAAGCTATGCTGACTGACAGCATCGCTCTGCTCAGGGAGGAGAGTCATCGGCGGTGTTCAGTGGCTCAGTTCTCAGTGCAGAGACGCCGGGGGACAGATGCAGCATCAGTCTGATGCTCAATCCACCGAGGTAAGTATGATTAGGAAAAACAAACAAACACAGACTTCTTTTTTTAATGGCTGTGTGTTCGGTTCTTTTTAGGGGACAGAAAATGTACACTGTTATACAAGGTGTGCACTCACTACTTTACATTGTAGAAAAAGTGTAATTTCTTTAGTTTTGTCATATGAAAAGATATAGTAAAATATTTACAAAAATGTGAGGGGTATAAACTTTTTTTTTTCTGCTATTTTTTTTTTTCCGACGAAAGTAGAGTTACAATTTAAAATATTTTAAACCCCTGTCCTAGGGACTGTTTAAGCAGAAGCCAGTAACAATTTGCAGGATCCATGCCACAGACATTTGTTTAATTATGTTAATGAAATTGGATCAGAAGTGGAGCTTATATCACATCCAGAGAGCTTTAGATTGGACTGTGCAAACTGCTGTAAAATCTTAGTGATTTCCAAAAGTCTTTCCCATGTGACCCTGAAATAATAATAGGGCTGATGAGAGATGTGCTTTTCTCATCTCTTTATGTAGATGATAATTTCATGGCTACAATATGAGATAATGAAGTGGTGCTAAAGGAATACAAATCACACTGGATATCCTTGAAACAGTATTATTGTATTAACTCTTTATTAAAAAGTATAATGCAGAACAATTTAGTATTAAAAATGAAAACAGTGCAAGTTAATATAAACATTAGAAAAAATTACCTGGAGTTGTGTAGTGATTATAAGAAAAGAGATACAATTCCCGCCTGGCTGAATGTGGTGAAGGTGCAGTGCACTTTTGGACTGTAACACTAATTCTAATGCTATCATGGGTGGAAGAAAAGAAGATCGTTTGATTCCCAAAATAACACAGTCAGTGTTGATGGGAGAATCCTTCCTACAGCGCTATTGTGCTCTGACAGCCCTCCCTGCCGACAGAACACAATAACCAATGTTGCCCGTTACAGCCAGTGGCACTAATTGTTTGTGAAAAACATGACAATCTAATCGCCTTGTGTACAACTAGGGTGCCCATACATGTATAGAAACTCAGATGGTTCCTGCTCAACTGCATTGCATTGATTGATCGACTTGTATACAACCATACTGTGTGTTTTTTTTTCTGAACGATTAATGCCGCCGGCTATATATAACTCTATGCTCTAGTGACCGCTGTGGCTCAAGTGGAATTAGCTTATTTACTTGATCCCTCTGATAGCAGCAAGTAGTTATGGCAAGAGATCCTTTGGCAGCAAAAACATGAATTTTTGAGCAAGGGGACAAGTCTATCCTTAGGCTGGAATTTTTAGCTAAAAAACATGAATTTTCATGCAGAAAAAAACCTGGACCGGATGATTTTCACTTGGATTTTATAAGATATATATATAGGGCTTTACCATAAATTTGGCTTTATTTATCAATTCCATCATACACAGCGACCAGGCTGACTTCACGCTGGGCATAAGTGTCAGTGTCCACATGATAATTGGGAACAGAGAGTTATAATTTCTCTACAAGCTTACAAAGCATTTCATTTGGTTGAGTGATCTTACATTAGGTTTGGTTTTGACAGGTTTTTCTTCAGACCTTCTTAAAGGGTAGCATACAGACTGACACCCTGCAACAACGATCGCCGCGATGCGCGCCCCCGGGGGCGCGCAGTGGCTCAATATCCTGAGGACGTCATATGACGTCCAGTCAGGATATTGAAACCACTTTGCCGACGTCTTTTTGTTATAGGGCGGGCGGCAAGTGGTTAAGAAAAAAACTCTTGGACGCGCATCTTAGTAAACACAGTATACAGACATATGGAAAATGATTTTCGACATGAACACACACACACCCACACAGGTTGAACTGTATGGTCTTTATTCAACTTTAACAACTATGTAACTATGCTGATTAAAAGTCAGTCCAGTCAGGTTTCATCTTGCGGGATTGATAACATTTATGCCTCATGCGCACTGGCATTTTTTTCAGCCTGTAAAAGTACCTCGATGTAAGCCTATGTGTCCATACAAACATAAGCATTCACAGGTGTATTAGATGAGGCGCGTTTAGAGGCTGAAAGAAAAAAAAACACCAAAGGCATGCTCAGGAGAAGACCAAAAGAGCAGAAAAATAGCTAAAAATGCCTTTGGCACATTTAGACATGTTTGAGTGTTAATGGGTTCCAATTGCCAGAATGAATTAATAGAATCAATTAATGCTCAAATGTTTGAAGCGCCTAAACATGTCTAAACGCATGTGCAGTTTTTTAAGCTTTTTTTTAAGCAGCTTTTCTCCTGCCAGAAGTTCTGTCTTTCAGAGAGGCTAAACAGATGCCTTCTGTGCATGAGGCCTTATGGATCTTTTTGTAGTGGTGGTGGCTTGAGAACATATGACTGAAAACAGATTATACTTTATATGCAGACTTTATGTTAAAAAATGTTGTCATGTGAAAAAATCTTTCCAATTGAGATTCTATGAAAGACATTTCAACTTTATGTTCCAAGCTTTTATACATTTTGGACAGCTGAACTGCGCTGGAATCTGTGTTTAGTTAAGTCTTTGCCTAATCTGTTTAATTTTAATATTCTAATCAATTTAGGTTTGCTTAAAGCATCTTTTGTATCTGTTTCTAGACGCCTAAATGTAGTTGTGTGGAGAGCTTTATCGCAGGAAGAGAGAGATAAGTAAGTATTCATTTTATTTTATGGATTTGTTTGGCTGAAGCAAGATAATGATTACAATTTAACACATAGATTTATTTTTAAAGATTAAAAAATAAATAAATTTAGAAGCGTTGCCCTTGGTACTTAGTCAGGCCTCTGTTGACACTTTATTTTGCTGCATGATCAAAGCGGAACTAAACTCTGGGAAAATACTCACCATGGCTAGTCATGGTCTTCCAATGTCTCATCAAACAGGAAGGCCTGGTTCACACTGGTATGATTTAAGATGCGATTTGAGATGTCAAATCGCATCTCAAATCGGCGGCAATTGTCGGCAATGGCACCGTCCTAATCGGTGCGACGCTGCCTCTGCGGCACTGCACCGATTTCAAAAAGTAGTTCCTGTACTACTTTTTGCGATTTTGTCCCGCGATTTACATTGACATCTGTGCATAAACCTTGACAGATTTCTCTGAAATCGCGTCCGAAATCGGGACTGCCATCGGGAGTGAAATCGCGCGAGTTCAGCTGAACTCACACGGCCTCACTCCCGCAGCCCAGTGTGAACCTGGGCGAAAGGTGAGAAAGGACATCCACTGCAGGTTATCCAATTACAGAGCTTATAGTATACAGTAAGTGTGAAGTCATTTAAAAAAATCTTGTAGATTCACTTCATTTATCTGGAAGGCCATCTGCAGCTGTTCCCACCATGTTACTTATGGGCAAAAATAACAGCTATTGGACAATCCAGTGTGATGTGATGACAGCTGTTCTTTTGAAGGTCAGAAAAGTCAACTGAGATTGATGTGCAAGTTTAATAATTAGTATAAAAAACGTATAAACTGATTTTATAGTCCCTATTATTATAATGTCAAAAACACACATTGGCATATACTGTAATTAAAGTGGTTGTAAAGTCAGAAGTTTTCTTTTATCCTAATACATTCTATGCATTTAGATAAAAAAACCTTCTCTGTGCAGCAGCCCCCCTCAGACCCCCTAATACTTACCTGAGGCCCCTCTCTGTCCAACAATGTCCACGAGTGTCTCAGCCATCCGAGACTCTCTCTCCTGATTGGCTGAGACACAGCAGTGGCCCCATTGGCTCCCACTGCTGTCAATCAAAGTCAGTCGGGGCCCGGTCCAAAGCTCCATGTCTGAATGAACACACGGAGCTGGAGGGGCTAGGAGAGCCGTAGAGGGACCCCACAAGAGGAGGATCTGGACTGCTCTGTGCAAATCCACTGCAACAGAGCAGGTAAGTATGACATGTTTGTTATTTTTATTGAAAAAAAAAAGTCTTTACAATCACTTTAAAGTGGATGTAAACCCTTACATATACCCAGTGAAGTGAACAGCCTCAGATGATACACAGGGATGAAACTAATCTCCCTACATACGTTTTACATCTGTCTTCAACTTTATATACTTTTTAGAATGTGCATATCATGTTAGAATTTTCACTTCTTAATTCAGCAGTAGCAGTGTAGTGTTGGATTACACTGGGAGACAGCTAATTGGAGGAAAGGCACAAACTTCCCTCCACATAGGTGTAGACTTTCAGAGCTGTCCTGTGAGTAAAAACAGCTTTCTGCTAATCTATTTATAGCACCCACCCTGACACAAATTTCAGGCTGGTTTTATCACGTGTCAGAGAACTTGTCAGAAGTTATCATGCTGATAACAGAACGGAGCAGTAGAAAGCCACAGGACTTAGTGCTTTGAAGAGAGATGAGAAAACACTGCAGATATATGTGCCCAGCTCAAATTTCATGAATCGGGTTTACTTCCACTTTAAGCAACATGTGAAATTTTGAACTGTGATGGAAGAACAAAGTAAAAACAAGAATAGTCAATTCAGTCATTTAGGACTAATAATATAAATTATTATACAATACAGGGACTCCCTGATGACTGGTGACGCAAGAGTGGCGTCCGTGCCTCCAGTGGGCTTATACGTGACTGTTATCCATCCAGTTACTTGAGATTTCTGTCACCCCTGTACGTCTCCCCCTTTCCCCTTTTTAGCCTACCCTTAGTTGTACATTAGATAACAGACTCATGTTCTGCGGGTGACAGACTCTCCCGGTAGCGCCCCATTTATTGACTCAATGCGGTGTAACACACTGGGCATCCGATCAGTGCGTAGCAATGCAGTTGACACTGGTGAGATGCTCAACTGTCCATGGGACACTTCATACTCATCCATAGATGAACCCAAACTATGATTGCAATCAGTTGTGTTGTGTAGGGTCCCCCCTCCACTCACAGTCAGATCCTTTTAGGGGTGTTCGGTTGGTGGGTAGGCCCGTAATGGTTTATCGTTTCATCTCTCTTATACACCGTGTCCCCAACTCAACAATTTCTAATTCCTTTCTTACTGGTGGTTTCACATTGATTAGATATCCGCTAATACTACCTATTTGGTGATTCGCGATTAATTAGTTCTCACTTGCTTGATACTCTTGTTTAACTTTCCCATGCTGCTGTATGTGGATTACCCTTAAGTTTTGCCATTTTAATATGTTCTTTTAAGTCTTTGTAATGGTGTTATGTATGGATATTACCACCTACGCTTTTGTAATGCCTCTGTACATGTAATAAAAATCAATAAAAATTGTTTGAAAATAAATATATATATAAATTATTTTAATGAAGTATGAATGTTGTACCTTAATTTCTACAAATACAAAAAATGTGAAATACTAATTTGATCTTTCTGCTAGATTTGATAGTGATGTACCAGTATCATACTTGGAAAATAAAGAGGCTCTGCTACAGGCGCTAGATAGGCTTGGGTGGCCTGTTTCTGCTGAAGGTGTTGTGCTGCTAGAAGATGAAATTTTAGCTGGGAAAACTTATCTTCAGCAAGCCACAGATCTGCAAGAGGCAAGCAAGAATATTTCAAAGGCACAGGTAAGGTAACAAGTCTACAAAAAGTAGTGCTACAAAAACTAAGAAAACAAACAAAAACATGGCAAACATGAAATTAATTACAATAGGGGCTCATGCACACTGCAGCTCAAAGAACCTCAAAAAAGCTGCTCCTACAGGCATTTGCGCTTTTTTGAGCTCTCATTTTCTTTGCCTGGAAATTCCTCTCCATGTTGGCCAATATGTCCATGAACAATATAGGTGTTTTCAGAAATTACAGGCATATGAGCTACTGTCTATTCATTGGAAGTCCTGGGAGGTACAGGAAGTTCCCAGTGGCCCTTCTGTGGAAATTTGGGGAAAAAGCTGTGGTCAACTGTTGTACTTTGGCAATTTTATCTGCCCAATGTTGTGGCCAAATGTCGTTTCTTACTCTGGCCACAGGAATTGGCCACAGGAAGAAACAACATTTGGCTAAAAAAACTGGCCAAAGTAACAGCAATTGCTGTGGGTAATTATTGTGGCCAGAGTAATACACTGCATTTGCAGAATAAATAATAAATAAAATAAAAATAATAGATATATCTATACTGTATATAGATATCTATATATATATATATATATATAATATATATATATATATATATATATATATATATATATATATATGTTACTGGTCAAAATTTTTGTGTTCGATTAATCGTTTTTTTTTTTTTTATCGATTAATCGACTAATTTCGATTAATTATAACGCACATACAGATCCAATTACTTTTAGCTGATTTCCTTGCAGGCTGATTCCCAGTGCAGCTACCAACCACTGGAAAAATGGATAGCAGGATACAAAACACACACAAAGGCAGCACTCGATGGGAATAGCATTAAAACTTTTATAGTCTTCAAGTAGGTAACCAAATAAATATTGCACTGGAGATAAAATCGATGTAGCTACATAAACTGTAAAAATGGTGCGAGTAATACCAAACGGTAGCAAAAGCAGTCATAAAAACATGTAGCCAAGTACGATACTGGTATAAAAATGTGTACAGCGATACCACTGCTGAATACAGATGAGGAGGGGTTATCAGTCCGTTGGCATGTAGATGTCCTGTGAAGGGAACTATCACAACCCCCAGTGGATGGCTGTAGAATCCCAGGTTGATGGAGGGAAGTGTAACAGCCCTTGTGTGTGGCAGATAGTAAGGTCCTGCGGGCATGCAGATATGAATGCACAGCAAAGGAGCCCTTCAGATGGACACGGCAATCCCCGCCGGTGTCTGTGACGTTACCGGATCTCCGACGGAACTCCCAGAAGCCGGCGGAGAGGTGAGTACCAATCAAAAGAATTTTAATCGATCAAAAAGATTTTGATCGATCAAAAAAATTAAAGATTAATCGATCAATTAATAGTTATTTTGCACAGCCCTAATATATATATCTATATCTATATATAGATATATATATATCTATATATATATAGATATAGATATATATATATATATCTATATATATATATATATATATATATATATATATATATATATATATATAGATAGATAGATAGATAGATAGATAGATAGATATACAGTACAGACCAAAAGTTTGGACACACTTTCTCATTCCAAGAGTTTTTATTACTATGAGTCACACTGGAGGCATCAAAACTATGAATTAACACATGTGGAATTATATACATAACAAAAAAGTGTAAAACAACTGAAAATATCTGTCATATTCTAGGTTCTTCAAAGCCACCTTTTGCAGCAGACACATCTCTAGAACAACTGTAAGGCCTCGTACACACGAGTAAATAGATTTGTTCAAAATGGTCTGTCCGACCGATTTGAACAAATCTGTCTGCTGGCATTTTGGTTTGCTCGCGTGTACACACGAGCAAACCAAAATCCCCGCCAGCAGACAGCGCGTTGACGTGTCGGTGACCTGGCGGTAACGTTGACGCCACCACGTCACCGCACCAGGAAGTAAAACACTTCCGCGCATGCGTCGAAACCATTCGGCGCGTGTGCGAGAAGACATGTCTGCTGGTTAGCGTACTAACCAGCAGACATGTCGGGCGGACGGGTTTCCAGCCGACAGATTTCAAAGCATGCTTTGAAATCTGTCGGGTGGCCAAATCCGTCTGTTTGCCCGTACACACGATCGAATCTGTCTGCTGAAACGGTCTAGCAGACCGTTTCCAGCAGACAGATTTGATCGTGTGTACGAGGCCTTAAGAGGAGACTGTGTGAATCAGGCCTTCATGGTAGAATATCTGCTAGGAAACCACTGCTAAAGAAAGGCAACAAGCAGAAGAGACTTATTTGGACTAAAGAACACAAGAAATGGACATTAGACCAGTGTGCTTTTGGTCTGATGAGTCCAAATTTGAGATCAGAAAAGGTGAACGGATGGACTCTACATGCCTGGTTCCCACTGTGAAGCATGGAGGAGGAGGTGTGATGGTGTGGGGGTGCTTTACTGGTGACACTGTTGGGGATTTATTCAAAATTGGCATACTGAACCAGCATGGCTACCACAGCATCTTGCAGCGGCATGCTATTCCATCCGGTTTGCGTTTAGTTGGACCATCATTTATTTTTCAACAGGACAATGACCCCAAACACACCTCCAGGCTGTGTAAGGGCTATTTGACCAAGAAGGAGAGTGATGGGGTGCTGCGCCCAGTGCTTTAACTGGGCCGCAACGCGGCGGTACTCAGTACCGCCACTTCCAAAAATGGCCCTGGAGAGTACCAGCACCTCTCCGTGCGCCCAGTACGTAGGTTTCCCGTATCGGAACTGTGTGCCCGCTGGCGCCGACTCACTGGCTGCCGCGTGCGCTCCTGGCTGGCTCCCTTTCCTCCTGTGCTTCTCCTCATCCCCCCCATGGAGGATTGATTTGGTTCATTCCACCGACGTGCGCCGCGTGACGTCACGCCGGCGGCCAGAGGTGAGAGGTGAGAGAGGGAGGAGGGAGAGAGAGTCAGTCGCACCAGAGAGCAAGAAAGACAACTTGTCTTAGACAAGTCACGAGGTGCCTGCTGCTGCACCTGGGCCTGGCCTGCCTGCCTACAGTAAAAACTGCAGAAAGTCAGACACAGAGACAATCTCTCCTGTAAAAAGTAAGAAAGTATTGTGTATTGGGGAGGGGGTGTTGGACTGAACTGAGGACCTCAATGTTTTTTTTTTTTCTTTAGTCAGAGAAGGCAAGCTCAAAATAACAAACATTTTTTTAAACCGCTATTTTTTATTTAAAAAATGATGGTCACCTCAGCCTGAGGTGACCATCATTTTTTAAATAAAAAATAGCAGTTTAAAAAAATGTTTGTTATTTTGAGCTTGCCTTCTCTGACTAAAGAAAAAAAAACATTAATTGCAGCCTCACTGTGCCACCAAACGCAGTCACTGTGCCACCAAACGCAGTCACTGTGCCATCACACGCAGCCACTGTGTCCATCAAACGCAGCCACTGTGCCATCAAAAGCAGCCACTGTGCCCATCAATTGTCGCCACTGTGCTCATCACACGCAGCCACTGTGCCACCAAACGCAGCCACTGCGCCCATCAATTGTCGCCACTGTGCTCATCACACACAGCCACTGTGCCACCAAACGCAGCCACTGTGCCCATAAATTGTCGCCACTGTGCTCATCACACGCAGCCACTGTGCCACCAAACGCAGTCACTGTGCCATCAAAAGCAGCCACTGTGCCCATTAATTGTCGCCACTGTGCTCATCACACGCAGCCACTGTGCCACCAAACGCAGCCACTGTGCCCATCAATTGTCGCCACTGTGCTCATCACACGCAGCCACTGTGCCACCAAACGCAGTCACTGTGCATCACATGCAGCCACTGTGCTGATCAAATGCAGCCACTGTGCCATCAAACGCAGCCACTTTGTCCATCAATTGTCGCCACTGTGCTCATCACATGCAGCCACTGTGCCACCATCAATTGTCGCCACTGTGCCCAAACGCATCCACTGTGCCACCAAACGCAGCCACTGTGCCACCAAGCGCAGCCACTGTGCCATCACATGCAGCCACTGTGCCCATCAAACGCAGCTACTGTGCCCATCAATTGTCACCACTGTGCCCAAACGCATCCACTGTGCCAATCACATACAGCCACTGTGCCCATCAAATGCAGCCACTGTGCCCATCAATTGTCGCCACTGTGCCCATCACACGCAGCCACTGTGCCACCATTTTTACTGATGCCATGTGGGTTAATTTTTAGTGATGCCATGTGGGTTAATTTTTACTGATGCCATGTGGGTTGGTTTTTACTAATGCTATACCGGTTGATTTTTACTGATGCCATGTGGGTTGATTTTTACTGATGCCATGTGGGTTGATTTTTACTGATGCCACGTGGGTTAATTTTTAGTGATGCCATGTGGGTTCATTTTTAGTGATGCCATGTGGGTTAATTTTTAGTGATGCCATGTGGGTTAATTTTTACTGATGCCATGTGAGTTGATTTTTACTGATGCCATGTGGGTTGATTTTTACTGATGCCATGTGGGTTAATTTTTAGTGATGCCATGTGAGTTGATTTTTACTGATGCCATGTGGATTGATTTTTACTGATGCCATGTGGGTTGATTTTTACTAATGCCATGTGGGTTAATTTTTAGTGATGCCATGTGAGTTGATTTTTACTGATGCCATGTGAGTTGATTTTTACTGATGCCATGTGGGTTGATTTTTACTGATGCCATGTGGGTTGATTTTTACTAATGCCATGTGGGTTAATTTTTAGTGATGCCATGTGAGTTGATTTTTACTGATGCCATGTGGGTTGGTTTTTACTAATGCTATACCGGTTGATTTTTACTGATGCCATGTGGGTTGATTTTTACTGATGCCATGTGGGTTGATTTTTTACTAATGCCATGTGGGTTGGTTTTTACTAATGCTATACTGGTTGATTTTTACTGATGCCATGTGGGTTGGTTTTTACTAATGCTATACCGGTTGATTTTTACTGATGCCATGTGTCAGTTGAGTTTTACTGATACTATCCAATGCTGTATCCTGGCCTAGGCCAACAAGGCCCAGGCCTAGGGCAGCACTTTGCAGGGGGGACATTTTAGTTATGTTCAGTAGCTCTTTCTACAGTAGCTCTTTTTCAGGGTACTTTCTAAGGGTATTTTCATGTTCAGTATTGGGGGGGGGGAGCACCGGCGCCTAATAGAGTACCGGCACCTCTTTTGGCCCACTTAAAGCACCTGGCCTCCAGTCACCGGACCTGAACCCAATCGAGATGGTTTGGGGTGAGTTGGACCGCAGAGTGAAGGCAAAAGGTCCAACAAGTGCTAAGCATCTCTGGGAACTCCTTCAAGACTGTTGGAAGACCATTTCAGGTGACTACCTCTTGAAGCTCATAAAGAGAATGCCAAGAGTGTGCAAAGCAGTAATCAAAGCAAAAGATGGCTACTTTGAAGAACCTAGAATATGACATATTTTCAGTTGTTTCACACTTTTTTGTTATGTATATAATTCCACATGTGTTAATTCATAGTTTTGATGCCTTGTCAGGAATGGTCCCCCCTGTTGGTACATCTGCTTGTCAGTCTGGCTGCAGTACCGACCTCCACCAGCGGGGGGTTCCTGGTCTTCTGGAGCTCACAGCCTTTCATACGTTCAGGTGTGACTTGAACGTAATCATGACACTCCCTATTTATACCCGGCGAGCTCAAGCAGAGCTCGCCCTGGTATCGTCATACTTTCCGGACCTGAGCCTGTACCCTGACCCCGTCTTCTGGACTCTGATTATGTGCCTTGATCCTGTCTGCGATTCTGATCCCTGATCCCGCCTGAACTTGTCTGCCCTGTCCCCTGGTTCCTGTCTCCCCTGAGTTCTTACCCCGCAGCTGGCCCCATCCATCTGCTCCCTGCTCTGTCCTGTCCCATCCTTATCCATCGGCTGTCCCCCCATGTGTATGACCGCGGCCTGGCTTGACCTATGATACGGTATTCCCTTTTGATTATATTTGTTGTTTGCTGTTTGCATTGGTGGTCCTCACTTGTAAATAAACTCCTTTTACTTCACTAGCTTTATTGTTTGGTCTCTCTGTGCAGTCACACAGGTCTGATCTATCATCCCTCCTGACAGTATACCAGGGCCACTCTTTTTTTGTTTTTTTTTGTTTTTTTCCACATCAGCTCATACCTTGCGTGTGAGACCCGCTCATATTTGAGGCTTCAATCGTCTCGACTAGCGGATTTGCATCATTTGTGAATCATTTCTGATTTTCTTTTTACTTCTTCGCATGATTATGTTTTATTTTTATTTTTTTATTTATTTTTTTATTTTTATTTTTATTTTTTTATTATTTTTTTTTTTTGTAGGGGTACCAAATTTTTTTTTTTTCCCCCACCCCCCCTACCCCCCTCCCCCCCCCCTGGTGGCTCCCAGGACTCTCGCATAGGATCTTTTTCCTTACCAGGGCCACTCTTGATCAGACGTGACTGCATTTGGGAACCATCCTGGTGTGGTACATTGCTCTAAACATGGATTACGATGACATCCTTTATTATTCTCTGCTGGCTGAAGAGGATGAAGAGTATTGTCGCCAGGTTTTGGAGGGTTGGACTAGTCACCAGCTAATGGAAACTATCCGATTAGCTCATTCCTGTGTGGATCAGGGTTACATGACTTTTAATGATGTTCAGCCATTAATTCGGTTGTGTGTAAAACCAGCCCTGTCATCTATTCCTGTCGGTAGGGACGATTTCTCTCCCCCCTTCAGTCATGACCAAGTTGAATCTCTGGTGTGGTTATTAGAGGATGATCCGGCGTCTTTTGATGAGTATTATTCCTCCTGTCCCCAGCAAAAGTTATCTGAGTGTATTAGCTGTGTGCAGGCTCTGATTAGACAAGGTGTGTGTGAACCTGCTTTTGTTCAACCTGTACTGCAGGCATGGTCAGATCTCCTGATTCCAGCCAAGCCAGTCCGTTCCAGCCCTACTATTAACCCTCTGCCTTCTCAGGGATCCATCTATCCATCACCAATGGCAACCCCAGCTCAGATAATTCAGCATCCTACCAAAGATTACTACCCAGTTTCTACTTGTACCTACCCTGCCTTTAATCCACCTGTCCGCTCCAACCCTGCTATTAACCACCTACCTTCCCAAGGACCTATCCGCCCATCGCCAATGACAACCTCAGCTTTCGCCCAGTTAATCCCGCACCCTACCAAATATTACTATCCAAATTCTACTAATTGTACCTACCCTGCCTATAATCCACCTGTAACTACTCCACAAAAACCTCCTCCAGTCACCACCCCTGTGTCCCTGCCATATTCCAATCCATCCTCCTACTTAATTCCACCCTCTTCATACACCCCTTCTGTTAACAAACCTGTAGTGTCTAAGTCTAAAAAGAAACGGAAGTACTTCCCAACTCACACCATCGTGCCAGTTACCCAGCCTGTCCCAGTGCCACCTGCTCAGCCTGTCCCAATGCCATCTACTCTACCTGTTCCAGTGCCAGCTGCCCAGCTTGTGCCAGCCTCCCAGCTTGTTCCTGTGCCCGCCTGCCACCCTGATGTTCCTGTGCCCGCCTGCCACCCTGGTGTTCCTGTGCCAGCCTGCCACCCTGATGTTCCTGTGCCAGCCTGCCACCCTGATGTTCCTGTGCCAGCCTGCCACCCTGATGTTCCTGTGCCAGCCTGCCACCCTGATGTTCCTGTGCCAGCCTGCCACCCTGATGTTCCTGTGCCAGCCTGCCACCCTGATGTTCCTGTGCCAGCCTGCCACCCTGATGTTCCTGTGCTAGCCTGCCAACCTGATGTTCCTGTGCCAGCCTGCCACCCTGATGTTCCTGTGCCAGCCTGCCAACCTGATGTTCCTGTGCCAGCTTGCCAGCTCGATGACTTCCAGTCAGCTGTCCAAGTTGATGACTTCCAGTCCGCTGCCCAGGTTGATGATTTCCAGTCCGCTGCCCAGGTTGATGACTTCCAGTCCGCTGCCCAGCTTGATGACTTCCAGTCTGCTGCCCAGCTTGATGACTTCCAGTCCGCTGCCCAGCTTGATGACTTCCAGTCCGCTGCCCAGCTTGATGACTTCCAGTCTGCTGCCCAGCTTGATGACTTTCAGTCCGCTGCCCAGCTTGATGACTTCCAGTCCGCTGCCCAGCTTGATGACTTCCAGTCTGCTGCCCAGCTTGATGACTTCCAGTCTGCTGCCCAGCTTGATGACTTCCAGTCTGCTGCCCAGCTTGATGACTTCCAGTCTGCTGCCCAGCTTGATGACTTCCAGTCTGCTGCCCAGCTTGATGACTTCCAGTCTGCTGCCCAGCTTGATGACTTCCAGTCTGCTGCCCAGCTTGATGACTTCCAGTCTGCTGCCCAGTTTGATGACTTCCAGTCCGCTGCCCAGCCTGCTGTCCCTGTGCCAGTCTGCCAGCCTGCTGTCCCTGTGCCAGTCTGCCAGCCTGCTGTCCCTGTGCCAGTCTGCCAGCCTGCTGTCCCTGTGCCAGTCTGCCAGCCTGCTGTCCCTGTGCCAGTCTGCCAGCCGCTTGTTCCTATGCCTGCTGCCCAGCTCGATGACCCGGAGCCTGCTGCCCAGCTCGATGACCCGGAGCCTGCTGCCCAGCTCGATGACCCGGAGCCTGCTGCCCAGCTCGATGACCCGGAGCCTTCGTCTTCTGCCCAGCTCGATGACCCGGAGCCTTGGTCTGCGGCCCAGCTTGATGACCCAGAGCCTATGCCCTCTGCCCGGTTTGATGACCCAGAGCCTTCGTCTGTTGCCCGGCTCGATGACCCGGAGCCTTCGTCTTCTGCCCAGCTCGATGACCCGGAGCCTTCATCTTCTGCCCAGCTTGATGACCCGGAGCTTTCGTCTTCTGCCCAGCTCGATGACCCGGAGCTTTCGTCTTCTGCCCGGCTTGATGACCCGGAGCCTTTATCCACTGCCTGGCTTGACACCATGAGCCTTCCCCAGCAACAACTGGTTGGAGCGTCCGGAGGCCGCTCCTTTGAGGGGGGGTACTGTCAGGAATGGTCCCCCCTGTTGGTACATCTGCTTGTCAGTCTGGCTGCAGTACCGACCTCCACCAGCGGGGGGTTCCTGGTCTTCTGGAGCTCACAGCCTTTCATACGTTCAGGTGTGACTTGAACGTAATCATGACACTCCCTATTTATACCCGGCGAGCTCAAGCAGAGCTCGCCCTGGTATCGTCATACTTTCCGGACCTGAGCCTGTACCCTGACCCCGTCTTCTGGACTCTGATTATGTGCCTTGATCCTGTCTGCGATTCTGATCCCTGATCCCGCCTGAACTTGTCTGCCCTGTCCCCTGGTTCCTGTCTCCCCTGAGTTCTTACCCCGCAGCTGGCCCCATCCATCTGCTCCCTGCTCTGTCCTGTCCCATCCTTATCCATCGGCTGTCCCCCCATGTGTATGACCTCGGCCTGGCTTGACCTATGATACGGTATTCCCTTTTGATTATATTTGTTGTTTGCTGTTTGCATTGGTGGTCCTCACTTGTAAATAAACTCCTTTTACTTCACTAGCTTTATTGTTTGGTCTCTCTGTGCAGTCACACAGGTCTGATCTATCATCCCTCCTGACATGCCTTCAGTGTGAATCTACAATTTTCATAGTCATGAAAATAAAGAAAACACTTGGAATGAGAAGGTGTGTCCAAACTTTTGGTCTGTACTGTAGATATATATTGTAAGATCAGACTCGGTAAGTGCATTTTCAATAAGTGCAGCTGTCCAAAACAGGGAATGGTAGCCCACTTTTAATTAAAAAGAACGGAAAAGTTCACAAAGACATCCGTAGCCCACACAAGGGCTTCCACCATTACTGTATCCTGCACAATCAGGATACAGTAATGGCTGTGGCTGTGGTAAAGAGTCAAGCTCTCTCCTAGCTTACTCCCGATCAGCTCTTTACTGCTCTGCCACAAACACCTGCCTCCTGCAGACATGCATGCTCTGGCTGCCCCATGCAGCCTCTGACCCCTGCAGAGGAATGGAAGTCCACCTGACTCCCATGCACAGACTTCCTGTCTGTCGGGTGGGGCCCTAAACCATAGTCAGGTCACAACTAAATAGCCAAGTACACAGCTGTGTAATCAGCGTGCCTGTCTCTACAAAATCTGGCATAAATTAGCAATCTCTCAGGTAGCACGGGTCCCACTGCCACAATATATATACTGCCTATATACAGTATATACAGTACAGTAGATACAGTACAGTATATACAGTGGGTAAAATAAGTATTGAACACGCCACCATTTTTCTAGGTAAATATATTTCTAAAGTTGCTATTGACATAAAATGTCAGTAACAACCCATGCAATCCATACATACAAAGAAACTAAAACAAAGAAACCAAAACAAATAAGTTCAGGAATTAGGTTATGTGTAATAAAATGGAATGGCACAGGAAAAAAGTATTGAACACATGAAGAAAGGGAGATGCAAAAAAGGCATGGCAAGCCAACACACCAGCTGAACTCAATCAGTAATTAGAAAGTAATCCTGTCCCTTGTCCGTGCAAATTAATATCAGCTGGTTTAATCTCAACTAATGGCCTACAAAAAGGTGTCTCATTACAAAGGGGTCACACAAGAAATATCTCATGAAGGGTAACAGCAAAGAGCTCTATTAAGACCTTTGCAACCTTATTGTTGCAAAACATACTAATGGCATTGGTTACAGAAGGATTACTAAACTTCTAAATGTTCCAGTGAGCACTGTTGGGGCCATAATTCGGAAGTGGAAAGAAAATAATTTTACCATAAACCAGCCATGACCAGGTGCTCCTCGCAAGATTTCTGACAGAGGAGTGAAAATAATTATCACAAGAGTTGTCCAAGAGCCAAGGACCACTTGTGGAGAGCTTCAGAAAGACCTAAGATTAGCAGGTACAATTGTTTGAAACACAATAAGTAATGCACTCAACCAACCATGCCCTGTATGCACACTCACCATGCAAGACTCCATTGCTGAAGAAAAAGCATGTTAAAGCTTGTTTGCTGCACAACATTTAGATAAGCCTGTGAAATACTGGGAGAATATAGTCTGGTCAGATAAGACCAAAGTTGAACTTTTCAGATGCTATAATACACACCATGTTTAGAGGTCAAATGGCACTGCACATCACCTCAAAAACACCATACAAACAGTGAAGTTTGGAGGGGGTACATCATGGTGTGCGGCTGTTTTTCAGCATAGGGTACTGGCAAACTTCACATCATTAAAGGAAGAATGAATGGAAAAATTTACCAATTTAGTCTTGATAAAAAATCTGCTGCCATTTACCCGGAGGATTAAGATGAAATGAGGATGGACATTTCAGCAAGACAATGATCCCTAATCCCAGGAAACTCTCAATTGGTTTCAAATAAAGAAAATAAAGCTGGTAGAATGGATAGAAAAAAGATCAGAGTTCATAAAAGAGGTCCACGGAACCACATCTGAGCAAAGCATGCAACTTTTCTCTATACAGGAGGCGTTTTGAAGCTGTCATTACCAACAAAGGATTTTATATGAAGTATAAAATAATTTTGTATTTTATTTTTATATATATATATATATATATATATATATATATATATATATATATATATTGTAACAGTAGGAGCTACTGTCACGGTAAAATGGACACATTTATGCACACTTGAGAGGTGCAAGACTACAGAGCATAGCTGGGGACTGGAGAAGATTTCTTTTGAAGCTGTCTCCAGGTTTTGGTATTTCATCATGGGGCTCTGTAGTGTGGAGATTCCATAGTGTCTTGGGTGGGACGGGATCTCCAACCCTGTATCCAGATTTGGTGGATGACTAGCAGGGTGTGTGCTCAGATAAGCACAGCCCTTTATAATGAGTGTGTGGGAAGACCTCATGGCTCCCAGTTGGAGACAGCAGGTCTCCAGAAGTCAGAGGCTGTAGGAGACAGCCAGAACGGTGACTGCAAGAGGCAGACCTGTAGACGCTGAAGGGAAGCCATCTATGTTGAGGAGTCCACTGGTCTGGACGACCAGGATAATGTGCAGAAGTACTGCTGCAGAAGTACTGCTACAGAGAGCCAGGTGGGTTAGCATTTTCTGTTGTGTATTTGATGGAGAAGAACCCCCTGCGTGGGAAACGTTTGGACTTTTTATTTTGCCTTTCTAATAAAAATGCGCTACCATGCCCTTAAATATAGTTCCTGGCTGGCATGAATCGCTGGAAAAAATGCATATACCACAAGAGCTAACAACCCCCAACGTTACTATATATATATATATATATATATATATATATATATATATATATATGGTTCATCAAAAGTAAGTAAGTAAAGGATGTGTCCAGCAACGACGATGACGGATTGGCCTGTGTTACAGCTGCATTCTCATAAATATCAGCCTCCGCAATATAAGCAGTAGCACTATTTCATGAATTATGAAAACAATGCCGCATACAGACGATCGGAAATTCCGACAACAAAACCGTGGATTTTATTCTGACGGATGTTGGAAATTCAGAACGCCAAGAATGCGTGACTTACAAGACCACAACGGCACTATAAAAGGAAAGTTCAATACCAGTCACATTAGTAGAAGTTTGCTGAGAGACGATTTGCGCTTTTCAGCCTCATGCTTTTCAGTCCGTTACAGCGTGACGAATGTGCTATCTCCATTACAAACGCTAGTTTTACCAGAACGAGCCCTTCCGTCTCATACTTGATTCAGAGAATGCGTGGAATTTTGTGCATCAAAATTGTCCACACACAATTGGAATTTACGAGAACGTATTTTCTTGTCGAAAAATTTAAGAAACAGCTCTTAAATTTTTGTTGTCGGAAATTCCGACAGCAAATGTCCGATGCATCCTACACACCATCGGAATTTCCGACAAAAAGCTCCCATTGAACATTTGTTGCCGGAAATTCCAACCATGTGTACACGGCATTAGGGGATCTATGATGATTGCAGTAACAAAAATTCAATAATTCTCTCTGCTCTCTCTCACAAATCCACTTGTGTCCGTTTATACCTGCCTACCTCTGATTCGATTTGGTACGCTAAAAACAAACAGAGGATTAATTCTCCTATGTGTAGGCAGAGCGGATCAGAGAGTAATCTCTGGTGTCCCTTTACACCCGGCCGCCTATAGAGCAGAGTGGGCTCTGTCATCCCCCTGCTCTGCTCCGCTCTGGGGACCTGTGAGCACATCCCCTGCTGATTGATACACTGTCCATCCCCTTCTGAAAGGGGCCTACTTAAAAAAAAAAATCATCTCGTAAAATGTATTCAACACCATAGCACTTAACCTAACAGTTACATTTAACCCATGACAATAAACTTTATCCTGAAAAGTTAACATTCACTTACAAAGCATGTACTTTTGCTGAGAATTTTTTTTGGACCGTGTTCTGTGAGGCCGCGTACACACGAGGAGATATATCCGATGAAAATGGTCCGACGGACCGTTTTCATCGGACATGTCTCCTGGGATGTTTTGGTTTGATCTGTGTACACGCCATCAGACCAAAATCCCCGCGGACAGACAGCGCGGTGACGTTGACGCTGCCATGTCACCAAACCAGGAAGTAAAATACTTCCACGCATGCGTCAAATCCATTCAACGCATGCGGGAGATTTCGGTCCGCTGGTTAGGCGTACTAACCAGCGGACATATCCGACAGAAGGCTTTCCAGCAGACAAGTTTTAAAGCATGCTTTAAAACTTTTGTCTGCTGGAAACCTGTCTGCTAGCCCGTACACACGATCGAATCTGTCCGATGAAACTGGTCTGCGGACCAGTTTCAGCAGATATATTCGATCGTGTGTACGCGGTCTTATATACAGGGAGTGCAGAATTATTAGGCAAGTTGTATTTTTGAGGAGTAATTTTATTATTGAACAACAACCATGTTCTCAATGAACCCAAAAAACCCATTAATATCAAAGCTGAATATTTTTGGAAGTAGTTTTTAGTTTGTTTTTAGTTTTAGCTATTTTAGGGGAATATCTGTGTGTGCAGGTGACTATTACTGTGCATAATTATTAGGCAACTTAACAAAAAACAAATATATACCCATTTCAATTATTTATTTTTACCAGTGAAACCAATATAACATCTCAACATTCCCAAATATACATTTCTGACATTCAAAAACAAAACAAAAACAAATCAGTGACCAATATAGCCACCTTTCTTTGCAAGGACACTCATGCAGCCTGCCATCCATGGATTCTGTCAGTGTTTTGATCTGTTCACCATCAACATTGCGTGCAGCAGCAACCACAGCCTCCCAGACACTGTTCAGAGAGGTGTACTCTTTTCCCTCCTTGTAAATCTCACATTTGATGATGGACCACAGGTTCTCAATGGGGTTCAGATCAGGTGAACAAGGAGGCCATGTCATTAGTTTTTCTTCTTTTATACCCTTTCTTGCCAGCCACGCTGTGGAGTACTTGGATGCGTGTGATGGAGCATTGTCCTGCATGAAAATCATGTTTTTCTTGAAGGATGCAGACTTCTTCCTGTACCACTGCTTGAAGAAGGGGTCTTCCAGAAACTGGCAGTAGGACTGGGAGTTGAGCTTGACTCCATCCTCAACCCGAAAATGCCCCACAAGCTCATTTGGATGATAACAGCCCAAACCAGTACTCCACCTCCACCTTGCTGGCGTGGAGTCGGACTGGAGCTCTCTGCCCTTTACCAATCCAGCCACGGGCCCATCCATCTGGCCCATCAAGACTCACTCTCATTTTATCAGTCCATAAAACCTTAGAAAAATCAGTCTTGAGATATTTCTTGGCCCAGTCCTGACGTTTCAGCTTGTGTGTCTTGTTCAGTGGTGGTCGTCTTTCAGCCTTTCTTACAGTGCCTGCCGCCGAGAATGTGTTTTTAGCACGCCAGCATCGTGCTGAATCTCGGCGACAGGCTGCCGATATCTCGCACTCGCTGGAATAGTAAAAGCACATTCCAGCGAGTGCGTCATAGAAGCGACGGGGATCCGACGCGGATTCCCGCCAATTCTACACGTGGGCGGAGTTTGTTATGAATCCTGAAGGAGAAATCCCCGCCGGATTTTTAAAGAAAAATCCGGCATGGGTTCCCCCCTCAGGAGCATAACGGGCCCTTAGGTCTGTTATGGGTTGTAAGGAGACCCCTACGCCGAAAAAACGGCGTGGGGGTCCCCCCACAATCCATAACAGACCCGTATCCAAAGCACGCTGGCCGGCCGGTCAGGAAGGGAGTGGGGGCGAGCGAGCGCCCCCCCCCCTCCTGAGCCGTACCGGGCAGCATGCCCTCAACATGGGGGGGTTAGGTGCTCTGGGGCAGGGGGCGCACTGCGGCCCCCCACCCCAGAGCACCCTGTCCCCATGTTGATGAGGACAGGGCCCCTTCCCGACAACCCTGGCCGTTGGTTGTCGGGGTATGCGGGCGGGAGGCTTATCGGAATCTGGAAGCCCCCTTTAATAAGGGGGCCCCCAGATACCGGCCCCCCCACCCTAAGTGAATGAGTATGGGGTACATTGTACCCCTACCCATTCACCTGCAAATAAAAAGTGTAAACACAAATAAACCACACAGGGTATTGAAATATTTTATTAGTTGGCCGCCGGGGGGGGGGGGGTGTGTATGATCGCTTTTATAAAAGCGCCCCCCTCCGGCGGGCTTCTGTGGGGGGTGGGTGCCGCCGTCTGGTTCTCTTCCGCCGCCGGGGGGGGCGCTTTGATAAAAGCGCCCACCACCCGGCGGGCTTCTTTCGACGTCTTCGGCGGCTGGGGGGTCTTCTCCCACTCTCCGGGGTCTTCTCCTGCTCTCCGGGGGTCTTCTCCGCTCTCCGGGGGTCTTCTCCGCTCTCCGGGGGTCTTCTTCTTCTTCAGGACTCGCCGCCGCTAACTTTGTGTGTTAGCTCAATTACTAGCGGCGGCGAGTCCCCTCCTCTGTGACGTCTTCTTCTTCTCCAGATGTTGACGCGACGCTTCCTTCCGTTGTTATGCCGGGCGCGCGGCTCGCAGCGAGTTATATAGGCCTGTCTTGTGACGTCGCAGTCCCATCATGCTCCGGTAGGTAGCACGTGGTACCTACCGGAGCATGATGGGACTGCGACGTCACAAGACAGGCCTATATAACTCGCTGCGAGCCGCGCGCCCGGCATAACAGCGGAAGGAAGCGCCACGTCAACATCTGGAGAAGAAGAAGAAGACGTCACAGAGGAGGGGACTCGCCGCCGCTAGTAATTGAGCTAACACACAAAGTTAGCGGCGGCGAGTCCTGAAGAAGAAGACCCCCGGAGAGCGGAGAAGACCCCCGGAGAGCGGAGAAGACCCCCGGAGAGCAGGAGAAGACCCCGGAGAGTGGGAGAAGACCCCCCAGCCGCCGAAGACGTCGAAAGAAGCCCGCCGGGTGGTGGGCGCTTTTATCAAAGCGCCCCCCCCCGGCGGCGGAAGAGAACCAGACGGCGGCACCCACCCCCCACAGAAGCCCGCCGGAGGGGGGCGCTTTTATAAAAGCGATCATACACACCCCCCCCCCGGCGGCCAACTAATAAAATATTTCAATACCCTGTGTGGTTTATTTGTGTTTACACTTTTTATTTGCAGGTGAATGGGTAGGGGTACAATGTACCCCATACTCATTCACTTAGGGTGGGGGGCCGGTATCTGGGGGCCCCCTTATTAAAGGGGGCTTCCAGATTCCGATAAGCCTCCCGCCCGCATACCCCGACAACCAACGGCCAGGGTTGTCGGGAAGGGGCCCTGTCCTCATCAACATGGGGACAGGGTGCTCTGGGGTGGGGGGCCGCAGTGCGCCCCCTGCCCCAGAGCACCTAACCCCCCCATGTTGAGGGCATGCTGCCCGGTACGGCTCTGGAGGGGGGGGGGGGCGCTCGCTCGCCCCCACTCCCTTCCTGACCGGCCGGCCGGCGTGCTTTGGATACGGGTCTGTTATGGATTGTGGGGGGACCCCCACGCCGTTTTTTCGGCGTAGGGGGTCTCCTTACAACCCATAACAGACCTAAGGGCCCGTTATGCTCCTGAGGGGGGAACCCATGCCGGATTTTTCTTTAAAAATCCGGCGGGGATTTCTCCTTCAGGATTCATAACAAACTCCGCCCACGTGTAGAATTGGCGGGAATCCGCGTCGGATCCCCGTCGCTTCTATGACGGCTTTGTCTCCATCGCGGCAAGCCAGCTCAGCGCTGGCTCCCGCGATGGGGCTCGTAGGTGGTCAATCTCGCCGAGAAAGGGAGCGAGATTGACTCAATATCCCAGTCACCTACTGTACCTTGGCCATGTCTCTGAGTATTGCACACCTTGTGCTTTTGGGCACTCCAGTGATGTTGCAGCTCTGAAATATGGCCAAACTGGTGGCAAGTGGCATCTTGGCAGCTGCACGCTTGACTTTTCTCAGTTCATGGGCAGTTATTTTGCGCCTTGGTTTTTCCACACGCTTCTTGCGACCCTGTTGACTATTTTGAATGAAACGCTTGATTGTTCAATGATCACGCTACAGAAGCTGCAATTTTAAGAGTGCTGCATCCCTCTGCAAGATATCTCACTATTTTTGACTTTTCTGAGCCTGTCAAGTCCTTCTTTTGACCCATTTTGCCAAAGGAAAGGAAGTTGCCTAATAATTATGCACAGTAATAGTCACCTGCACACACAGATATTCCCCTAAAATAGCTAAAACTAAAAACAAACTAAAAACTACTTCTAAAAATATTCAGCTTTGATATTAATGAGTTTTTTGGGTTCATTGAGAACATGGTTGTTGTTCAATAATAAAATTAATCCTCAAAAATACAACTTGCCTAATAATTCTGCACTCCCTGTATATTGCAAGGATTAAAGAAAATGTCATTGCACAGTAATACCTTCTGCTTCTTGTTGCAACTTCCTATTGCTAGTGCTGAGCAGGATTGGGTCTTTCTACTGCATTCACATAATCGGTCCCAGTGTTGTAATTGAAGAAAAGAACAACCCCCCCCCCCCCCTGTTCGGTTCGCACCAGTGTATGGGACACGAACATGAAAAATCAAAAGTGCTCATTTTAAAAGCTTATACTATACAGTATTATACTATATGAACTGCACTTTATACTCTGAACTGTATATTTTATATACTACATGGACTGCACTATATACTCTGAACTGTATTATATCTATATAGAGCTGTGAAAATGTTGAATAGACTCCCTCCAGAGGTGGTTCTGGCCAACTCAATGGATACTTTCCTGAATGTACATAATATAACTGAGTACTAACATTTATAGGTAAAGTTGATCCGGGGAAAATCCGATTGCCTCTCGGGGGATCAGGAATTTATTTTTTCCCCTGCTGTAGCAAATTGGATCATGCTCTGCTGGGGTTTTTCGCCTTCCTCTGGATCAACTGTGGGTATAGAATTGGGTATATGGGATTGTATGATATTATATATATATTTTATGTATTTTATGTATTATATTTATACTACACTAACTGCACTGTATACTCTGAACTGTATTATATTTATACTACACTAACTGCACTGTATACTCTGAACTGTATAATATATACTACACTTACTACGCTGACTGACTGCACACTACACTAACTACCTGCCTAATCTCCATTCATTCACTGTATATGTCCACCGTGTAAGCAGCAGCCTTATATAGTGTGGGGCGTGCACCTTGTTTTTGGCCAATCATGGCTCTCACAGCACATTGCGCTGTGATTGGCCAAAGCATGTAGGTCAGATGTATGCTTTGGTCAATCAGCATCTGTCAATGCACTGCAATCACACAGTGCATTATGGGGCGCTCTGTGGCGGGTGGACTTGCCGCGAGCACCCCATATGTTTGTTTGTTCTACGAACAAATGAACATCCGATGTTGGAATCAATCTTATGTTCGACTCCAACATCAGAACCATCCCTAGCTGTCAGTAGACAGTTGTATGGACCCGTGCAAACAGGTTAACTGTTTATACAGTAACTGTAAGGCCTCATACACACTGTGCATTAAAAACACTTTTAGGAGCGCTTCACATTTATGTTCTGCCTCCAAACGCCCCTTAGCTTTTACTGGCGTTTAAAGGCAGTTTTTTTTAAGGCAGAAAAAACCCCACTGCCAGCACATTCAGAATTAGCAGCGTTTTGGGACAATAAAACACATTTCAATGGCCAGAATAAATTATTATTCTGGCAAATTAAAGTGACTGTCTAATTATTATATATTGTTTTGCTATAAAATAACAAACATGTTATACTTACCTGCTCTGTTGCAGTCGATTTGTACAGAGCAGCCTGGATCCTCCTTTTCTCGGGTTCCTCTTCTGTGATCCTGGCTCCTTCCTCCTGTTCAGTGCCCCACAGCAAGAAACTTGCTATGGGGGCACCCGAGCTGAGTCACAGCTCCATGTGTCCACTCAGACACAGACCCCCAACCTGGCCACGCAGCCTCTCTCCCCTGATTTGCTAACTGACTTTGATTGACAGCCAATGGCACTGCTGCTGTATCTCAGCCAATCAGGAAGGGAAATCTCAGGCAGCTGAGACACTCGTGGACATCGCTGGACAGAGAGGGACCTCAGGTAAGTGTTGGGGGCTGAGGGGGGCTTCTGCACACAGAAGGATTTTTATCTTAATACATAGAATGCATCAAGATAAAAAACCTTCCACCTTTACAACCCCTCTAATTAAATTAATGCCCAAGCATTTGATGTGCCTAAATGTGTTTACAAAACATGGCCTTAGGTGCGTTTTTGGTACTGCATTTCTCCTGCTAGGAGAAAGGCATTCAGGAGAACTGAGCACATGCCCAGTGTGCATGAGTATGGAAGAGCCCTGGGGCCATCATAAAAAAAAAATATACAAAATTCTGAGATTCAAAGTCAGAATTCTGAGTTTCAAAGTCAGAATTCTGAGATTAAATCTCAGAATTCTGAGATTAAATCTCAGAATTCTGAGATTAAATCTCAGAATTCTGAGATTCAAAGTCAGAATTCTGAGATTAAATCTCAGAATTCTGACTTTGAAACTCAGAATTCTGAGATTAAATCTCAGAATTCTGAGATTAAATCTCAGTATTCTGAGATTAAATCTCAGAATTCTGAGATTCAAAGTCAGAATTCTGAGATTAAATCTCAGAATTCTGAGATTCAAAGTCAGAATTCTGAGATTAAATCTCAGAATTCTGACTTTGAAACTCAGAATTCTGAGATTAAATCTCAGAATTCTGAGATTAAATCTCAGAATTCTGAGATTAAATCTCAGAATTCTGAGTTTCAAAGTCAGAATTCTGAGATTAAATCTCAGAATTCTGAGATTAAATCTCAGAATTCTGAGTTTTTTTTAAGCATAGTTATCTATATTAGGAGGATTTTAGGAGCAATTAGCAACAATGTAGTAACACCCATAGACCATCATTCTGCAGACATACAAGTCTTGTGCTCTATATATGGATCTGTAAATCTATTTTAGTTACAGAACACAGTATGGGGAAGCAGGCAGTGCTGGGCTCTCTGGTTCCTCTACTGTATTAATACTTCCTTTGCTGAAAACATAAAGAGAGATGCTGAAAACGATTGTATTGTGTGTGTGTGTGTGTGGGGGGGGGGGGTGGGATTGAAGACACAGCTTCTATAGATAAAACAACACAATGCACCCAACTTTTAGGAAACATTGCACTCTTACCCCAACATGAGGGAATTGTGAGCACAATGTGTGTCTTTGTTCAGACTGGAGGGATGTTGAAAACGAGTATATTGTGTATTTGGGGGTGGGGGGTGATGAAACAGCTTCCATAGATAACTTAACACAATGCACCCCAACTTTTGGAAAACATCACACTATTGCTGCAACATGAGAGATTTCCATTGTTTGAGAAATAGCTCAAGGCATAGAGAAATGGTCTCTGGTGTGTGATGTTTTGTGAGTTCGAATCCAGGAAAGAGCACAATTTTTTTTTAAGTTTATATATACATATTATTTTATACATTACTTTTAGATTAAATAGGGATGTCCCAATACCAATATTTATGGAAGAGCCCTGGGGCCATCATAAAAAAAAAATATACAAAATTCTGAGATTCAAAGTCAGAATTCTGAGTTTCAAAGTCAGAATTCTGAGATTAAATCTCAGAATTCTGAGATTTAATCTCAGAATTCTGAGATTTAATCTCAGAATTCTGAGATTTAATCTCAGAATTCTGACTTTGAAACTCAGAATTCTGACTTTGAATCTCAGAATTCTGAGATTTAATCTCAGAATTCTGAGATTTAATCTCAGAATTCTGACTTTGAATCTCAGAATTTTGTATATTTTTTTTTTATGATGGCCCCAGGGCTCTTCCATACATGAGGCCTAAAAGAGAGAACGTGGAGAGAAAGAAAATACTCCCAACCCCAGCTTCTTTCAGCTCTAACAATAATGACTACCTGAATACAGTCTGATTTGGCCAATTGCTGTTTTGGCTGCTTTTCTAAGGCAGCTTGCTAATATGTAGAAACATGGAAATTGTCACGTACTGCTGACATAATTGGCCAGATAAGATCGCAGTTATTACTTTTTAATTTACTGAATCGGATTCAAAGCAGCACACCAATGTTTGGAGAACTATATAAATAATTGGTGCAATTTATTTTTAATATAATATTTTTAAATTATTATTCACAGTTGTAAAAATATTTTTGCACTGTTACCCCTTTTAGAAATTGTTACATAATTTACCTTTAAGATGCTTCTGAGAGGGAAAACATTTTTGCTTCCAGCGTATTACATTAATAATTCTTCCTATTGTTTCTTACAAAGAACAGATGACAGTAACTTCAGTCATTCCTACAGGTATATTTCAAGGTCATTCCTCATTGTCAAACTACATGATAAATGACTACCGTTCACATTCAGTGTTCTTGGTGGCTCTAAATAACTGCTGCATTGTTTGTATTGATGAATGTACTTTGTTTGGTGAAGTCTACCTTGAAAATTTCACAGAAAAGAAAGAACATCAGGTTTAAGGTCATTAAAATAAAATACAAATTTACAGTAACACTTTGTACTGAAATTCTATTTACTAGTAAACTTAAAATAATTCAGTGTAAGTGGAAGACTAAATGTGCTCCAACTGCACATTTAGAAATTATTATAAAAATGTATTATATACACAAGTTTAACATATATCTGGCCATTTAATCTGACCAAATGGGAACCTTCTAGAATTAACTGGTTTTCTACAGTAATTTGCAATAAAGGGCTGGGTGAAAAGTAAGTGAACCCATAGACTAATGACTTAAATGAAAGCTAATTGGAGACATTAGCTTGCACACCTGGAGTCCATTTAATGAAATGAGTTTGAGGTTTAGTGCTGGTTCACACAGGGGCAACCCAACTTACAGTGCGACTTTGCAAGGCGACTTCAGCACAACTTAAAGTTGCCTCCAGGACAGGCGACTTTGGCTGTGGCCAATCGCAGAATAATCAGCTCTGTGGGAGGGAGGGGTTTGCCGGAGTAAACTATTTTCTTTTCCTGTAAAGTTACTTCAGTTTAGACAGTGGCTTGACTTTGGAGGCAACTTCCACTGAAATCAATGGGTACAAGTTGCCTAGAAGTCGCCAGGAACTTTTTCTGAAGGAGCAACTGCAGTAGTGTACATTAAGATGACTCTCATTCACTTCAATTGAATTTCTCATGTCGTGCAACTTGGGGCGACACAAGTCGGATCCCAAGTCGCGGTAGTGTGAACCTGCACTTAGTTTAGAGCTTCTTTGATTGATAAAAGACACAAACGAATTAAGATTGCTGTTTATAAAAAACATCTGCTGATGTGAATAATGCCTCACAAAAAGAAGCTCTCTGAAGACATATGATTGAGAGTAGATGATCTGCATAAGTCTGTAAAGGAATACAAAGCGCTCTCAAGTGTTTAGACATCCATCAGTAGACAGTTGGACAAATAGTCCATAAATGGAGACCATTTAGTACTGTAACTGCTCTTCTAAGAAGTGGGCGCCCAGCCAAGATGACTTCCAAGCAGTGGCAGCTGGTGCTAAACGTTTTTTGGGGGGCTGCAAACAGGTTGCGAATAACCCAAGAGTATCGAATAAAATAATGAAGTATAGTGGAGGGAACATCATCATGCTGTCTCAGGGCCTAGACCATTTGTTATAATCGAGGAGGAAATAAATTCCTGAGGGAAAATTTATTTACCAAAAAATCCTACCGGATAATGTCAGGGTGGCTATCCACCAGCTGAAGCTTAGAAGAAGTTGGGTAATGCAACAGGACAATGACCCTAAGCATCAAAGTAAATACACCACAGACTGACTTCAGAAAATGCTGTGGAATGACCTCAAGAGAGGCGTTCACACCAGACATCCTACAAATGTGTCTGATCAGAAACCGTTTTGTGAAGAAGAATGGTCAAAAAGTCCTCTTGAACATTGTGCTGGTCTGATCCAGAGTCACGGAAAGTGCTTGCTTGAATTCACTGCTGCTAAAGGAGGTTTGACCAGCTATTCACTACAAGGGTTCACTTACTTTTTTCTCCAGTATTGTGAATGTTTAAAGGGTGTGTACAATAAAGACACAAGAAATTTTGAGTTTTACGTGTGTTATCAGCCTAAGCACCTTGTGTTTGTCTATTGCTGTGAATGAGGATCAGATCAAAGTTTTAGGCAAATTAGTGCAGAAAACCAGTTAAAACGGAGTTCCATCCAAAAATTGAACTTCCGCTTTTCGGAACCCTCCCCCCTCTGGTGTCACATTTGGCACCTTTCAGGGGGGAGGGGGTGCAGATACCTGTATAATACAGGTATTTGCACCCACTTCTGGAAATGACTCCCACTGGAGTCACTACACTTCCTGTTCCCCCCCACCCCGCTGCTTTCTGGGAAACACACTGGTCCCAGGAGACAGCGGGGACCACTGGGAAAGCACCACACTACTCACGCATGCGCAGTAGGGAACCGGGCAGTAAAGTCGCAAGGCTTCACTTCCTGATTTACTCACTGAGAATGGCAGCGGGGGCAGCAGAGAGACGAGCGAATGCTCGTCTTCTGCTGCCGACATCGCGGGCGCGCTGAACAGGTACAGTAAGTGTCCATTTGTTAAAACTCAGCAGCTACAGTATTTGTGGCTGCTGCCTTTTAATAAAAAAAAATTCTCTGGACCTCCGCTTTAATTCCAAGGGGTTCACATGATTGTTCTTGCCACTGTATATTTTTTGGTGTAAGATGTAGCTGTTGATTGGTGTAAAGGTAACCTCTGTATAGTAATTGGTGTAAAATGTAATCTTGCTACTACCATAGATGTTGCTGTGTTTTATTGTTATGGTTAATTTAACTGTGGCCTATTGGGTCTAAAGAAAAAGCTAATATGTTGCTCACACCATTGAATTTCTAATTTTTACAGACGGGTCAGGACATGTAGACTAAATGTTCGGAAGGATTACTCTTCTACTTTGGCTTTCAAGTAATATAATGCTGAGATAGAAAACAGTCCGTTTTTTTTTCTTGGCATAATTAGATTTTAAATGTCAGTTTTCTTGTTCACCTTAGTATGATTGTTTTTTTTAATGATTCAACTCAATAATGATCGTTTTTTTCAGCAATAATGCACGTCATAGATAAGATTCTAGTTTTTCTGCCATAATTACCTGATCAAATTAAGCCAGTTATGGGCATGTGTACAAAACACAGTTTTGTTAAGTTTGGCATGGTTATATATGAGTTTTCAGAAAATCATCGCTGACAGATGGCACGTAAACTGATTATGCCAAATTGACTCCCCCACTGACCCCAAGCTAGAACGGATGCCGCTTACACACCAAAAAATACTGTGGCAGAGCAAGTGCAGTGCACAGAAATAACAGCCGCCCTCCACTGGACCTAAGGTTGTCACCCTTTGCTTTATGGAGATCCAGATTAATGGTTGGAGGTGTTGTGACGTGGTTGAACCAGTGTGATTTTGTCATAATGAACATGCTAAAACAGTTCCATGTTTCCATTTACATCAGGGGTCTCAAACTGGTGGCCCTCCAGCTGTTGAGAAACTACAAATCCCATGAGGCATTGCAAGGCTAAAAGTTACAAGCATGACTCCCACAGGCAGAGGCATGATGGGACTTGTAGTTTTGCAACATCTGGAGGGCCGCCAGTTTGAGACCCCTGATTTACATTATTGCAACTTAATGTGCTCTTCTATCTGGAATTAGAATACTAGAATATGTTATTAATATAAAGCATTGTTTTGGAGCCTGAAAACCAAAAAAAAATACATTTTGTAATACTTTAACAATAATTTCTGTCAAGCTAACAGCTCAGTATAACAGGTTACAACAAAAGCAAAGTGTCTTTCCCTCTGCTGTCACTTTGACAGCTATGCACTGTTATTAAGAGCTCAAAGAGTTCCTGATACAGAGTGAGCAGCTGTCACACTTCCTTTGTATTGTGCAGCTTGGTCCTGCACAGTGCAGGCGAGGCTCCAGCTCTTGATGTGCCACCCTCCCCCTGTACTCAAGCGGATGGCTCAGCATGTTTGGTCTAGATTAGTGCCTCACAAAGTTATGAAGAAAGGAAAAGGATAATACACTTAGAGGATTCACCTTTAAAAACAGGTCTGCAATGGCAACTCCCATATTTCTACCATGCAAAGTTGCAGGGGTAGGCAACCCCAGCACACTAGCTGTGGTGAAACTACAAAGCCCATCATGCCTCTGCCTCTAGGAGTCATGCCTGTGATTTTCAGGGGCTTGCAATGTCTCATGGGACTTGTAGTTTCAAAACAGCTGGAAGGCCAAGGTTGCCTACCCCTGCTCTAATGTTAGAGTTGTTTCCTTTCAAATTAAGGTATAGTGTATGTTCCTCTGTGGAGTTTTTTATGTGACTTGCACTAAATGGCTTTGAATATTATACAGATGAATCTCTTCATGTTAAAATGTGCTTCTGTTATCTCTGCAGTCCAATAATGAAGAGCTAAAAAAGCAAAAGACTGAGAAAAAAACTAAAAGACAACGAATAGATGCACTGAGAAGTCAAAAAGTCATTGCAAGGTCTGAGGTTGATGGGTTTTACTATCCAGGTAAAATATACAACAGCAGTCTACCTACCTCGAAAACCCAACATTATAATTTTCTTAAACAAGATTAAAGATATGCAATATATTCTTTTTAGTTAAATGAATTACATTTGATGCTGAGCTGCCACTAGTACAACACTTCTTAAATCACCAGCCTGGTGGTGGTAGGCACTACAACTTCCAAATGTGCTCTAGTTGCATGTGAGCATTGGGGTGGGTGTTTATTTGTGACAAAAAACTCAAAACACCACTCCGTTATCTCAACTTTTAATGCCTTGGGTTAAAGATGAAGAGCAATCACTTTCTGTCTTTGTACAGGAACATTTAACCCCCGGTCAAAGGGGAGACAGAGTTTGGGGGGGTTTTATTATATTTTTAATCCTTGCTGAACCTATGGACCCAGTTTCTCCTCTTATTCTGCAAATACTTTATTGAAAAGACCAGTCCTATCAGCAGCAAGCTGGTGCTTTGCACAGGGGCATTTTTAACCTCTGTCTTTCTACACTGTACATGCCACAGATGTTTTTTAAATATAGTCTGAAAGGAATGCAAAGCAAGAAAGCAAAACTAGTGTTTAACCACTTGCGGACCAGCTGCCGCAGTTATCCTGCTGCAGGCTGGCTCCGCTTGGCGAACCGTCGCTGCATCATAGCAGTGTCGATGCTCGTCATCGGCGGTCGTGATGACCGCCGGCTGCGAGCGATCTCCCAGGCACGAGAGGCAGAACAGGGACGTGTGTGTGTTAACTGTGAGCTAAAGAAATGCAGATCGTGAGTTCCTAATTGCTAGGAACCACGATCTGTAATTACTTCTAGGTCAGTCCCATCCCCCTTCAGTTAGACACACTGCTTCCAAAAACAAACCTCCAATTTTTCTGCCTATTAGCTGTTTTTCTCTCACACACTTGGTGTCACAGTATTAGTCTGCCAAATAGATTTTCCACCTGCCCTGCCAATTACCCAAACATTATCTGACAGCTTTTTTCTCTATGATCTTGTAAAGAGTGAAACTTTACAATGCATATGAAAATATAACTGTTACATTTTTAAAACAGAACTCTTCCAAATGCATTGGAAGTAGTGTATGAAGCACCTGTCAGACACTGCTTTTTGGAGTGGGTCAGCCACGTGTAGAAGATGCCAGTGATAAAATAGAGCCAATGGCAATGGACAGACAGTCTTTGTCCTTGAAGTCAGACTGAATGTAAAATGTTCTCATTTGACTGGAGTACACCATTAACATATCTGGTTGTTTCAAGCAAGTACATTCTCTCTAGACTGGCAAACCAATTCACCCCATTAGCCAGCCAAGCTTTATTCCATATACAGTACTTCTAAAAATTGTATTTCCATGAACCGTATTGTTGCTGCGTCAACCAAAATATTATTGACAGCAGAATGTATTTTTTTGTCTTTTTACATTCCTTCCTGTGTAATAAACCTGTTCTTCCTCACAGGGACAGTGGTGAGAAGTATAAATCCCAAATGTGCTATTGTGGATTTTTTCCAAGGAGAAAATATGATTGTTCCCATCAGATTTATAATACAAACAGGTGGAGCCCTACCTTGGCCAATATTAAAGGTAATCTTATTTTATCATTTTTATCTATACGAAAACAAAAGTTTTTCCTTATGTTGAAGCAATAGAAGTTTCGATATTTTGGTGCAGCCATGTAAACAATATAGTTGAGAATTATTAGACAAGGATGGATTTTATTCTGTTAAAAGTGTCAGGCGCAATGTTACTACAATATAGATAGTATTTTCAAGGTACAGTATCAGTCCTGGGTAGGCAGTATGTTCCAGATATACCATTATTGTTGGGCAGACAGTTTCTTTCAGGTAGAAAATTTGAGTTTCGGACTGATGGCATCTTCCAGGTTCACTATCATGTTTAGACAGTTTGATTTGTACTGTGTCACTCTTAGGCCGCGTACACACGACCAAATAAATCCGATTAAATCGGTCTGTCAGATTTGTCTGCTGGGATATATTGGTTTGATCGTGTACACACGATCAAACCAAAATCCCCGCCGGCAAACAGCGCTGTGACGTGGCAGTGACGTTGACGCTGACACCGCCACGTCACCGCACAAGGAAGTAAAATACTTCCACGCATGCGTCGAATCCATTCGACGCATGTGCGGGCAGATATATCCGCTGGTTAGTGTACTAACCAGCAGACATATCGGACGGACGGGTTCCCAGCAGACAGATTTTAAAGCATGCTTTAAAATTTGTCTGCTGGAAAAACCCGTCTGCTCGCCCGTACACACGATCGAATTTATCTGCTGAAACGGTCCGTCGGACCGTTTCCAGCAGATAAATTCGATCGTGTGTACGCGGCCTCAGATTGGTCACTCTTAGATGGTTTTGGACACATTGCCAGTGCTAGTAAGACTGTAAGACCAATGTATAGAAAAAGTCCTGACTGTAAGGTATGAATTACATACAAATACAGTGCTAGGTAGATAGTGTGTTCAGGGTAAATTCTTAGTCTCTGTTTAGCAATACCTGCCAGGTATGATTGGCACGCTTCAGGTACATAGATAGTATTGGGTAGATTATATATTCCAGGTACAATGTTCGTATTTAGAGGACACTATCTCAAGTGGTACAATGTCAGCAATATATTCTTCATTTACCAGAGCCATGCCTCCTATGACATCTGTACATAGCAACCAATTAGCTTCCAGCTTTCATTTTCAAAGTTTACTTGAACAAGCTGAAGGTAGAAGCTGATTGCTTACAGCCAGAGGCGACTCTTTCATTAGGGAAATTAAGTGGTCACCTAAAGCCAACTTATTTGCCTAACGCATTACCCCAGTTTTGAGGGATAGGGGGCCTTAATGCTGCTGTGTTCTGCCCCACCTGCCCCAAAGCACTCCATGTTGAGGGCATGTGGCCTGGTATGGTTTGGGGGGGGGGGGCATTCTCTTAACCTCAGGCTGCATGCGCGTATAAGGCCCGCTGAGCAAGCGAATGAGAAATTTACGGATCCTCATGGGATCCGTGAGTGTGAAAGGGCCCTATGGCCTCACACCCACCTCTGCTTACAGCTGCTTCAGGCTATGTTTAAGTATAGATTTCTTCCCCCTTGGTACTTTGCAAAAAAAAAATCATTTGAAGCTGTGTACTTAAAAAGACAGCAAAAGGCAAGGCTGCTGTTATTACATTTTCAGTTTTACATTTGTTATTTTGTTCATGATTTACAAGTACGCCTATTGTACAGAATAATGCACTATCTTGAAAACGTTTTATTGCTTGCACCTAGTATTCACTAGAGTTCTAAGAGGTACAAACTGAAAGAAGGAAATTTGAATCTAGAGTTGTGGGGTATTTTCCACTTGAGGCTGCCACACACGGCTTGGATTTTGGCTGGCTCGTGCATGAAATATGAGCCATGGGTGCCCCTTTCAACCCCATCCAGCTTAACAAAGTCAACGTAACAATCAATAGACAGGTGGAAAATTGTCAGTTGAATGGTTCAGTCAGAATAGAATAGTCATCAGGGGAAATTTGTCCATCCAGACTGTTAACATGGGTGGAGGAATCTGCTAGATTTGCGTCCTTGACTGAACTAGCTGGGTGAAAACACAGAGGTGATACTTCACAAGGCATAGCCTCTTTAGAAGACGTTTCACCAACTGCAACAGTTGGTGGCTATACCGGGATGATATCACCCCGGTACCGTTTTTTAGAGAGGGCCGTTGGCTCTTTAGTGATAACAACCGATGTAGCTGCCCCTCCTGCCACCTTCCGCCGCTTTTCCCAGGTCTTCCATCCCACTGGGAGACCCGAGCCACCAGCCGGCACGTAAGCAACAAATGCTAGAAATAGGCTTAGGCATGAAAGGGTTATATATAATAGGGGGCATTGATCAAGCAAATTAGCAGCACGAAAAGCTGCAAATCAGGCTGAAAAGTCCCTGCAACAGGTTTACAGACCTGTTCATCTGTGTTCGTGGTCAGCCAAGTGCGACAGTTGCAAAGTCAAGGACAGATTTATTACGGAAGGTAAAACAGATTTCTACTTCAAACATACTGATTAAAAAGTAGTCAGGGTCAGGTTTAATACAGTTGCAGCAGCCAAAGGAGTAATTTATGAATCAGACTGTAACCTTGTCATAAATCTGTCTCTTGATGCATCTTACTGCACATGTTTAGCATTGATTTGCCTTGTGACAGGATAAATGTCCCCTATTTGTATATTTTTCTCAGTAATGATGAATATCGTTTTTTAAATGCATGTGTGTTTTATAGGTTGGAGATTGTGTTTTTGCAAAAACTGGGGCAAGAGGAGGAGGTCGTTGCTTTCTACCTGCTGTGGTCATAGCAACACCAAGGTCTGAAGCAGAGGATAAACTGTATACAGTTCTCTATTACAACAACAGAAAAGTAAGTGCGTTTACAGAGGTCACACATACTTTAACTAACGCCATACATTGGGGACTTTGAAGGCTATTAACAAATTACATGCTTATGAATTAATTTTAAGTTAATTTCCAGAGAGATACACTATTGATATCGTCCATTTTTTTTTTTTTTTAGGGGCATTGTTTAAGGAGTGAGCTATTGAAAATAAGCCCATCTCAGTTTGCTGTTTCCTGTAGCTATATCAGAAAAGCCCAGATGATTGATTACACAATGTAAGTGTTCTTTTATTTTTCTATTCATTTAATTAAGAAGTATTAAAAAAAAAAAAATAATAATTTATGGAGTTAGTTACAATGCAGAATTAATAAAGTACAGATAGGCAGCTTGACGTTCACGACTGCAGGCACTCTCACCTTCTGCACAGCCTAGGCAGGAGTCTGAAGTATTGACAATCTGATCAATATTCCTATCGACAACTTCCGTCTAAAAGTTTTTAATGAAAGAGATCACAAAGGAAAGTGCAAACTGCATTTTTCTTTGTGATGTGATCTCTTTCATTAAAAACTTTTAGACGGAAGTTGTCGATCCATGTTGTGCTGGTGAGTATGTACGCTTGTTTGAAGTAGTGACAAAGTTGTTTTTTTAACCAGAATTAGGGGTTTCGAATGTAAACTGATGCAACTGTGTACAAAGAAGTATTTTAATAGAATTGCCATAATGACCCGCACATATGATAATACTTGTTTCCTACAATACATTTCCCTGCAAGTGGTAATATGTGGATCTGCTTGGCCTTTTAAAGCCACTAATTATTCCTGTGGTTAAACAAGAGCTGACGGCAGCTATGTAGTCATTTAACGGTATAATGCACACATCACTCTCCAGAAGAAAAAATATATATTCAGGAGTAACAGGATTTCAGTTAGTCTAGAAGCAAAAACACATTTCAGAGCATAAGAAAAAGACAAATTATTGGATTTGCCAGTCCTGAAAGAAATTGCTAATTTTAAATTATTTTTATAATCTACCAGGTGCTCTTTCCATTTTACTCTTCTTTTTTCTGCTCTGTTATTTTCCTTACCGTTTTCTACAGTCACACCAAACATATATATGATGTCCCACTGTGGGTGCTCATCAGTAATGCAAAGACCGTTTTTTTGTGACTGGTTAACCCCCAGTGCGATGAACTGTGAAGGACCAGAATGCCTTCTATGAGAAATGATTTCCATAAAAAATAAATAAAAAAAATAAAAATCCGTAGAGATTCAGTAGTAGCTCCCTCATGTACAGTATATTGCACTTTGATACATATATTCCATAGCAGAGCTATGTTTTGACATGTCCTGCCAAGCAGATGAAAAGTGCTAGCGCCAGGGAATATTCCACATACATGTGTACATTCTGCCCTGTTAAAGAATGAATGCACTTTGAGAGTTGTCATCATAAACCCAGGTCAATGAAAAAAGCATTGCTTCTTCAGTGTAGCCCTAGCCCTAGAAAATAATAGTAAATAAGATCATGTCTGCAAACATTAATTTGTGATGGATCATATTAGGTTATAGAACTTCACTGTTTTTACCAAAATAAAGTTAACTCAAAGCAGCTCCTAAGCCATCACTTTAGGATGAATAAATTGATTTCTATTGTTTTAAGATATATTATTATAATATTTTCTGTTTAACCACTTGAGGATCACCTAATGCCAATATACATTGGCAGAATGGCACAGGCACGTACAGGTACGATGCCCTTTAAGTCCCGAGCCGTGGGTCGCGTGCACAGGTCCGAAACTCTGTGACCACGCCGTGGACCCGATCGCCGCTGGTGTCCCACGATCGGGTCACAGGAGCTGAAGAACGAAGAGAGGTAAGTGTAAACAAACCTTCCTCGTTCTTCTCTGTGGCTTGTCACTGATCGTCTGTTCCCTGTTATAGGGAACAACGATCAGGAATGTCACACGTCCAGCCACGCCCCCCTACAGTAAGAATCACTCCCTTAGGGCACAGTTAACCCCTTAGAGCCCCCTAGTGTTTAACCCCTTCACTGCAATTGTCATTTTCACAGTAATCAGTGCATTTTTATAGCAATTACAATGGTCCCAAATATGTGTCAAAAGTGTCCGATGTGTCCGCCATAATGTCGCAGTCATGAAAAAAAGGCCCTGATCGCCACTATTACAAAAAAAAATATTAATAAATATGCCATAAAACTATCTCCTATTTTGTAAGCGCTATTACTTTTTGCGCAAACCAATCAATAAACGCTTATTGCGATTTTTTTACCAAAAATATGTAGAAGAATACGTATCGGCCTAAACTGAGGAAATTTTTTTTTTTTTATATATATTTTTTGGGGATATTTATTATAGCAAAATGTAAAAAATATTGCATTTTTTTCAAAATTGTCGCTCTATTTTTGTTTATAGCGCAAGAAATAAAAAACGCAGAGGTGATCAAATACCACCAAAAGAAAGCTCTATTTCTGGGAAAAAAAGGACGTCAATTTTGTTTGGGAGCCATGTCGCACGGCCGCGCAATTGTCAAGGACCACCTCCTGCACATATACGCCGGCAGAATGGCACAGCTGGGCACATGCACGTAAGGTACGTCCTGTGCTAGTGCCCACCCGTGGGTCGCGGGCGCGCGCCCGCAGCACGCTCCCGCGACCCGGTCCGAAGCTCCGGGACCGGAACCGCGTGACTCGCAGACCCGATCCCCGCTGGAGTCCCGCTATCGGTCCCCGGAGCTGAAGAATGGGGAGAGCCGTGTGTAAACACGGCTTCCCTGTTCTTCACTGTGGCGCCGTCATCGATCGTGTGATCCCTTTTATAGGGATACACAATCGATGACGTCACACCTACAGCCACACCCCCCTACAGTTGTAAACACACATTAGGTCACACATAACCCCTTCAGCGCCCCCTTGTGGTTAACTCCCAAATTGCAATTGTCTTTTTTACAATAAACAATGCATTTTAAATGCATTTTTTGCTGTCAAAATGACAATGGTCCCAAAAATGTGTCAAAAATGTCGGAAGTGTCCACTATAATGTCGCAGTCATGAAAAAAATCGCTGATCGCCGCCATTAGTAGTAAAAAAAAAAAATTATGAAAATGAAATAAAACTATCCCCTATTTTGTAAACGCTATAACCTTTGCGCAAACCAACCGATAAACACTTATTGCGATTTTTTTACCAAAAATAGGTAGAAAAATACATATCGGCCTAAACTGAGGAAAAAAATATATATTTTTATATATTTTTGGGGGATATTTATTATAGCAAAAAGTAAAAAATATTGCATTTTTTTCAAAATTGTCGCTCTATTTTTGTTTATAGCGCAAAAAATAAAAACCGCAGAGGTGATCAAATAACACCAAAAGAAAGCTCTATTTATGGGAAAAAAAGGACGCCAATTTTGTTTGGGAGCCACGTCGTACGACAGCTGCCTAAAGGTCCGGGTCTTAAGTGGTTAAAGCGACGCAGTGCCGAATCGCAAAAAGGGGCCAAGTCCTTTACCTGCATAATGGTCCGGGTCTTAAGTGGTTACTCGGGCTTATGACATCATCATAACATTTTAACATGAAATAATCTCCAAAAAAAAAAATACTCTTGCAAATGTCTAATTAAGACTTCTAATTACCTTCAATCATGTTTCTGTGCTCATTAATGGAAAGTGCTTGAGGCTTTTGATTGGCTAGGAAGGCATTGCAGTGACGCACCAAAATGGTTTAATATTATTCTTTTAATTCATTTACCAACTGACTTTTATGTGGAACTGATAATAGCAATATATGTCTGCAAAATGAGCAGTGGTGTACTAACACAACAAGAGCGTACAATACAATGACCTTACCTATACCATTGATAGAATCATACCACTGCCCTACCCTCTGTGCCTTCTGCTTTATACACAATCTCCTCCTACTCCTTCAGCTTTTATTCTAAAAAAATAGGTTATGGGGGAGGGTAGCAAATAGTAGGTGGGCAGCTAAGGCAGTTAGCAGGCAGTGCCATGGCTCTAAGCCTGGTACGCACTGTTCGTCCAACCCAGCGGGTTGAACGAAAAAAAAAACTGACAGCTTCAGTCGGATCGGCTGTACTAACCATCTGACATTAGTACATCAATATTCCCCGCTGAGCTGTTGTATTTTGACAGGAGGATGCCCCCCACCAGAACACTCTGGTCAGTGCTCTCTGCCATTGCCTAAATGTTTTACTATCCAAAGTTAAAACAACAAGGGAAGAAGATTTAATAGATGGAAAGTCTAAAAAATGACTGAAGGTCTGCTTTAGGTACAGTTGTGAGCAGTGATTTTACATTCATATTAATTTTTTAAACTGTCTGTGTAAATATTAATGTTATCCTTGATGTAGTTATGGTGCAACTAATTACAAGATGAAGGACACGGAATTGACTAGAGCTAATTATTTTGGCAGATGTTAAAAGATGATTAACAAATTGATAATTTTTGTTTTCTAACCTTGAACATCAGCCCAAGTGTCCAGTTTGTTGCGCCCATCCGAAAACCAGCTCCACCAATGGAAAAAAAGAAGAGTAGATCTTTGTCAGGGGGAAGCCGGCATTCATTGAATTTGCATGTAAAATCTAGAACATCTGGTGACAATGTCAGGGACTCTTCTGCTAGCGCTGACCGCACAATCAAAGGTACATAAAATATACGTATATATATATTTTTTTTATAATCTTTATTTTTAAGAAAGTTATACAAAGCATATCAGAACTTGGCTCAGAAGGAAAGTAGAGAGGCACAAACAGAAAAACAAATATAAAAAGGGGGAGTACTGTAGTCGTCTTCATCCGCATCCAAGGAAAACAATATCTTTAGCCAATGAGCTCTACCGTCAACATTTTAAACCAATAAAGGTCCTCCTTTGTCCCGGACAATTGGTCCTTTTGGATGTTCCCCTAAGGAAAGAGAGGTAGAAGGCCCCTGCCAACTGCAGACAATATCTTAATTGGCATAGATCTCACCACTGGTGCATCAAAAATATATGTGTATTTAAATTTCCTTTTAGTCAGATCTGGAAATTAAGGCTGAAAGTGCAATTAAAGAACACAATTCATCTGATTAGGGCTTATTTTTTACCCATTTATTACTTTAACGCACCTGTGGACTCCATTGTTTTTTGTCTGTTATCTGGTTATATGGCCACCTCTGATTTTTGGAATACAGAAAATATATTTCTATACTTAAAACTGTAGGTTGCTTGCTGTTTCTATCATACAGAATCTCTTCTGCATGAAAATCTCATTGAAGTTTTTTTTCACAGCCACCAGTCAGATTCACACTGCCCTGGCAGGTTAATTTTAAATGGTGATAAATGTTTCCATTAGATAGAGCAAGGATTACAAGTTATCATCCCAACTACATATAAGGAGCTCTGTGAAATCTGTCTGCATTTTTTTTTTATATAGAACTCTGAATAATGGCTTCAGTTGATTATACAGTTCTCAGATTGAAGAGCATATACACCCCAAATAGAAAAACCTGCAATGTAAACTAGAAGGCACTGCATCTTTAAGCCACTGCAAGTTTTTTTTTAACAATGTCTGAGCCTTCCTAATGCTCAATACACACGATCCGAAAATCATATGAAAAATTCTGCTTTCGAATCAATCATACGATAATCAGATCGTTAGTACAGAGCTTTCAATATCCGATCATGACAGTTCATTCGATATTATTCTATAGGACATGCACAGAATTTGTTTTCGTATGATGCCAGATCGTACAGTGTTCATTTATTCAGTACAGCTGTCTTTCGAAAATGCAATACAAATGCATTACAACACATGACATCACTTCCGAATTTTTATTCTGTCGTACGAGAATTTTCGTGACTTTAGTAAACTCATCAGATTCGACCTGAGATTAGCATGCAAAAAATAAAAAATGGATGATCATTCGTCTGATAATCTCATCGTGTGTACGGGGCATAAGTCTGTCCTCTTTAAAGCTGAACTAAACCCTCCTATTCTTTAAGCCCCGTACACACGATCCGAAAATCGTATGAAAAATGCCGCTTTCAAAACAATCGTACGATAATCGGATCGTTAGTACAGAGCTTTCGAGAGCCGATCAGGACAGTTCATCCGATTTTATTCTATCGGACATGCACAGAATTTTTTTTCGTACGATGCCAGATTGTACGATTTTCGTTTAATCAGTACAGCTGTCACTCGAAAATGCAATACAAATGCATTACAACACATGACATCACTTCCGATTTTTTATTATGCTGTACGAGAATTTTCGTGACTTTAGTAAACTCATCAGATTCGACGTGAGATTAGCAAACAAAAAAAAAACGGACGATCATTCGTCCGATAATCGGATCGTGTGTACCGGGCATTAGCCTCTGTTTGATTTGCAACTGCCATGGTGCTCCACATGGGATCGGTTATGACATCAGCTGTTTAATTTGACAGTTTAGTTGAAAGCACAAGCAAATTGGACAGTTATCATTTCTGGCACGCAGGGAACGTAACGGTTTTTCTTTAAACGGTTAAATTGATGGGTTTAGTTCTGCTTTAACATACAATGCAAGAAGCCTAGCTTCTAATTCTTTAAAGTGATTGTAAAATCTTGTTTTTTTTGTTTCTATTAACATAACAAACATATTATACTTGCATGCTCTGTACAGTGGTTTTGCATAGGGCAGCCCAGATCCTCCTCTTCTCGAGTAACTCTTCAGCTCTCCTGGACCCTTCCTCCTGTTGAGTGCACCCACAGCAAGCAGCTTGCTATGGGGGCACCCAAGCCGAGCTGCAGCTCCATGTATCCATTCAGACACGGAGCTGCCTTTTCGGCCCTGCCCCCTCTCCTGATTGGCTAACTGATTTTGATTGACAGCAGCAGGAGTCTGTCTCAGCCAATCAGGAGAGAGAGTCTTGATGGGTGAAGCATTCGTGGACATTGCTGGACAGAGATGGGGCTCAGGTAAGTGATAGGGGGGCTAAGGAGGGCTTAATTTAACATAAAAAATAGTGTATACTTGCCTGTTCTGTGCAATAATATTACACAAAGCAGTCTCCCACCTCGTCTGGAGTCCCCCCGGCTCTTTCTCCTTCTTCTTCTTCTTGCTGGGGCCTCCATAGCAAGCCATGTGCTACGTGAGCACCTGTGCAGATGCGCATTCAAGTTGGGCTGTGTGCATCCATAGACACTGCTTGGATTTGCCGCCGACCCATCCACTCCCTCCTCATAGGATTTAACTGACAGCAGCTGAAGCCTATGGCTCTCTCTGCTCTCAGTGTGACTTGTGAGAAGAGGAAGAGAGAGTGGTGCTACTGCAATGAGACAGTGCTGCATTGACAGAAGACCCAGGTAAGTATTTAGGGAGGAGGGCGGCCAGAACAATAGTGGGACGTTTTTTGTTCTGTTTTTCAATTGAGTTGTACAGTTTACAGGTCACATTAAAGGTGGAAAAGGTTCTGAAATTATTTCTTTGTCACATTTTTTTACACCACAGAAACCTGACATTTTAACAGAGGTGTGTAGAATTTGTATATCCACTCTAGCGTATGGTATATTCCATATAGGGGAGATAGCTTAATACATTTTTTTTTTAAACATTGAATTCATGATCTTCGAATAACATTGTTATAGCAGCCATCTCTTTGAGTAAGCCACACTTCATAGTTCTGTATTTTATGAGTATGATGTGTTATTAGAAAGAGATTAACACCGGATTTATTCTATGGAGTGCTGAGCATTATGAATATATGTTTAATGGAGAATTTTATATTAACTTTATTTTTATTTACATGTGTTTTCTCTGTTATTTCTGTCACATATTTGTGTATTCTTAATGTATTGCATGCAGCAGAGGAGACATAAAATGAAGCCATCCACCAAAAAACAGGGAAGTTCTGGGTATTGGATTTCTTTGTAATGGCTATAGTTTTCTTGGTGTATTATTATGAAAATGTGAAAGCTGTGAAATTTTTAAGACAATAACTGTTGTGGAAAATGTAAAAAAAAACTCAAGACAATGTGCAGTTAGAATGGTACCATATTTTAGAATAATAGCCAATACATGAAGTTCTTGGGGTTTACCAGAATTTTATGAAAAATAATAAATATGTATGTGTTTGTGTTATGCTCTATCTGTGTTTTTGTCTTTTTTTTTTTTCTTTTTATGTTACCACAGTTGATACTATATGCATATGCCACTTGTCTATGCAACTAAGTCAGCTCTCCTCAGGCTATGCAGAGCTCACATAATCATATAACTAACAGGGTATTGTAACTTTTCAGTGTTATGTAGTAATATGTTTTGTATCTTTTGTTAATAATGGAAAATTCTAAAAATATAAACCTTTAAAAAATATGGGCCAGATTCAGGTACATCTGCGCATTATTGGACCGGCGTAGCGCACCGCCTTTACGTTAGACTTGCACAATGTAGCCGCGTAATCACCCTATTCTCGTAGCTTTTACGCACAAAATTGCGCATGCGTAACGTTATTTCAGAGGCGTAAGGCGGAGTAATCCAAATTGGGAAGGACGTGGGTGTGTTACATTGAAATGAGCCGTGACCCCATGCAAATGAAGGGCCGGCCGGCTCGCGCATGCGCGCTTGAAGGAGACCATGGTCAGCACCGCTGTGCGCATGCTCACAACTCGGGAACGGCGCAATCAGTGAAATTGGAAATGGACTAAGGACTACGCAGACAGCATAAATAGACAGACACAAACGCACTTCCATTGCAAAAGTACATCCCTTTGTCCCTTCCCATTTAACAAAGTGCTTTTGTCCCGTTGTTAGTTGCGTTGTGTTTTGTATTTGTCAGATTAGTGTACTGTGTGATCAAGTGTTTGTTTGTAGATCTTTGCAAGTGTTTTTTGATAAGTGTTTGAGAGACTGTTTGTTTGATATATTTCTGGTCGTTTGTTTTCTTGCTTAATTGTTGCTGTTTGTTTTTGTGACTGATTTTTGCTGAGTGCTTTGTGATTTTTTGGGTGTTAGTTTTCTCTTTGTGTGTGTTCTTGCTCGATTGGTTGTGCTTGTTTTTGTGAGTGATTTTTGTTGACTGGGAGTGTTTTTTTCAGTATGACAGAGAGAAAGAGAAAACTAAATTTCACTTTGGGGGAGAAACTAATTCTTGCCCGGGCCATTAGCGATTATGGGCGTTTCCTCCATGGCCCAGACAGTGCCAACACCACCCCGGCCAGGAGGAGGGAGATTTTGGACATCATCACTGACTAGGTGAATTCAGCGGGGGAGGGGGAGACACGGAACCGGTCTGGGATTGATAAAAAGATTAATGACCTCCGGCGTCTGGTCAAAAAGAAGCTGGCCAAAATGCTTGCCCATGCCAGGGGCACAGGAGGGGGCCCACCATGCCGTGTTAGGCTGACAGCGGAGGAGCGTGCGGTGGCCCTGACCTTTCATTGGCATGAAGTGGAGGGCCTGCCCGGCTTTGACTCAAGTCCGGAGCCCGTGGTGCCAGGTAAGTTTTTTTTTTAATATCAGGTGTGTAGCATGTGTGGGGGAGGGGGTGAAAGGGAATATGTGGCAAGTGTGTGGATCCTCCAACCTGTAAATGTTTTGTGTCATCCACAGATGTGCAGGAGGGTGCAGGGCCATCTGGCCTGACCGCACCATCCCCAGGACAGCAGCCTAATGAGGCCCCCCCGACAAGGCCGGAGTCCGCGGAGGAGGTTGAAGAGGAGGAGGAGGAGGTTGAGGAGGAGGAGTTTGATGAGGAGGAGGAGTCCATGTCAGGCACTGGACTTTTGGTTTTGGAGGACTCTTCCCCTCTGGCTGGCAGCAGCCAGCCCTCCCTAAGGGGGAGCCCCCCCCCTCCTCCCCCAACATGGCTCCTCTCCCAAGGGCCTCCCCTTCTCCCCGGCCACAAGCATCAGCTGGAGGCAGGAAGGCGACCCAGAAGACCAGGGGGTGGCCGATCTCCTGCCCGCCACTCTGAGAAGGGACCAGTTCCTCCAGACCCGCCATCTGGGACAGGTCAGCCAGACATTGGTGCGGATGGAGGAGAGCCTGTCCTCCATCAAGGATACGCTGGGGAACCTGGACTTCTACTCCCGGGCTTTCACAAACTGCCTTAACGACCTGCAGACTACATCAGCAGGCGTTGGGCAGGATGTGAGGGCCCTCACCCAGGCTATCCAGGCCAACACGGCAACACTAGGTGGTGCCCTGGACAGAATAGCCGTGGCCTTGGAGGGCAGGCCGCCAGGTGGGCAGAGATCAGGGGCTGCTCCTCTTTCCCCGGTTTTCCCCCTCCCCCATGAGTCTCCCCTGAGGAGCCGGGGCCGTGGCCGGGGGCGCCCCAGGCGTGGCTCACGTCAAGGGCACTCATTTTTTTTCCCCCTTTTTTTTTTGCTCAAAATTTTTTGATTTTGCTGGTCATTTTTTTTTTTTTGGGTCGTGAATGCTGTTTGAATGTGGGGGTGACATTCCTGCCGGAAAAGGGGTGTCACCCTCAATTTTGGTGGAGAAGGGTTCCCCAAGACCAGGGAGAAGTGATCCCAGGTCCGTGTGAATGGTGTATGAATGTTCAGTGACATAATTGGAGCCTTGGCGTGGCGTTGCTGCTCACAAGTCCTGCATGGTGGACTGGTGCCAATCCAATTTGATGAGGATGTGGGGTGTGTGTGCTAGGGACCACAGTGGTGTGCATGCATGCATTCTCATTGTGCCATGATTAATGTGTGTGTTTAACGTGCAAAGATGCCCAATGTGAGCTGTCTCCTGGCTGCTCTTCCCTCAGAAGACAGGGGACCCTCGGTTAGGGGGGGATTGTCTGGTTCAGGGGTCAGGTCATCACGTAGGTCAATCTGCAGGCCCTTTCTTACTGCGAAGTTGTGCAGCATGCAACATGCACCGATGATGTGGCACACGAAGTTTGGGGAATACAAGAGGGTACCCCCAGACTTATCCAGGCATCGGAAACGTGACTTCAGGAGGCCAAAGGTGCGCTCCACCACTGCACGTGTTTGGGCATGTGCTTGATTGTATCTTTCCTCTCCTGGGGTTTGGGGGTTCCGGATAGGAGTCATGAGATGGGGTCCCAGTGCATATGCAGAGTCACCTGTAAGGGAAAAGACAGGAGGATGTTAGTCATGCATGTGCCCCTTGTGATGTGTGCATCATGGGGGGGTACAGTCATGCCTGCCACCCATGTCACTCACCAACCAGCCAGGTGGCCCCATACACGTTCTGATCGAATTCCATTCGGATGTGGCTTTGATTGTATGTAGCTGTCATGGCTGGACCCTGGGTGTTTGGCACGGACGTGCCATATGAGGCCTTGGGCATCGACTATCACCTCTACGTTGATGGAATGCCAATGCTTCCGATTGCGGTACATGTGCTCTGTCTCATGGGGGGGCTGGAGTGGCACATGTGTGCAATCAATGGCCCCGATGGTGCGTGGGAATCTGGCAATTCTGTAGAAATCTGTCATTGCCTTCAGCCGCAGGTCCTCAGTGCTTGGTTTGATGATTTGGTTGGCCATGCGTCTGAGGATTGCTGGGACAACCTGGTGCACACACCTGCTCATGGAGGATTGTGACATCCCAGCCACCACTCCACTTGTTCTTTGAAAAGAGCCACTGGCAAGGACATGGAGTGTTGCCATGACCTTGACCAGTGGCTGCACTGCATGTGAGCGGTGTGTTGGGCTGGTGATGTCCTCCTGCAGGGTTGTGGTTAATTCCATGATGGCATGAGGGGTGAATCTGAAGATGCGATACACCTCAGAATCACTCATGCCAAAGAGGTCTATGCGTGTGCGGTATATCCTCTCCCGTGCCATCCTCCGTGCCCTCCTCCTTCTTTGCTCATCTAAAGTCAGTAGTATAGCTATGCGCGACGATGCCCCTGGCATGTTGGCATACAGATTGTTGTGCAACACGTGTGACTGCTGAGCTCCTCACTAACAGTGTTGCTTTATCTAACATGTAGACGTTTTTTCTCTTTTTAGACCAGCTTTTATATGGTCTAATTTTAGACAGGACATTTTGCTGTTGCGCACACTGCGTAGCCTGCGCTGCCCCAACGTTCTTTTGTGGATCCCCGTAAGTCCCTTATTAGCATATTTGACTAGCAAATCAATGGTCTGTCTAGTGCAGTTTTGCGCGGACGGATGTGCCAGTCTAACGAAATTACGCTGGACAAAAAAAAGTAGATTTCTTGCGTATCTGGTTTCGGGGATGCCGTGCATCGAAACGCACGCGCACATTTAGACTTACGCACGCGCATCTCCTGTTGCGCAGGCATAATCGCTCTGTGAATCTGGGCCTATGTGTATACAGCATATGCATCATATATACTTGAGTCAGGTCTGCTATGTGTATACTTTAAACTGTATACTAAAACTTACGCAAACTGCTTAAATCATGCGCCGGGCGCAAGTACGTTCGTGAATCGGCGTATCTCCCTCATTTGCATAGAAAATCAATGGGAAAGCCACATGCGTCCAGTGTAAATATGCGCCCCCTCTACGCCGGCGTAGGCAAGTTACGTCGGTGGGCTGAAGTCTGTGGGATATTTTCATGGCATTTTTATAAAAAAATATTTTTTTTACTAGTAATGACGTTGATCGGCAATTTTTTATTGTGACTGCAACATTATGGCGGACACATCGGACACTTTTGACACCATTTTGCCAAAAAAATGCACTGACTACTGTAAAAATGACACTGGCAGTAAGGGGTCAACCGCTAGGGGGCACTGAAGGGGTTAGGTGTGTCCTAGGGATGTGTTCTAACTGTAGGGGGGCATGGCTACAAGTGACATGACACTGATCACTGTTACCGATTACAGGGAGCTGTGATCAGTGTCCTGTCACTAGGAAGAATGAGGAAATGGTTGTTTACATCAGCATATCCCCAGTCTTCCTTTCCATGAGGCGATCGCGGGTATCCCCATGGACATCGAGTCTGCGGGACCCTCGGTCGGACTCACGGAGCTCGCAGCAGGCACGCGCACGCCTTCAATGCCACATCTTAAAGTGGATGTACCTGTACGCCCATTTGCTCAGCCGTGCTATTGTGCCGACATATATCGTCCTGTGGTGGACGGCAAGGGGTTAAATCAGAGTCAATGGCTTGGTATTTTGGACCTATTTTATCTAAGAGAAATTTCCAAAACATGGCCTGTTGGAGGTACTTGAGGACTGAGGTAAAGAACTATTTTTGTGGAGATTTAACAGCTTGTGGAGGATGTTACAAGGAGGCAGGAAACACAGTAAGGAGCAATTTATAGAAAACTAGACTACAGGGCTATTAAGCTGTAGATGCTTATGGATTATTTCTGAAAAATATGTCACTTTAGGCAACACAGCTACTGTAAGCTGTGACTGAACAATGAAGAAGCATCACCAGCAGACTGATTAGGTCATCTCTCTTCTCTCTCATCTTGTTATTCAAGTTGGACCAATGTAATTGTGCAAAAAAGCCATAACTAAACTTCATCTTCAATAGAGAAAAAGCAGGTCGCCTGGCTTTGTTATGTGGCAGGACTGGGTGAATCTTTCGATTTAATGGACAGATGCACAGATCATATGGCAGATAAAGAGCTCCAATGTACAGTATTTATTTAACTGCTTCAGCCCCAGATGATTTTACCCCCTTCCTGACTAGAGCACTTTTTTCAATTTGGCACTGCGTCACAATTGTGCGGTCGTGTGACGCTTTACCCAAACAAAATTTCCTTTTTTTCCCATATGGTATTTGATCACCTCTGAGGTTTTATAAACAAAATAACAGCCACAAATTTGAAAAAAAACCCACTATCTTTTACTTTTTGCTATAATAACTATCCCAATTAACCACTTAAGTCCCGGACCTTTAGGCAGGTAAAAGACCTGGGCAGTTTTTGCGATTCGGCACTGTGTCGCTTTAACTGACAATTGCGCGGTCGTGCGACGTGGCTCCCAAACAAAATTGACGTCCTTTTTTCCCCACAAATAGAGCTTTCTTTTGGTGGTATTTGATCACCTCTGTGGTTTTTATTTTTTTGCGCTATAAACAAACATAGAGCAACAATTTAAAAAAAAATATATATATTTTTTTGCTATAATAAATATCCCCCAAAAACATATATAAAAACGTTTTCTTCCTCAGTTTAGGCCGATACGTATTCTTCTACCTATTTTTGGTAAAAAAAAATCGCAATAAGCGGTTATCGATTGGTTTGTGCAAAATGTATAGCTTATAAAATAGGGGATTGTTTTATTGCATTTTTATAAAAAAATATTTTTTTACTACTAATGGCGGAGATCAGCGATTTTTTCTTGACTGCAACATTATGGCGGACACTTTGGACAATTTTGACACATTTTTGGGACCATTGTCATTTTTACAGCAAAAAATGCATTAAAAATGCATTGTTTACTGTGAAAATGACAATTGCAATTTGGGAGTTAACCACAAGGGGGCGCTGAAGGGTTTAAGTGTGACCTCATCTGTGTTTCTAACTGTAGGGGGTGGCTGTAGGTGTGACGTCATTGATTGTGTTTCCCTATATCGGGGAACACACGATCAATGACGCCGCCACAGTGAAGAACGGGGAAGCTGTGTTTACACACAGCTCTCCTCGTTCTTCAGTACCGGGAACCGATCGTGGGACTCCAGCGGCGATCGGGTCCGCGGGTGCCGCGGTCACGGAGCTTCGGACCGGGTCGCGGGCACCCCCCTGCAACCCACGGCTGGGCACTTAAAGAGGACGTACCTGTAGGTGCTTGTGCCCAGTCGTACCATTCTGCCGACGTATATGTGCAGGAGGCGGTCCTTAAGTGGATAAAAAATAAATAAAAATGTTCCTCAGTTTATGTATGTATTCTTCTACATATTTTTGGTAAGAAAAAGCATATTATGATTGGTTTGAGCTAAATAAGGGATAGAATTATGGCATTTTTAATGGGACTGCAAAATTATGGTGGACAGATCGGACACTTTTGACACATTTTTGGGACCATTGGTAATTTTACAGCGATTAGTGCTATAAAAATGCACCGATTACTATAAAAATGTCACTGGCAGGGAAGGGGTTAACACTAGGGGGCGATCAAGGGGTTAATTGTGTTCCCTCTGCATGCTCAAACTGAAGGGGGGGTGGGTAGGAAACCGAGAAACGAAATGACAGATCGCTGTTCATACATTGTGTGAACAGACGATCAGTAATTTCTGCCCTAAGAGAAGCAGGATCTGTGTGTTTACACACACACACACAGATCTCGGTTCTCACCGGGCACTCGCATTGGCTCCGGGGGGGGGGGGGGGGGCGCCCCCTAGTGGCCACAGGGCGAAGCGACGTAATATAAAGTTGTTTCATCCAGCCAGGGCATGTTGTTAAACATTTAGATTTTGTTCCTGAATCTCAGCTTTAAATGTGTGTACAGGCAGGCTTTAAATCTAAAGTACATTTTTCATGACTGTGTTGAGTAGATCACTTCCTAGTACAAAATAATGTGTCCTATTTATCTTGGACAAGTTACATTTTCCCCAGGCTCCACCATTTTTAATAGTGCTGTCAAGCTTATCTGTTCCAATAACTCTGTGTGGCTAAACATACATTATTTGCCAAGTAGCCCGTCTTGAATAAGAAAAGACAAATAACATCCAGAGAAGAAAATAGATTGTAATTACAATAATCATAATGCATATGGAATTCTTCTTGTAGAAAGATAAAGCTTTCACATCCTGTGCTACATACATTGTTGTTCCTATTAAATTCTAATGTAATTACATAATTAAATGTCATTAACAAAGGCTCTGAAAACATTGGATTTGTCTTTTACAAAAATTATAATTTAAACGATATATTTCTTGTGGTGGGAAGATTATGATTTCTTATCTTACATGACATGGTCACATTTTTTCCCCCTGATGAATCTTAAAGTAATGCCCAAGTAGCATTTACAAAGACTGTAGATACAGGAGTCACACGTGCATGAATTCTTCTTAGGCCCCTTTCAGACGTGCGGACCGTATGTCCGCTTTTTCATCCATCCGTTTCCGGATGAAAAAGGGACATACATTGGTCCCTATGTGATTGCGGGTGTCAGCGGATAAACATCCGCTGACACCCGTAATCACCCGCCTCCGCAAAGATCAGATTTTGCAGACGGAAGAAAACACTATTTTTTCTTCCATATGCAGAGCGGATCGGATGAACACGGACACACGGTCCGTAGGGGAGAGCGGTGAAAAACAGGGCGGTCCCTGCACAGTGTGCGGAGACCGTCCTGTCATGCTCAGCTGGGATTTACGGAATGATCCCCGCTGAGCTTACGGACACACGGAGGCGGATCATTACTGATCCGCCCCATGTGAAAGGGCCCTTAGGTGTAAGCAGAAAATATAGCTTGTATATGGGTAAGAAACAAAAAGAGGGGTTTGGGACTTTAAATGAGGTATGTGGGATCACACAGCTCCATCCCTATCTATATACAAGAAAAATAAGGTTTGGGACTTTAATGAGGTAGATCTAGCATGGCTTAAAGATAAGTCAATGTAACAAGACATGTTTTATTCATTAAAAAACATGACATGGCAATATAAGTACATGCATAGTAAATAAGCATAATGCCTTGTATACACGAACAATTTTCACAACGAGAAATTTTTTATTTGGTCGTGAAAACTGCTCGTGTGTATGCTCCCTAGCAGTTTTCTCGGCGAAAAAACTGCCCGCAAAATAACTGAAACCAGCTCTATTTTTTTCTCGTCATGTTTCCTGTCAGTCTTTTTCTGACGTGCATGCTCAGAATCAAGTATGCAGCCCAAATGGTGGCACCATCTGAAAGGAACTTCCCCTTTATAGTCCCATTGTACGTGTTAGACGTCACCGCGCTTTGGTCAGACTTTTTTTGCATGAACACATGCAAGTCAGGCTGGAGAGGAATCACGTTGGGATTTTTTTTTTTTCCTGATGAGAAAAATGGTCATGCGTATGAGGCATTACAATCACATATTATTGACCAGATATTCATAAAAACAATCATAGCAACTTGGAGATGGCATATTGAGATATCGGACAATTTTTCATAATAAAGAATCGCTTGAAAGGCAACATGGTGGGGTAGCTTGGGATTGGATGAAATAAAACCCATCTAAAAAGAAAATGGTGCAACAAAATTGGCCCGACGCGCGTTTCTCGGTTTCCTACCACATCATCAGGGGCGGGTGCACCAATGTCTGTAAAAAAGCATAAATAAACAATATGGTCCAAAGTTACACCCAAACACAAGGGAGACTATATGGGGGTTATTTACAAAGGCAAATCCACTTTGCACTACAAGTGCAAACTACAAGTGCAAAGTGCACTTGAAATTGCACTGAAAGTGAACATGGAAGTGCAGTCGCTGTAAATCTGAGGGGTAGATCAGAAATGAGGGGAAGCTCTGCTGATTTTATCATCCAATCATGTGAAAGATAAAATGCTGTTTTCCTTGCATGTCCCCCTCGGATCTCAGTGCAATTTCAAGTGCACTTTGCACTTGTAGTGCAAAGTAGATTTGCCTTTCGTAAATAACCCACTATATGTAGAGGAGGAGAGAAATTCCACTAAGTAATTACATCTCAGTTAAGTCTAAACAATATGAACATGAAAACTGATGGCTGCTAGAAATGTTCATTCTGGGAGCTGAGGAAGGGGCCTGCGGGAAAGCCGGTCGCACATCACGATCCCCAAAGAAAAGGAAACAAGTGGTCAAAAAGAGAACCATTTGGGCTCCAATGCTATAAACATGAATACATCTGATAGATTATTATATATATGAAGGTGTATTATATCATTAAAACATATTGAACAGTAAATAGAGCACAACACCAACATAAAAAGTGGATACAAATAAAGAGTGGAAAATAGTAAAACAAAGAGCATACCTGCTCAGAAGAAAAGAGTGTACAGAGGATATAGGAAAAATATGTCTTCAATCAGGCTGGGTTCACACTATACTACACGACAGTAGTACAACTTTCATCCTACTTTGCTCTGCAACATCTGTTCTACATTGATCCTACATCAGTACTACATCCATCCGACTTTCATGAACAGGATACTAATTTGATCCGACTTTGTGATAGTCTGACTTGTTCTTTGACCAATCAAAACAATCCCAAAGTGAGATAAATTCCTTTTACTGCTGCTGTAATCAACGTGTCGGATGTTAAATGTCAGATGGTTAGGACAAGGGTCCTACTTTGGTCCAACTTCAATGATATTCAATGGGCTGAAGTAGGATCAATGTTGGACCAAAGTAGTACAGGGAGCCATTTTAAAGTCGGACCGACTTGTGTCGGACCAGTTAAGACGGCTCTCATAAGGAAACATTGATTTTTACACGTCATGCGACATGAGCTCCCAATGTAGGAGCGTTCGTCGGACCAGTGTGAACCTGTCCTCAAACACTGAAAAGCATAGGCAGAAAGCCCAGCCAGGTGATTACCTAAAGCTGTGACAGAGAACTAGGGATGAGCCGAACATACCTGCGTTCGGTTCGCACCAGAACCGTAGAACAGACCGACCGTTCGCGTGAACATTTAGAACCCCATTGAAGTCTATGGGACTCGAACGTTCAAATTCAAAAACGCTCAAAAAAATTACCGTTTTTAAAACTTTTTTTTCCATTGATACATGTTTCCTTGGGCAAGAGCCGGGTTCTCAAAGACGTTTTCACAGGCAAACTATAGACACCCAGCAGGTACAATATTTAAGGGAAGTTTTCATTTATTTTATTTTTTTAAGTTAAGCATCATTAAAATCACTGCTCCAGGAGTAGTGATTTTATTGATGCTTAAATAAAATAAAAAATAAAAATCCCTTTAAATATTGTACCTGCTGGGTGTCTATACCTGTGATAACGTCTTTGAATAGCACAATCACCTGCCTGCCAGTAAATTAGGAAGAACTGATCTATCTAAACTATACAGTGTATAGATATATGTACAACTCCTAGCGATGTGCAACAACTTGAACCCCCCGCCCATTCTGGGCAAAATCATCACCCCTAGCGCCAAAGTCAAAAGTCTCGGGGTCATTTTCGACTCCTACTTGACAATGGACACACAAATAGGGTCAGTAGTCAGCGGATCTCACCATCTGCTGCGCCTACTACGCAGACTTATTCCTTTTATTCCAAAGAAGACATAGCGGTCGTGGTAGAAGCAATTGTAAACTCAAGATTGGACTATGCAAATGCCCTCTACCTCGGACTCCCCAAGTACCAAATCGCTTGTCTACAAGTCATTCAAAATACGGCCGCCAGACTTGTGACTGGGAAAAAACCTTGGGAATCAATCTCACCTTCACTGAGATCCCTTCATTGGTTACCAGTAAAAAACAGAATCACTTTTAAAGCACTCTGTCTAACGCATACAGGGAGTGCAGAATTATTAGGCAAGTTGTATTTTTGAGGATTAATTTTATTATTGAACAACAACCATGTTCTCAATGAACCCAAAAAACTCATTAATATCAAAGCTGAATATTTTTGGAAGTAGTTTTTAGTTTGTTTTTAGTTTTAGCTATTTTAGGGGGATATCTGTGTGTGCAGGTGACTATTACTGTGCATAATTATTAGGCAACTTAACAAAAAACAAATATATACCCATTTCAATTATTTATTTTTACCAATGATACCAATACCATCTCAACATTCACAAATATACATTTCTGACATTCAAAAACAAAACAAAAACAAATCAGTGACCAATATAGCCACCTTTCTTTGCATGGACACTCATGCAGCCTGCCATCCATGGATTCTGTCAGTGTTTTGATCTGTTCACCATCAACATTGCGTGCAGCAGCAACCACAGCCTCCCAGACACTGTTCAGAGAGGTGTACTGTTTTCCCTCCTTGTAAATCTCACATTTGATGATGGACCACAGGTTCTCAATGGGGTTCAGATCAGGTGAACAAGGAGGCCATGTCATTAGTTTTTCTTCTTTTATACCCTTTCTTGCCAGCCACGATGTGGAGTACTTGGACGCGTGTGATGGAGCATTGTCCTGCATGAAAATCATGTTTTTCTTGAAGGATGCAGACTTCTTCCTGTACCACTGCTTGAAGAAGGTGTCTTCCAGAAACTGGCAGTAGGACTGGGAGTTGAGCTTCACTCCATCCTCAACCCGAAAAGGCCCCACAAGCTCATCTTTGATGATACCAGCCCAAACCAGTACTCCACCTCCACCTTGCTGGCGTCTGAGTCGGACTGGAGCTCTCTGCCCTTTACCAATTCAGCCATGGGCCCTTCCATCTGGCCCATCAAGACTCACTCTCATTTCATCAGTCCATAAAACCTTAGAAAAATCAGTCTTGAGATATTTCTTGGCCCAGTCTTGACGTTTCAGCTTGTGTGTCTTGTTCAGTGGTGGTCGTCTTTCAGCCTTTTTCTTACCTTGGCCATGTCTCTAAGTATTGCACACCTTGTGCTTTTGGGCACTCCAGTGATGTTGCAGCTCTGAAATATGGCCAAACTGGTGGCAAGTGGCATCTTGGCAGCTGCACTCTTGACTTTTCTCAGTTCATGGGCAGTTATTTTGCGCCTTGGTTTTTCCACACGCTTCTTGCGACCCTGTTGACTATTTTGAATGAAACGCTTGATTGTTCGATGATCACGCTTCAGAAGCTTTGCAATTTTAAGAGTGCTGCATCCCTCTGCAAGATATCTCACTATTTTTGACTTTTCTGAGCCTGTCAAGTCCTTCTTTTGACCCATTTTGCCAAAGGAAAGGAAGTTGCCTAATAATTATGCACACCTGATATAGGGTATTGATGTCATTAGACCACACCCCTTCTCATTACAGAGATGCACATCACCTAATATGCTTAATTGGTAGTAGGCTTTCGAGCCTATACAGCTTGGAGTAAGACAACATGCATAAAGAGGATGATGTGGTCAAAATACTCATTTGCCTAATAATTCTGCACTCCCTGTAGATGTATTCATGGGAATGCTCCCCATTATTTATGCGAAAAAATAAAAGCTCATAATTCCAATCGCGTTCTGTGATCCACCAATCAAAATCTACTCCAGATACCGAAAGCCAACTACAAGTCCAAAGGAGATAGAAGATTCGCGGTCCAAGGTCCCAGACTATGGAACGCTTTACCAACGAGCATTCGGTTGGAGGAGAACCACTTAGCATTCAGGAAAAAGATCAAGACTCATCTTTTTTGATACCAAAGGAGACAGGAACAACAAGCGCCCAGAGGCGATTTAGTTCGCATGTGCCGCGCTATATAAGTTTTTCATTCATTCATGTATATATATTCTCTACACACTGTAAATTAAGCTAAACTGACTAGCCTGCCTGCCTGCTCTATCTAGCTATCTAAAAAGACAATCTCTCTGTCTCTCTGACTGCTTTCATTAACAAGCCGGAACACACTACACGAGGCCGCCCAGCAGGCGGCCTTATATAGTGTGGGGCGTGTGCTAAAGCCCTGAGCCATAATTGGCCAAAGCCACCGAGGCTTTGGCCAATTATGGCTCTTCGTTTTTTGCACGCTGTGATTGGCCAAGCATGCGGGACATACAGCATGCTTGGCCAATCATCAGCGCGCAATGCCGCAGTGAATTATGGGCTGTTTTGCGTCACTCGAATTTGGCGCGAACGACCACTTTTGTTCGAATTTCGTCGAACGTACAAACAGACAATGTTCAAGTCGAACATACGTTTGTATCGAACGCGAAGCTCATCCCTACAGAGAACCATAATCCACAGATTTGTGAGTATGCTGCTGGAGGTGCTATATAGGATCACAGACTCCGTGGCCAGCACACGGGGAGATGTGTCTAATGTCTCGTACACACGATCTGGCTTTTGCCCGGCCAAATCGCCAAAACACGTTCCATATCTAAAGTCCAATGGAATTCATCAGAATTTCCGACGAAAAAACTCAGATGGGGCTACACACAATCGGAAAATCTGATGAAAAAAGTCCATCTGACTTTTTCCATCGGAAATTTTGATCGTGTGTATGGGACATTACTGTTATGAGCGGCTTTGGGCCTTCCCCTTTTTTGCTGTTCCAGCGTGAGGAGCTTTACCGACATTGGTACACTCGCCCCTGATGATGTGTTAGGAAACCTTGAAACGTGCGTCAGGCCAATTTTGATGCACCATTTTCTTTTTAGATGGGTTTTATTTCATCCACTACCAAGCTACCCCATCATGTTGCCTTTCAAGCGATTCTTTATTATGGGGGTCCGATACCTCAATATGCCATCTCCAAGTTGCTATGATTGTTTTTATGAAGATCTGGTCAATAATATGCGATTGTTATGCTTATTTACTATGCATGTACTTATATTGCTATGTCATGTCTTGTTACATTGACTCATCTTTTAGCCATGCTAGATCTACCTCATTTAAAGTCCCAAACCCTCTTCTTCTCGTATATGGGTAAAATTTATGGGATATACAGTATATTAAGCACTTCAAAAGATTTATTAAATACGCATGTTTGCAATGATATCTTTTTGCTGTGCATCCATATAGTTTGCATTTAGACATTAAGTATGGTAAAAAAAGAACTTTGCATACAGCAGCCAATTGCATTTTCTCTTGTACAATGAAAGAAAAATTCTGATTGGCTTCTGTTCACAACAGTAATGTTTTTTTTTTCTGTCACAGATATTTGCCTTGTAAAAACATGGCACCTACAATATATGCATGAACCATATTTACACACGATAACCAGAATTCAGCCTGGCACTTCCAGTTTCAACATTATTTTATCTTCCAATTGCTGTTTTTGTCTGCTGCATAATTCATTTCATTTGGATTGAGCAGATGCTCTAGAGGCATTATCTTCATCAGACACTAGCAAAGTCGAAAGCATTTATTAATGTTTCAAATAATCTTCACTCTCGCATTGTACTATTGAAGAACATCCTATGAATTGAACAATTTTTTTTTCAGGGACTTGTATTAATAGTAGAAGGCTTTGATACAACAGAAAATTAGATGTCAGGGTTACATTGTGCTCACAAAAGATAGCTTCTTAGTTCCAAACATGTCTGTGTGCAGCATAATGTGACCTGTTTAGAGATGCTATTACCAGTCTTAAACTATCTGTTTCTAGTAAGAGGATCATGGGGTAGGAGCAGCTTTTAAAACAAATCCTTGAGACCTGCAACCTTTTTGGAGTATCGTTTGTGTCCAAAAAATACATCTATTTAGTTACTCCCGAAATTCGTTTTTTTTATTTTGTTTCATTACAAAATGCATTCGTCCGAAAATCCGAATGAATTAAGGTCAAATCTGTCATTGAAGGCTTATGGTGTCTGTTGAATGTTCTAAAAAGATTTGACAGAGCAGCTAAACTGTACGACGCCGCAATCATGCATTTCCGGTCAAATGTTCCGCCTACAAGCTAAAGAAGAATTCTAATTTAAGTATGAATAGTAATACTTATTTTTATAAATTATTATTACTAGTCAACCAACATTCAAATTCTTCTATAGCCTATGGGCAGAGCATTTGACCGGAAATGTACGATTGCGGAGTCGTACCGTTTAACTGCTTGTCGAATCTTCTTACAACTTTCGACGGACGGCATAAGCCTTCAATGACAGATTCAACGTTTGTACATTTTTCGCTGCTTCGTCGAATCTTCGTCGTTCATTTCGAATGGTCTACCCCAGGGGTGCCCAGCCATTGGCCCGTGGAGCCCTCTGATGTGGCCCGTGACCTCCTTCTCTGGAATGGCTGGTTGGCAAGCCCAGATTGCAGGTTGCCGACCAGCCATCCGAGAGCATTAGTGTTGTAAATGAAGCCGGCACTAGAGGAAGCAAGTGGCTTTTCAGAAAGTGCACCACACCTGCAGGATATAATAGACGTCTATGGCAAAGTGCAACTAACCAGTGGGAAAACCACAGGTACACTACGCCGCAATAGACCGCATACCATCAGTGTAAAAGCAGCCTTAGGCCCCTTTCACATGATTGGTCAGACCCAATCGGACCGTCCATTCACCTCTATGGAGCGGCAGATGTAAACAGACTTTTGTCTGTTTGTACCTGCCTACCTCCAATCTGATCTGCTAAAAAAAATGTATTGGATTGGAGGGCCCATAGAGTAGATTGGGCTGTGTCTGTGTCTTCTTTGCATATGCAGACTGGACACAGACCTGTCATCTGCCCATTTCGCTCATTGTGGCCAGCAACTGGTTACTAAGTCGCTTAAGTGGCCCTCGGCTTTCAAAAGGTTGGGCACCCCTGGTCTTCCCCAACACTGTTTTTATAATGTCAAATCTTTTCTCTCTATGTCAAATCTTTCCTCTCTATGTAGAATAATCTTGGACTAATAGATTTAAGGTTAGGTACATTCGAACGCAGATTCGATAGACACAGATTGCTATTGTCAGCATCATGTCGAATCTCCTATCTATATCGAACTGTTGTACCAATGAAAACGAAAATAAATCATTTTTTTATGTCGGATCTTTCGGATTTTGTATTCTGCGTGTTCGTTTTCGTTTGTTAAAACAGTAACGAAAATACACAAAATTCAGGCGAAAATGCATTCGGACGAAAACCAATGCACATGTCTAATAGGGAATGTGGTGAAACAAATGTAAATTCACTTTGAAAAGAATACCCAAATATAGGCAAGGGAAATTTTAAAAATGAATTATCTGCACACAAGTGGGTGAGTGACATAGTGCAACTCATTCACAAAGAATTTTTCTCCTTGCAAATTTAACTTTCACTTTGCTTTGTGAAAAAGGTGAAGTTTTGCTAATCATCTAATTATGTGCAAGCAAAAATGAATGTCCCTTAACTTTTATTGCACGTGATTGGGTATTCTTTACAAAATGAAATTTTACAGGTTTTTTCCTCATAAACTAAGGTAAGTAAAAATTCACTTTGAAAGTGAAAGCACACTACTCATTAAGGGACAATTTTTTTTTAAATAACTCTATCCGTGAACAAAAACATGATTGTTTATGTAGTCCTCGTGACATTACCAGACATACTCATGTAAAATAATAAAAAATAGGACCTTATATGGCAAATCAATCTTTTCATCAAGTTCAACTAGGTATGAATAGAAACAAAAACTCTGGAAATCACATTGTTTTTAATGGTGCCCATTTACATCAATGCAACTCAGCAACGTGCGATATTGGAAATGGTTCCTGTATACTTTGATGTGATTCCAGCATGATTTTGGCCCCATAGAATGCCAACTGCATCCAAGTTGTACTCCATAATCGCACTGAAAATCTGATCACAGCAATGTGAACCTAACCTTACAGAAGAGCAACAGATCACATAAGAGAAAGAAAGTTCTGTCTCTGCAACATTGTATAAATTCTATAAAACAGTTCAGTCTCTACAGTAGCTGATTTGTTACACTGTCATTGGTGAGCACAGAAATCTCTATACAATTGGCTACAGTACAGAGGTCTCCCTCATTTCTGTTTTAGGTCAAATGTTCTTGTTAGGCTATTTTCTCTGTTGGTCAAATGTTCTTTAATTCTCCTGGCAGAAAAAATTGAAAGTGAGTATAAACACATACTTTAATTTACATTATCCTCTTTCTGTATTTGGATGATGGCACTGTAATTATTTTAATAATAAAATCCAATACAACTGTCACATGACCCAGCTCTTTCCTAGCCTGTCTGGCAGGAGGGGCTTCTAGTCTTCTGTTATTGGTCACATGTAAAAAAACACAACCTTTGGAATAGAGAATAAAATAACATACTTGATATCAATACATTTTTAAATTGTCGTACAAGTTGGCAATAACAGGGTGTGGGTAGATTTCTGCCAGTCACAGACAATGTCATGCCCCTCCAGCCTACAGTTGTGCTCATAAGTTTACATACCCTGGCAGAATTTATGATTTCTTGGCCATTTTTCAGAGAATATGAATGATAACACAACAACTTTTCTTTCACTCATGGGTGTCCGTTTAATATACTGAGAAGTTTTTTCTCAGTTCAGTTCTTGGCAGTTCTCAGAGGAAAATTATCTCCTCTGCAGCCGGTTTAATAAACTGAGAACTTCAGTTCTCAGAGGGAGAACAGAGGAGAAGTGTTTCCTCTGAAAATGGCTGAGATCTGTGTAAAAGTGGGTTACGGTGCAGCCGAGTTCAAAAGGTGAAACTAAAGTTTAAAAGAACCGGTACCGTATTTATCGGCGTATAACACGCACAGGCATATAACACGCACCCTAACGTTAAGAGGGAAGTTTCAGGAAAAAAAACTTTCCACGGCCCCCTGCGTATAACACGCAGGCACAGTTTAACCTCTATATTCGGGATAAAAAAGTGAGCGTTATACGCCAATAAATACAATAATTACATGTTTTCAGACATGTGATAACTATATATATCCTGTATATATACACGTGTGTGTGTGTATACACATATATACAGTATTTATATACATATATATATATATATATATATATATATATATATATACATATATACACACACACACATATATACAGTATATTATGTATATATACACAAATACATGAATATATATATATTCATGTGTTTGTATACATATATATAAATACTGTATATATGTGTGTGTATACTGTATATATGTGTGTGTGTATGTATGTATATATACATGTGTGTGTGTGTGTATATATATATATATACATACGCACACATATATACAGTATCTATATACACGTGTATGTGTGTGTGTATATATATATATATATATATATATATATATATTGATGTTATTATACATTTTTAACCCACTGGTGCTGATATTTAGAAGAAATAAGCCTTCTTGCTCTTATCACACCAGCTTCTCTCCCAGATTCTCCACCTCTGAGCTGGTGAATTATAAGGAAAGAAAAATGGACAGCCGCACTCCAATGGATGAAAAGACTTAAAAATAGTGCCTGTTTATTCCAGTCAAAAAACTAAAACAGCAAAAACAGCAAACAGTGGGGTAACAAAAGCTGACGCGTTTCACATCGACAACCGATGCTTAGTCATAGCTCATAGATTCTGAGCTGGTGAATCTGGAAGGGAGATATTTCAGTATCATTAACGCAATAACAGTTTTCCAACCACATGATTTCACATCATTGTACATTGAAGAAATGTCTCCAACTTATTATAGCATCATACTTGGGATGCCCATCATGCATTCTGAAGCTAATACAAGAAATATATGTATCTTCCATTTACTGGGACTGATGTTTTTACATTTTCTTTATTACACTTTTCAACATTACAATTCATAAATACTTAAGACACACATACATAAAAACACAACAATACAACAAAAATGCTCGCAATATACTCCAAGCATTAAAATATATATACGATGTTGGTAAAGCTCTTCCTACAAAAGACTACTCTTCTCATTCATAATACACCTCTCATATATTCCCCTGGTCTTATAGCAGCCAATTTAAGGATTCGGCTAAATAGGGAGAGACGGTGAGAAGAGAAAGAAAACCGGGAACAAAAACTTTTCCCCGTACGCGTGCTATTTACTGAAACAATATCTAGTGATTACCCAATTAAAGGGTCACTAAAGGAAAAACATTTTTTTGCTGAAATGACAGTTTACTGGGTATAGAGACATAAAAGTTAACTGATTCCTTTTCAAAATGATTAAAAATAGATAAAAATCAATCATATAATGTGTCTGCAGGTTAGTTTCACTTTTGAACTGGCTTCATGTTTCTGCAAAGTAGAAATAGACACACAGAACAAAAACAAACAAATCCAGGGCGGTGTTTTGTTTTTAAAATGAATCTGATTGGTTCTGGGAAGTTTTAGACACACAGTAATGACATCTTAGACCACCGTGAGAAAGCTCCCAGCACTGTGGTTAATAGGAAACAGACAAGCAGGTGTGGAGAACAGAGCAGGATTACAGCAACTTCAAAGCAAAAACGAACAATAAGGACATGAAACCAGTACTGCAGTAAGGTAAAGGAAGCTATTTAGCTAAAAAATTCCTTTAGTGATTCTTTAACCTATTTTTAATTTAAGAAGGCTCCTACTCCAAGCCTATTGGTATTAAGGATATTAAACCCCCCCCCAAAAAAAAACAGAGAGGAAAGAACCCTCCCTTATTACCCTCCCCTATGTGTTCATAGTGCTTTAACCTCATATAGTGAACATATTTTAGGCCTAATTCCTAGCATTAAGTGTTATATATATTTAAACAAAGTGAACCCCCCTATCCCACAAACCTACCCAAAAAAAAACCTGCCCCCATTTCCCAATTTCCCAGCCCCTATGGGACTGATGTTTAAACTGGCATTGGCCTTTGACTGACAAAAGACGTTCTGTTTGTTTACATTTATGTCATAAAATGAATTACAAGTACATATTAAAGGAGTTGTAAAGGAAAATTTAAAATAGATAAAAATCTATCATATAATGTACCTGCAGTTTCTAGTTTTGTTTTTGCATGTTGTTTCCTGCTTTTGTGATGTACAGAGCCACAGAGCCAATACAGGGCAGTGATGGTTTGGAAAACAAAACTGATTGGTACTGTGGGGTTTTAGACACACAGTAATCACACCTTGTTGATTAGTGTGGAGATCAGAGAAGAATTACAGCAACTTGAGAGGAAAAAAACGAACAATGAGGACATGAAAACAGCACTGCATTAAGGTAAAGGAAGCTATTAAGTTAAAAAAAAGTCCTTTACAAACCCTTTAATTTGATACATATATATATATATATATATATATATATATATATATATATATATATATATACATATATATATATATATATATATATATTTATATACATATATAATTAATAATAAAAGGCTATTCACATCAGTCATTCTCTGCACATAATACTTTTAATTACTAGAAAATAGACATTTCCTTACTGCTTCAGTCAATTTTGTATTGAACATTGATATGTTTCTTGGAAAAATTAATAAAAAGCAAAAAAATGAAAACTTGCGTCAGTCTTACTTGGAAAATATTAGCCATCGATTATCTTTTTATATTTTAAATCATATGGTAAGAGTTTACTTTTATATGGCTGGAAGAGTCGAATGTTCCGGATGCACTGTGTTTGTATCTGTGGAATTACCTTCATGTTTTCAGTTACTTTAATATAATCCACACTAACACTAGTTTTTCTTACAGACAGAACTCTTCCAAGTGAAAACACGAACAAGAAACTGGAAGATTTGGCATTGCAAATTAGTCAGCACCAAAGAGAGCAAAAAAAGAATCAACGGGTGAGAGCTAGAAAAAAAAATTCCTAGCACTGTATGTATATATACTGTGAAAAATATATACTCTGAAAAAAGAGCAATACAAATAATTTTTTTTAAGGCAGCATTATGCACAAATACTTTTACAGCATAAATGTTAGTGGAGAAAGGGGCTTGATTTACTAAAGGCAAATAGACTGTTCACTGTGCAAGGGAATTTTCACTTTACAAGGACATTTTCTTTATCTTAGTCAATGATGCAAAGCTCTACTGACATCCATCAATTAAAGCAGAGTTCCACCCAAAATTGGAACTTCCGCTTAATCCCCTCCCCCTTACATGCCACATTTGGCATGTCATTTTTTTGGGGGGGAGTGGGGGCTTCAGTAGGAGTGGGACTTCCTGTCCCACTTCCTGCTTCCGCCGAGGGGCTGGTAAGGCGATTAGGCCTAATCCCCTTACTGCAGCCCCTCCCTTTGGCGATCGTCTAGGACACTGACAGGTCCTAGACGATCGCCTGTCCAATCAGTGGCGGGCCACGCGCGCATGCGCAGTGCGGCTCGCGCATGCGCAGTGGGTGCCCGGCCGTGAAGCCGAAGGCTGTCACGGCTGGGTGCCCACAGTCGCAATGAGGACGCCAGCCGGGGAGGGGGGGAGAGGAGCGGAGCCCCGGTCGGCGCATCGCTGGAACGTGGAGAAGGTAAGTGTCTGTTTATTAAAAGGCAGCAGCTACACTTTTTGTAGCTGCTGACTTTTAATAAACTATACATTTGGGTGGAACACCCCTTTAACTATGTGCAAGCAAAAATAATAATTTTTTGTTTTGTTTGCATGTGCTCCTCACTGGAGCCACATAAACAGATAGATTTCAGTTTACAGCTGGGTCTTCAGTTCTACTAGAAATGGTCTGATTTAGATCTTAGTCCTTTAATATTAAATACCAAAAAGAAAAGGGGTGTTCAAACGTGCTCCACCAATGCACTGGGCTCTCCTTTTTGCTGCCATCCTAAACCCTTAACGACTTAGTAACACATACGTATGTGGCATCCATGGCATGGGCTTGGAATCAGTGCACTGCATATGTTTGTGTTTGTTGGGAGCATGCTTGATCGCACACTCCCAGCACAGAGACCAGGCTGTCAATGACAGCTCTGGGTCTCAAATAACAATCGGGACCCAGAGCAACCGGATCCTGATTACATGATCGCTGTTATAGCCTCTAATTGGCTATCACAGTGATCATTCAATCTGTAGCCCTTTCCTGTGTTGTTTTTCCTGTGAGGCCTCGTACACACGACCGTTCTCCTCGACAGAATCCATCAAGAAACTTGGTAGCAGGGCTTTTTTGCTGAGGAAAACGGTCGTGTGTATGTTTTTTGTCGAGAAAACTGTTGTGGATCTCGACGAGCAAAAAAGAGAACAAGTTCTCTTTTTCCTCGTCTGGAGTCTCAATTTCCTCATCGTGTTTCTCGTCGGGCTGGTTTACGACTAGAAACATGTTTGTGTGTATGCTTAAAAACCTGCGCATGCTCAGAATAAAGTATGAGACGGGAACGCACCTTCTGTAAAAGTAGCGTTAGTAATGGAGATAGCACATTTGTCACGCTGTAACAGACTGAAAAGTGCAAATCGTCTCTTACCAAACTTTTACTTAACATGCAGTAACATGAGATTAGCAAAAGCAGCCCCAAGGGTGGCGCCAATGGAATCAAACTTCCCCTTTTATAGCGCCGTCGTACGTGTTTGAGAGCGACAAGATTTTGTCTTGACAGTGTGTACGCAAAGAAAGCTTGACAAGATTCTCGACAAGCCTAACAAGGAACTCATTGAGGAAAACAATGTTTCATTTACGACGAGATTCTCAGTCGTGTGTACGAGGCCTAAGAGTCCTTTCACACTCGGGCGGTGGGGGCGTGGGCTATTTTTAGCGGTGCATTACCGTTGTTTTCACGGTGCTATTTGGCAGCTAGCAGGACGATTTTAACCCCCGCAAGTGGCCAAGAAAGGGTTAAAACCGCCGACAAAGCGGCGCTTTTCTGGCGGTTCGGCAGCGCTGCCCATTGATTTCAATGGGCAGGGGCACTTTAGGAGCGGTGTATTCATTGCTCCTACAGCACTTCAAAGGTGCTGCTAGCAGGACGTTACCGTCTTGCCAGCGCATCACTCTAGTGTAAAAGCCTCTCTTTCAGGACGCTTTGCAGTCTGAAAGGGGTCTAAAGGGTTGTATCTTTTCCTCTACACTAGAGGACCTGTCTGTAAAAAAAAAAATCTGTCTGTTAAAGAAAAATAAAGATTTCCCATTCAGGGCTTGATCTAGTGTAGTGAGTGCTAGTGTCAGTGTAGGTGCCAGTGTTAGTGTGATTTAGTAGCAGTGTAAGTATCAGTTTGTGTCAGTGAGGCTGGGTTCACACTATTACGAATTAGATGCGGGTTCCCTGCATTCGATTTCCAAGAGCAGGAGATTGTGAATGGCTCTCTATGGAGTCAGTTCACATATCCCCGGTTTGAATTTGGATAGAAGCCCTGTGCGTCTTTTGCTCCATTTCAGGTCCAAATTTGGGATGAAATAGGGCCTGAAACAGTGAACCAGGACACACTGGACGCCTGCTGTGAGCCACATGGGAAGATAGTGTGACCCCAGCCTAAGTGGCAGTTAGTGGTAGTGCTAGTGCCAGTGTGTTTTTAGGTAAGAAAAAAAAGGTTTTATATTTAGGGTCAGTTCACACCAGAAGCAGTTCCGTACAGTTTTGTGTGCATTTTTTCTGCTCTAAAAATGCATGCACAGTGTTTTCAATGTATTCCAATGGCTCTAGTTGGCTCTAGTTCACACCATGCAGTCAGTTTCCGGTGCAGAAGCTGACCGGAAACTGACTGCATGGTGTGAACTAGAGCCAACTAGAGCCATTGGAATACATGGAAAACACTGTGCATGCATTTTGTGTTTTTTTAATGCTAAATAGCTTGCTTTACCTTATAGCAGTCCTGCTTTCATGTCCTCCATGTCCGTTTTTTGCTTAGAAGTTGCTGTAATCCCTTGCTGAACTTCCTGCTTGTCTGGCTCCTTATGAAAAAGCTCATGGTAGCTTTTCATTGTGGTCCATGATCAAGAAGATGTGATTACTATGTGTCTAAAACTCCTCAGAACCAATCAGATTCATTTTAAAAACAAACACTGCCCTGTGTTTGTTTGTTTTTGTTCTGTGTGTCTCTGTACACACAGAACAAACTGAAACTAGTCTAAAAACTAAACTAAACTGCAGGCACATTATATGATTGATTTTTATCTATTTTTAATCATTTTTAAAAGAAATCAGTTAACTATTATGTCTCTATACCCTGTAAACAGTCATTTCAGCTTGAAATGTTTTTCTTTTACTACTCCTTTTAATGTTAGTACAAGTGTCAGTGTGTTTAGGTAGGACATTTTTTTTTTTTACTATTGTTTCTTGTTCCTACTACAGGCACAAAGAACAAATCGCACATACATTATTGCATTATCCTCTTCTGAGAAACATGGAACAATGACTGGCTTTCTGAAAATACTTTTAACATTTATTACTATAAACTAGATACCAGAAATCTGTTCTGAAGTGGCCATGCTTTAACAGGTTAATCAGCTACTCAGCGAGTTTGAGGTTTAATATTTTCTTTTTGTACTTCTTGTTAAATAGGAAATACAGCAACTTCTTAAGAAGCTAACAGAACTGAATTCCCATCAAGGCAGAAATACATTGAAAGAGGAAGAAAATGACCCGACACAACAGAAAATTGATCTTCTTGAGCAGCTGAAAACTCTGATACCCATTAGTAGCACAAAACAAGAAATGGATGGTAAGTGTACATTTCCATGTCAGCCGCCTTTTCTACAAATGCTAAAAGCCGCCATCGATTTTTTTCTTTTTTTGGTTGAATGAGAAAGTAGATCTTATGTTATAAGTCAATAGGCCTGCATTACCTATCTTACATGCTTATTCAATAAATCAGTGCATATACCGATAAGTACAGGGATCTGAGGGTAACCCGGTTTCTAGTTACACGAGAGATGGATTATGTATGCAGTATCATGTTTACCTTCCTAAATAAACCCAGTTATGTTCTAGTAAACATTCTTCGGGTTACTGACACAAGCACATGGCAGGTAATAGTTTTTTCTGCAGTTTGAATGTATGCATAGTTAAAAAAAAAAATATATGGTACAAAAAAGCCTAAGAACAAAATGCAATATATTGCAGTTACCAGTCTTCAGATGTGGATGTGGTGGCTGCTTTAGTTTTCTTCTTCTTTTTCTTTTCAGGCCAATTTTTCTCACTACCGAGGAATATTTACAATCCTGCCAGAAGGCCAGGGTGCTTGTTACTTCCTGTGCACGGAAATTAAATCTCAAACTGTGTTACCAGTCTTCCCAGTTCTTCCTTGTAAACCAAACAGCACCTCCCTCCTATGCTATGGAGTAACATAGACGAGTGATAGCAAAAAAAGACCAAGTGGTCCATCAAATCTGACCCTTTTTGATTTTTTTGTTTAACCTTTTTTTGTCTGATTATAAAGCTGTGATTTTCCCAAGCAGGTTTACGTTCCCTAAGGCCTTGTACACACGAGGGAATAGATCCGATGGGAAAGGTCCGACGGACCGTTCCCATCGGATCTGTCCGCCGGATTGCTTTCATCCGATGGCTGTACACACCATCGGATCAAATTCCCCGCCGGCGGACAGCGCGGTGACGCGGCGGTGACATTGACGCCGCCACGTGACCGCCACGTCACCGCACTAGGAAGTAAACACTTCCGCGCGCATGCGTCGGATCCATTCACAGGATACGACGCATGTGCGGGCAGATATGTCCGCTGGTTTACCGTACTAACCAGCGGACATATCTGACGGACAGCTCTCTGGCGGAAAAATTCCAAAGCATGCTTTGGAAACTTTCCGCCGGAGGAATCCGGCCAGAACGGTCCGTTTTCCCCTATACACGAGCGGATTTTTCGGCTGAAATGGTCCGTCGGACCATGTTCAGCAGATTTATTCACTCGTGTGTACAAGGCCTTACTGTTGACTGACTTACTACTTCAGGGATCCTCAAACTACAGCCCTCCAGCTGTTGCGGAACTACAAGTCCCATGAGGCATTGTAAAACTCTGACATTCACAGACATGACTAGGGCATGATGGGAATTGTAGTTCCTGAACAGCTGGAGGGCCGTAGTTTGAGGACCCATGTACTACTTCTTAAAGCAGACCTATAGTATGTTTTTCATCTTTCCATCTATGAAATCTTCTGCCCTTGTTTTAACTTTGGATAGTAAAACATGTTTTTTTTTTTTAATGCCAGTAAATACCTTATACAGCCCACTTGCTGTTTCTTGTCTGGTCATTAGCCTAGGCTTATGACATCATGCACAGCTCTCTTTCTCTCTCTCGTGAGAGTTTGCCAGAAAGGGAGGAAGATGAGTCATAAGAGGGCCAATAATGGTGTGCCTCTTTGTGTCCGTGTAAATGCAGGAAGTGAACAGGCAGCAGCTTCAGCTGCCCACAGTTAAAATGGCTGCAGCCAAACTCAGTGGGGGGAGATTTCTGCAGCATATTTTGCAAGTACAGAATCACAGTACATATACGGTAATAAGCAAAGTGGTTGGAGGGAAGCTTCAGAATGGCAAAGATGTTTTTATTACAAATTATGTGAGCAGACTGCAGTTCCTCTTTAGCGTTCATCCTGCTGGCTTAAGGTCATGTCCCTATGTTCTTGATCTTAGTATCATATTGACAATACTACCATCCTGAACCTTATTCACACCCTAACATATTTAAAAGGCTTCAGTCATGTTTGCTTTTCCCTTCTTTCCTCAAGACTGAGAATATATAATATGTCTTTTTAGTCTCTCCTAATATGTTTATGCCCTCAGACCATTTGTGTTGCCTGTCTCTGGACTTGTTCTATGCCATGAATATTTTTTTGTAAATGAGGTCTCCAGAACTGAACAAAGTATTCTTAATGAGTTCCATCTAAAGATCTGTATAGGGGAATCAGGACTTTCTTCCAACTGCTAGTGATCCCTCTAGTGATACAGAATTTGACTTGCTTTCCCCACTTCCGGGCTTCACTGTTTTATCATTTTGCAATCATTTGAATTAAGCACCCCAAATTATTCACCTCTGTAATTCTGGTCAAAACTGTACCCCCAAGGAGGACAATTTTGAATTGAAGAGGGGGAGTTGTTCTCTAGTCTTAACGTACTTTGCTCCTAGGCTGACAATGCTGCTCCCCATCGATACAGTACAGTGAGGCCTCGTACATGCGTGCGAGGAACTCTGCGTTTCAGACACATCGTTTTTCCATTGTTAGGCTTGTCGAGAAACTTGACAAGCTGTCTTTGTATACACACTGTCAAGACCAAATCTCCTCGTTCTCAAACTCGGTGACTTCAACACATACAACGGCAGGGGCTGCTTTTGCTAATGTCATGTTACTGCGTGTTAGGTAAAAGTTTGGTAAGAGACATTTGCACTTTTCAGTCTGTTACAGTGTGACAAATGTGCTATCTCCATTACAAATACTACTTTTACCGAAGGTGTGCGGGCTTCTAAGCATACACACCAACGTGTTTCTCGTTGAAAACCAGCCCGACGAGGAACACGACGACTCAGGCCGCATACACACGACCGTTTTCCTCGACAGAATCCATCAAGAAACTTGGTGGGAGAGCTTTTTTGCCAAGAAAACGGTCGTGTGTATGCTTTTCATCGAGTAAATTGTCGAGGAACTCGACAAGTAAAAAAGAGAGCAAGCTCTCTTTTTCCTCGGCGGGAATCATCGTGTTCCTCGTCGGGTTGTGTTTTTAACCACTTAAGGACCGCCTCCTGCAGATTTACGTCGGCAGAATGGCACGGCTGGGCACATCAACGTATATATACGTTGGTTTTAGTACCCAGCCGTGGGTCGCTGGAGCAGAAGAACGGGGAGAGCCGTGTGTACACACGGCTTCCCCGTGCTTCTCTGTGGCCGGAGCATCGATCGCGTCATCCCTGTAATAGGGGGACGCGATCGATGACGTCACACCTACAGCCACACCCCCCTACAGTAGTAAACACACACATTAGGGCACACATTCCCTACAGCGCCACCTGTGGTTAACTCCCAAACTGCAACTGTCATTTCCACAGTAAACAATGCAATTTAAATGCATTTTTTGCTGTGAAAATGACAATTGTCCCAAAAATGTGTAAAAATTGTCCGAAGTGTCCGCCATAATGTCGCAGTCACGAAAAAAATCGCTGATCGCCGCTATTAGTAGTAAAAAAAAAAAAAATTAATAAAAATGCAATAAAACTATCCCTTATTTTGTAAACGCTATAAATTTTGCGAAAACCGACCGATAAACGCTTATTGCGATTTTTTTTACCAAAAATACGTAGAAGAATACGTATCGGCCTAAACTGAGGGAAAAAAATATGTTTTTATATATTTTTGGGGGATATTTATTATAGCAAAAAGTAAAAAATATTGCATTTTTTTTTTAATTGTCGCTCTATTTTTGTTTATAGCGCAAAAAATAAAAACCGCAGAGGTGATCAAATACCACCAAAAGAAAGCTCTATTTGTGGGAAAAAAAGGACGCAAATTTTGTTTGGGAGCCACGTCGTACGACCGCGCAATTGTCTGTTAAAGCGACGCAGTGCCGAATCGCAAAAACCCCTTGGGTCATTTGCCAGCGTATTGGTCCGGGTCTTAAGTGGTTAAACAAGGCTTGCAATTTACTGGTCAATATTTACCCCTGTGCTTACTAATAATCTGACACTATGGGCCAGATTCAGGTAGATGGGCGAATCTTTATGTTGGAGTAACGTTTCTCATTTACGTTACTCCGCCGAAACTTTAGGAGCAAGTACTGTTATTCACATAGCACTTGCTCCTAAAGTTGCGGCGGCGTAGCGAAAATGAGCCGGCGAAATTCAAATTGGGCGGGTAGGGGGCATGTATTATTATAACTAGGCGCGATCCCGCGGCAAACGTACTGCGCATGCGTCGACTGTCAGTGCGCATGCTCCAAATTCTGTCAGTGAACGTCAATGACGTCAATCCCCATTCACGGACGTTTTACGCAAACGACTCGGATTTTTTTTTTCGACGCGATGACGACGGCCATATTTAACATAGGATACTCCACTAGGGTCGGGCCCGAATACGATCGTGAATTGCCGTGAATTGACGATTCTCGCTGATTTACATGTTCTCGGCGTTAATCAGCGGGAACGCCCCCAGCGCCATTTTTAAAATTGCAGTTCCGATACGACGGCGAAATACAATTACGCCACTCGTATAGGAACTCCAACCTGGCGTTTATTGTTTTCTGACTACAGAAAACAGAAACGCCGGCTCAAAGTGAGAGTTAGGCTGGAGTATCACTGATACTCCAGAGTAACTCTACCATAAATCTGGCCCTATGAAACCCCTTAGCGCTGAACGTACACACATGTGCGTCCTGGGCTTTAGGGGGGTTATATTGGGATGATGCCTGCGGGCGGTCGGCTTTCCAGGGATAACAATCCGCGATCCGACACTTCCAGCAGGCTAGAGACAGACTGGCACGAACCTGTAAGCGGCTTTGTTCCAGTCTCATGTATGTAAACACGGAAGCAACGTCACAACATCACTTCTGGTTTACTCAACTGCCAGCGGCACCGGCTTTAAAAAAAATCTACAGTATTCAGAATCGCCGTTTATGGCGATCTGAATAATTTGAAGTGCAAAGGTGAAATTTGTGGTCTTTTAGACCCCTGACCCCTCCATAAAGAGTACCTGTCAGCACTTATTACTGTTACAAGGGATGTTTACATTCCTTATGACAGCAATAAAGTGATCAAAATGTATTTATTTTTTAACCACTTCAATACTGGGCTTTTATACCACCTCCATACCGGGCCTATTCTGACACTTCTCTCCTACATGTAATAATCATCATTCATTTTCTAGAAAATTACACAGTACCCCCAAACATTATATATGTTTTTTTTAGCAGACACCCTAGGGAATAAAATGGCGGTCATTGCAACGTTTTATCTCACACAGTATTTACGCAATCATTTCTCAAACACCTTTTTTTTGTAAAAAAAAATTGTTTCATGAATTAAAAAAATAACAAACAGTAAAGTTAGCCCAATTTTTTTGTATTATGTGAAAGATTATGTTACACCAAGTAAATAGATACCCAACATGTCACGCTTTAATTATGCGCACACTCATGGAATGGCGCCAAACTTCGGTACTTAAAAATCTCCATAGGCAACGCTTTATTTTTATTTTTTACAGGTTACCAGTTTAGATTTACAGAGGAGATCTAGTGCTAGGATAATGTTGTATGGGTTTATGGATAACAATAAAAAAATTAAGATACATTATATCTCAATAAGCGACTGCTTTGCGCAAAAGTTATAGGGGACAGAATTATGATTTTGTTTTACTAGTAATGGCGGCGATCTGCGATTTTTATTGGGACTGCGACATTATGGCAGACACATCGGACACTTTTGACACATTTTTGGGACCATTCACATTTATACAGCCACCAGTGCTATAAATATGCACTAATTACTGTATAAATGTGACTGGCGTTGAAGGGGTTAACACTAGGGGGTGAGGAAGGGGTTAAATGTGTATCCTGGGTGTGTTCTAACTGTGTGGGGGGAGGGGGGTGACTGGGGGAGGTGACCGATGCTGTGTCCCTATGTACAAGGGACACAGATCGGTCTCCTCTCCTCTGACAGCACGTGGAGCTCTGTGTTTACACACAGAGCTCCACGTCCCTGCTCTGTCACCGCCGATCGCATGTACCTGGCGGACACCGGGTAAACGCATCGAATCCTCGGCGATGGGACGGCACTGTTTTTCCCAGTCTTAGCCTACTCTCTGTTGTGCTAAACCCAGAGAACTCTCTAGGGCTCTGCATACTCCTCACAGTGGCCAACATTTTATACATGGGCTATAGAATGCAGAGGGTTTTCTGCATGACCCTTAAGATTATGACAGGAAGCAAATAGTAAGATTCTCTTTGCTCATGTGCCATGCATCTAATAAGGCAACATGCAAGGGGGAAAAAATGTAAGCAACTGATTGCAAACCCCCTTTTTGTCCATCTGTTCATCCCCATGAAAGCCTATTGTTTATTTTTCATGTACTGGTATTTTATCAAAGGAATTTGTGGCTGGCTTGTATGTTTTCTGAAGCTTCCTTTTATACTTTGCTTGTGATTGGATGTAGAATTGCTGGAGGACAAGAGTAGGAATAGATTTGAAGAGATGATATTTTCCATGATTATCAATAAATGGAATTACACAGATGAGCTAAGCTCAACAGAAGAACCACTGCTAAGAATAATTGGTTTATCTGCACTGCTAGGTTCTCCTGGCATACATTACTGCTGGTGGATAGAAGGTGCCAAACACAGTGATGGAAATGTAAACATTCTAGACTTGACCTATTTTCCTGCCTTGTGATACATGAATAAACTAAAATAAAATAAAATAAACTAAAAATAATCTAAAATGATATGCTTTTCGTATCACCTTGTGCTTTAACAGAAACTGAATGGTTTAATGCGTTACCCCAAGGTACCCTAAAGTAATTTAGTTGTCGAAAGCTAACATAATCTGTATGTTTCCACTTTATTTCAAAGGTCTTACATTAAAGGGTGTCTATGATCAAAAAGTAAAATATTTTATTTTTATTTTCACATCGTATTCTAATTATTTCTAGCTTACTGCTTTTATTCTGAATGATCTTGACGTTTGTAACCTTACTTTATGAAGATCCCCATAAGTTTACTTCCTTGGACCTTGTGACACATACTCCCTATATACCCTGTGAGTAGGCACTGCTGCCTCACACCTTTCAAAAAACCCATCTTCTGAACCACAGAGGTGCTGAGAGGAGGCGTTTCAGGAGGCGGAGTCAGTACAGGAATCACTGCTTGCAGGCAGTAAGGTACCATGGGATATATAGTCTTTTGAAACCACATGTAAAGGAAGTTCTGAATATATTTGGAAAGAGGTTCAGAAGGCACAGTACTCAGAACGTGAAAATAGATTTTGCTTATATTGTCAAAGATAACTATTGATTATATTGTTACTAAAGTGTTGTTCTCATAGAATGAACGTTTATGCTCTGCCCATAAAATTCCTTTAGCAACAGATGTTGTAATGCAGTAAATTAAATTAGCACAAAGAGGATTATGGATATAGTTTTGTGTTCATGGAAATGAAACAAGCTGAGTAATCAGTGCAGCTCTTTATTTACATATCCCAATACCATTAGCAGCAGAGATAGACGTGTACAGTTCCTATTAAGAGTATGTACTTACTCTGCTTGCCACAAGTAAATCTTTACTGTAAAGAATAATATATTGCTGGCATATTAATTATTGATTTGATTTGATATGAGCTTAGTCAAAGTCTGATTTAGAATTTTCTTGTATTTTGTCATTATGCAGAATTTGTTGTACAAAACTAGAGATTCAAAAACTATTACAAAAACTAAGACAGGTTTTGTCAAAAATCACAATAAGCGTTTATGGATTGGTTTGCGCAAAATTTATAGGGCCAGATTCAGAGAGCCGTAACTCCTGTCTAACTGGTGTTAGACTGGAGTAATTTCAAATTACGCACATTTTTTAGCTAGTCTGAAAACTCAAACCATGAATAGACGGCTGCGGGCTTCAATTCGACTGGATTACGTGTTCGTACGCCTTCGGATCTACGCTGCAATAAAATTGCGGCCACTGGGTGGACTTCCCGTCGTTTTCCACGTCGGGATATGCTAATGAGCTTTTGCTGGCGATCCCCGAAATTACGATCTTCAATCGCAATCTCTTACGGCATCTTTAGTCATCTTTTTTTTGCGTAACACTATACCAGCTTTTTGCTGCTCTAATATTAGACAGCCCATGTTAAGTATGGCCGTCGTTCCCGCGTCGAATTTCTACGTTTTCCGACGTCTTTTATTATTTTTTACGTAAGTCGTCCGGGAATACGCTACTCAAACAAAAAATGACGTAACGTAGAAGGTGCCGACATCGCTGGACTCCAGGACAGGTAAGTGCCCATTTATTAAAAGACAGCAGCTGCAGTATGTGTAGCTGCTGTTTTTTTATTTAATTTTTTTAGGGGCGGAACACCACTTTAAGCTTTGACATTAAAACCTTGAAGCTGATTGGTTACTATGGACAGCTGCACCAAATTCTGTGTGCACGAGTTTTATTAAATCTCCCCCTATACAGAAATCATATAGGAGCCTGTAAAGATATTAGGGAAATTATAGAAGGTGGAATAGCTCACAGTCCATCAGAGAATAAAGTGATAATAATTAAAATGTCTTTGAGGTAAAAAATAATTTTTTTGGTATATTTATTTTATTCATGGAATATATGAACAGGTTATGCATATAGAATATGGCTTGGGAGTGGAGCCAAAAGATGTTAGCCTGCCTAGGGCCATGTTTGGTTTTAATCCACCATCACCAATCAAATAAAAAAAAAAATGGGTGGAAACAGAAGTGTTATGCCTTGTATACACAATCTGAATTTCCAATGAAAAAAACAGATGGAATTTTTTCATCAGATATTCCGACCGTGTGTGTGCCCCATCTGAGTTTTTCCTTCAGAAATTCAGACGGACTTAGAAAGAGAACATTCCAGAAATTCCGTCCATTTGTATGGAACTCTAGTGGAGAAAAAAACAAGCATGCTCAGAATCAAGTCGACGCATCCTCAGAAGCATTGAACTTAATTTTTCTCGGCTCGTCGTAGTGTTGCACGTCACTGCGTTCTTGACGGTCGGAATTTGGTGTGACAGTGTGTATGCAAGACAGCTTGAACGGAATTCCGTCGGAAAATTCCATCGGTGTTTATACCGACGGAAATTCCGATCATGTGTAACTAGTTCCTTAATGCTTTTCACATACAGTACATATAAAACAATGAATGCAAATGATTTCTGATTACCACTTGCAGACAGCAGGTGGAGCCATATGCAAGTCTTAGCTGCTGAAGTATTAACTGCTGAAGTCTTAGCTGCTGCTGTGCTAAAAAAAGATAGACCCGAATTCATTGTTACAAGTTTTTTTTTTGTGATAAAAAAAAAAAATCTTTAAATTAAATAATAAAATTGATCTATTTAAGTCAATGGAGGTATGCCTTTGTATTAACATAACCTTTCAAACTGAATAAAGTCAGTACTGGCTTTGTATTATCATGTAGGCCCAGTGTCACATGTTTAAATTCTAATACATGTTTACTTTTTACATAATACAAATAATTATAAAATGATATAAACCATTATTGTCAAAACATTTTTGAATAGAAGACAAGCCAAACACCATAGGAACGTTCATTTAAAAAATATTTTATGTCATAGTGTTTTAACGTAACAAAACATTTAGATGCTGCAAGAACTGACAATGTTTGACATCTTTTCTTTGTGGCAGCTGCTCGCTTTCCCAAGACGTCAGAGATTAGTTGTAGCCCTGTTACGAAAACGAATCCTTAATGTTGCTGCAGAAAAGTCAATACCAGTTTTCTCAGTCTCTAGGTCTTCTGTTACACATGGTAGGGTAATATGTATTAGATACTTTATTGTTACTGTAAATTAAAAAAACTTTACAATCAATTCAAGAGTATATTATTTAAATGATCAAAGCTATCTGTTGTATTTCTCCTTAGAAAAAAAAATATTTATCAGGCTGCATTTTGTGCAGAAATCCTCGATTATAGCACTAAATTTCTTACACTTCTTTTCTCTTTTACCATACAAGTAGGACAGTTGCTGGTTGTATTTAGTACACAAACTTGCTTTGCTAACATGTGTTCTCAAGTGTGTCCTGGCATGGTGACATATGCTAAGTATGACTTAAATCTGTGATTAACAGATTGTCCAGTGGATTTAGCAGGATTTGCCAGTAGTTACAGAAAGTGATTGGCTCTTGTAAGAGATGAAAGATCAGACATGGCATTGTTGATACTCTTTGCAGTGCGAATTCCACGTGTTTGCTGAGAGAGCAGGCTGTCTAAGTCTCTACTAGCATTTGTCTGGCAATGAGGAATGGAATTTAAGGGAAAGGAAATTTGAAGCCTTTCCCAGTTGAAGTCATTGTCTTGGTTTTGCCTAAATTAGACTAATGCATAAAGTCCTAGGGAAAGAATTTGTCATCCTTAGCTACCAAATTTTAACTCCTTACTTTTTAGAAAATTACCATTAAAGTGTAAAATATGTAAAGCTATTTTTTTAATATATATAGAAGGAAGGGTTAAAAGCTCTTTCAGTAGTGTATTGGGGGCAGTTAGTTGGAGGTACTCGCTGCCCCACCCTGGTGCGGGGCCTGGGGAAGCTGCTTTAGAGTCAACCTGGAACCTCGGATCGGCCTAGGCCAATCTGGGGCTTGGAGAGGGTTTCTTTACTTTGTGGTATACTCACTATAGTCTGTGTTTACTTAGCGACAGTCACCCTAAACATGTTTTAGGGTGATGATTGACAGAACCGAATGTGGCATATACATACTCGATTCTTCCCATTTCTGTTTGATAGTTTATTTTTTCAGCATAAAAAAAAAGTAATTGTGTCGCTGCTGTACTGATGTTTGAGGAATATTGAAACTGTTTGTCAAGTTCTTTGACAGTACTAAATAAAGATTATAAAAAAAAAAGCTCTTTCAGTAAAAACAGGGAAAACAGGGTAGTTAAAAGGTTTCGCACAAAAAGCACTTACTCATAGCATGGCTATGAGTAAACAGTCTTTGCGCGAAAAATGTTAACTACCCTGTGTTTCCTGAATAATCATGATGTTTTGAAGATTGAGGGATCAACAATTTTCCATAGTATCAGTGTGCAGTCATTCACTCTTCCCTGTATCACTTGGTGATCTGTAGTCCCAAGATAAGAACTGGGAGAGTTAATCAGGCTCCTTGAGATAACGTGTCAAGTATGTATAAAGCTAGGTACACACGGGACAAAAAACGGTCGAAAACAGTCAATTTGGCAGCTACCAGCCGACATTCAGCCTGTGCGTACAGCGTCTTATGACAGGCTTCTGTCAAACGAAAATGCTGGAAAACCAGCATTCAATCAGGCGCTGCTCACTGTCTTCTGGTGAGGGAGCAATCCCCCTGTCAGAACACAACAGCTCAGTGGGGATGTTAGTATAATGATCAATATAGTTTTTTTTTGTTTGTTTAGCCCGTGGAGTTGAATGAAAAAAACTCCCTGTGTGTACCCAGCACAACACACAAGACAGCTCTGAATTTGTTACAGGATCAACATGTATATTTTTAGCACTTATGTAACTGAGATTTTTATTTATATTTTATTACAGGTATTTCTAACAAAACACTTTTAATATTACATTTAGCAGACCAAAAGTCAAAGGGCCAGATTCAGAGAAGGGGGCGTAATTATGTGCGGGCGTAGCGTATGCTCTTTACGCTACGCCTCCGCAACCTTTATGGGCAAGTGCCTTATTCAGAAAGCACTTGCTCCATAAGTTGCGGCGGCTTAGTGTAAAGTGTCCGGCGTAAGAGCGCCTAATTCAAATTAGTCATGTGGGGGCGTGATTCATGTAAATTAATCATGACCCCACGTAATTTACGATTTTTCTGAACGGCGCATGCGCCGTCCGTGGACGTATCCCAGTGCGCATTCGGGAAATCACGTCGCAAGATGTCAATGTAAACTACGTGAACGTAAATTACGTCCAGCCCCATTCCCGAATGATTTCCGCAAACAACGTAAACGACGTACAATTCGTCGCTGTCCCGACGTCCATACGTCCATACCTTGGCTGCGCCTCATATAGCAGGGGTAAATTTACGCTGGACCAACGCTTATGCAAACGACATAAACTACGACGCCCGGCCACTAGTATCTTCGTGAATTGGCGTATCTCCCTAATTTACATATTCAACGCGTAAATCGACGGAAGCGCCACTTAGTGGCCAGCTTAAATATGCAACTACGATACGACAGTGTAACAGACTTACGCCGCTCGTATCTTAGCTGAATTCCGGCGTATCTTGTTTTCTGAATACAGAAAAAAGATACGCCGGCACAGAATAGACTTTACGCGGCGTATCTATAGATACGCCGACGTAAAGGCTATCTGAATCTGGCCCAAAATCTATATTGTTAGCAAAATCATATTAAAGCATTCACATAACAGCAATAAATTGCAACCTTTGATGCCTGACAAAGAGGTCCTGCGTAGCCCCAAATCATCACAACTTACTGCTATGTGATTGCTTTGGGAGGCTTGGAGAATCCATGGTGTGCTGGCGATATATGTTTTGCCTTTAATAACGGTTAATAACAGATTCCAGTTTGTAGTTGCTACAGCATCCCCTTTCTGGCTAAAAATCATACACAACATATGTAATATATTTTTTGTCTTTTTTTTACTTCATTTTTCAAGAGTATATGTTTGTTTTTTTAACCATATTTAATTTAATTTTATAAATAACCGCTTAGTACCTGAGAATGAATTACTAAACAGAACACAGAAGTAGCTGTCTCTGTTTAGGCAGACTGGCTTTCATGAAAATCTGATTTAATAAGAGTGGGTCATTCAGAGCTGCATGTAAATTTCACCATTAGCTACTGAGCTCTGTAAAAAATAGCTTTGTTTCAATGTGGGGTAAATGAAGATTACAATATTAGAAGAAGCCTAAAGCTTCATATTTACTAATTAATCCTGACCATAATAAATTAGGAAACAAAATATAAATTAAACATTTTCATTTAAACTGTACAAAATTCAAACAGGGACGCGCAGAGGTAATTCACGTGGAAACAAGCTTGTTTTGACAGAACATTGTGTTGCATACATCCTGATGGAATGTAACTTAATATTATAGGTGTTATTTAAGAGATTGGAGACAACGGCACTTGTTGATTATATCTAGTTAAAAGTGAACTTATAAAAAAGACTGTTCATTTTGATTCAACTCTGAACCATTTCCTTAGTGATTTTTTTTAAATGATAGGCTTTCATAGGATTTTTTTTATCAAAAAGGTGTTTATTGAGCAATTTCAAACACTTTTCCAATGTACAGACAGTGTATTTGAATATATCAACATGCACAGTGTACAATCCTTCCAGCATCCTTCAGAATTATCTTATCTTCAAACCCGATAAGTTTACAACAAACTGATATGTACATATTAATACCGTTCAGCTGGTGTTATCCAACAATAGCCCATTATGGTCCTCCCGCAGGGCATTGCAACAATATGGACATCGCCAATTCCCTGGGACTCAGTCCAGGGGTATCCAGCCATGGTGCCCAGATTCTTTTGAATCTGCCAGAACTGCCCCTATGTTGGTGGATATATTTCTCCACAACCAAGGTAATTCCCATATGTGTAATCCAGGAGGCAACCAAGGGTGGGGGGGCCGATTTCCAGCCCATCAGGATGAGCTTGCACACCTGAAACAATGCCCTAGAGAATGCTATTCTAGTCATCTCCTCGGGACAGCTTCCTCCATCACCCCTAATATGCAATGAATTGGGTCTAAGGGGACGGTCGTCCAGAACACTTGATTAGGCATCCCGAGCACCTCGCTCCAGTACCTGTGGAGTTTTGGGCATCTCCAGAGTAAGTGTGTGAGGTCACCCTGATGTCACTCACATCTGCTACACAGGGAGTCCAGCCGCCTGCCCTTCTTATACAATCTAAGTGGGGTGTAATGGACCCTGAGTACTATGAATGAATGAATGAATGAAAACTTATATAGCGCGGCACATGCGAACTGAATCGCCTCTGGGCGAAACCTTTTGGGCCATGTTTAACAAGCAAGTAGTAATTGACTGCAGGACTTCCTCCCATTGATCTCCCGTGAGTGGGCCTACATCTTTCTCCCATAGGGACTGTGCCTTAGTGGGGTGGGCTTTTAAGTGGTGTGTCAATAGCATTTGGTAGCAATTCGAGATAATCCCTTTAGTTTCCATGCTAGTCTGGAGCAAGTAGAAAATGGGGGGAGGGTTCCCCAGTGGGTAGCGTCGCCTTGCGTGCCCACCGCATGTCGGAGCTGGAGATAAGAATAGTACATGGTAGAGGGTAGATTAAACCTGGCTCACAACTCAGGGAAAGACAACAGCTTGCCATCCTGAAATATGTGCAATAGAAAAGTCACGCCGAAGGAGCGCCACCTGGGGCCCTGTTGCAATTTTGCCAGTTCGACATAGGAGAGATTCCCCTATATTGGACTATATTCAGTATATCCTGTCACCTCTTGTATCTGTCTACCCTTATTGCAGATTTTCTGGAATAAAGTAAAGGTGGGTGTCTGCGTATTGGATTTGTAAAACATCTGAGCCTCCAAGCCCATTGGAACAGTCTCCGCTCCAGACCCAGTCAACAGCAATCATGCAGAGGAAGCAGCCTGATCCTGGGCCATGGATCCAATCAAATGTTGCGGCTTTCATAGGATTTAAATGTTTTTCTGTGGAAAATTTGAGAAATATGGACCATATTGTTTTCTTCCATGCCCCACACCTTTTTTTTTAAACAAGAAAACTCATCCAGAAATTATCTAGATAAAATATTATGGAGGAAACTGTATTGCTAAGAGAACTGGGGTATAATTGTTCAGTAGGATAAAGGCACCCCTGCATCATGATTACATAAGATTTCTCTAATAAATGTACATATCCAGGAAATAGATTCTTCATAGAAGGATGTGTGTGAGGGGCTTTTATAATTGCTTTTTGGCTCATCCATGTTTTTAGAAGGCATTTAACTTGAGTGTAATATAGAATATGGTTAGCGGGAAGAGCATATTTCAGTGTTAGCAGGGAGAAAGGAAGTAGCTTATTGTCTACTTCTTAGTCTTGTAAACTTTTGATGGCTTGAGATTCCCAGGAGATATAAACAACATAGTCTTCGCTTTGTGGGGAATATGGAGTTTTTCTTGTCAGAAACATGTAGTAAGGGGTCCAGAAATATACAGCATTGTGCTGTTTTTTCTTTATGCAGTTATAGTGTCCTCCAAGAGAATGTATTGTTCCATTACAGGTGGTAGGAAGTGAACAGTTGAGAGCAATGCCTTGTACACGTGGTCGGACTTTTGACCGTGCAAAAGTCTGCCGTGAGTCCGTCGGAAGTCCGATGAAAAGGAAGAGAACAGGTTCTCTATCTAAGGTCCGTCAGACTTCCAAAAAAAAAGTCAGATGGAGGCTACACACAGCCGGACTTTCTTAGAAAAAGGCAGTCAGACTTTTTTGGGAAAATCCAGCCTGTGGTTACGAGACATTATAGACCAAGGGTACATTGTCTCAGACACAGTTTGAGATTTAGTGTTAAGCCTGGTAAAGGAGCTTTGCAGGAGCTTGCTGTATTAACAATGTGACGGTAGTACAGCGATTTCCCTGACGAGCTATTGTGTTCTGACAGGGAGACTGCCCCACTCCCCCTACCCCCCCAGAACACAGCAGTCAGTGCTCTCTTCCATTGACTGCCAGTGCTGATTGAATGCCCATCGAATGGTGGATGCCTGTTCGACGGACTGATGTCAACACAGGCCAAATGTTGGATGGCTTCTGTTGAACCGACCAATGCCAGCCGATATTCGGCCCATTTGTGCCAGGCTTAAAGATTAATACCTAAATAATGTTTAGGTCAATGTAGTTTGTGTTTGGCTATTATGGGTTTTTGGTTTGCCAGATAAACTGTGAAAACGTCTTATATCATTTTGTTAAATCTGAAAGGAGGAGGAGGAGAAAAGTTAGGGTGTGTAGCGAGTACAAACGTTTAGCAAAAACTCATCATTCTTATTAGATGACAGCTTCCCATAAAAAAGACAAGCAGATTCATCCAATAATTAAGTACTGTCACAATCTTAGCTATAATTGTAGTGAAATTTAAACCATAGATTTTGAGAGTGCTTCTTGTTATGTGGATTTCAAAATAGATGAGGCGGTGTGTTGTTTGTTTTATATTGTTGATCCATGATCCATCATCCTTTTGGGTTTGCTGCAAAAAATAATTTTGCTCTTTAGGTAATTTATTGTGAGAATTAGTTGAAGTGTTTGATGTGCATTTTGAGATTTGGTAGGTGTGGATTTAGGGTTAGACAAGAAAAGCAAAAGATCATCTGCAAATAAAGCTGATTTTATTTCAGAATGGGCAAATGTCATGGCAAATGTCATGGCTTTCCTCCTTTTGTGTGATAAAAGGTTTATTTGGACAACAGTTGTGGCCAAATGAAATAGCTGTTCATGATGAAGTTTCATCCAGTATTTATGGGAATTTTACTCACAAAGCTTCAGAAATAAATATGCAAATTGTTGTTTTATTAATTTCATTTTTTTTTTACTTTTGTACTCTGGTACATGAATTTGATCTTGCAGGCGATATACACACACACCTTCTAAAATCAGATTTGGTATCTGAAGTGCAGGTATGTAGCTCATAATAAAAATAAAACTACATTAATAAATAGCCTGCAATTATAAGAGTCAACGGGCAGTTTGCTAACCAATTTAGACCATTTAAACCATATAACTAAAAATATAATACAACACTACCAGGTTGTATTATTTATCTTATACAGTGGTCATTGACTGATACTTTATTGTCAGTTTTTTATTTCCCAAATTTAAATGCAGAAATGTGTTTTTGCAATAATTACTATTGCATATTGTACATCTTGCAGACAATATTGCAGTTTGATAACTGTGTAACGTGGATAGGAAATGTGTCAGTGTTCTGAATTGTATACATTGGCTGTTTGTTTTTACCATTAAGTGAACATTTTGTGCCAGAGAACAACAGAAATTGCCAGTACTATCACACTTATCTTCACCACTGGGGAGAGATAATTGCCGTGGCTGTGTTCTGAAGATTGCTTGTACGGTCATGTAGAGTTAAATAATGTTAAAAACATCAGAGTGCCAGGGGAAAATATATATATTCTTGCAGCAGTACTTTGCACTTTGTTTATAGCTGTTAAACAGAAATAAAGGGGCAAAATCCCATATCTCTCATATGTCTTAAAATTGCTTATAATAATTATGTTTTATATTTGAGTCTTATTTGGCCAAAAAAAAATAATTCTAAATGGCTAGTGCAGTAAATGAGTGCTTAGGTACCCTCATCTGCCTTTCTGTCAGAGCCGTTGTTTGCTGCTGTAGATCGATTCACTTGCTCTTGCCACTCTAATGGTGCGTACTCACGATAATTTTTCGGCATGGAAAAAAACATTGTTTTTCAGCATGTCCAAAAAACAAAGTTTTCCAACTTCATCATTAAAAACGACGTTGCCCACACACCATCGTTTTTGAAAAATGATGAACAAAGCGCGTTGACTTACAACACGTACGACGGCACTCTAAAGGGGAAGTTCTATTTGATTTGCGCTTTTTTGTCTGTTACATCGTGATAATTGTGCTTACTCCATTATGAATGGTAGTTTTACCAGAACGAGCGCTCCCGTCTCATAACTTGCTTCTGAGTATGCGTGGGTTTAAAATGTTGTTTTAGCCCACACACGATCATTTTTTATAACCCGAAAATTTTTTTTTTTTAAAACGACGTGAAAAAATGCAGCATGTTCGAATTTTGAAGATGAAAAACGATGTGAAGCCCACACACGTTCATTTTAAATGACGTTTTTAAAAATGTTGGTTTTTTTTCATGCCGAAAAATGATCGTGTGTACACGGCATATGGCCCAATTCACACCTGAGCATTTTGTAGCTTGAAGCCTTAAGCTACAAAATGCTGCAGGGGAAAAATCTATTTTTTCTCTATGGAGATGGTTTTCACATCTCCATTCCAAAATGCCTGAAGCCAGAAGCTCCAAAATGCCTGACACTCAAACAAGTTCTGGAACTTTTTTTAGGCAGATTACAGGCGTTTTTCTGCTTTTTACATTGGTGACCTTTTGACCTCTACAAAATCGCGTCAGAAACGCAGCAAAACACGCCAAAAACACAGTAAAATTACGCAACTTTCTGCCTATAAATGCTACACTCAGGTGTGAATGGGGCCGAAGGGGGCTTGTCAACTATTCCACCTGGTAGTTTAGTGGTTGCCCTTTTTCTGGTTAGAATTGCCAGCATGAACTGTATTACAGGCTCCTGCATATTATTTAGCAATATATGTGTGTGCCTTTCTAAGGTGCTGCCTACAGCATCTCACAAAATTGAGTACAACCCTAACATTTTACTAAATTATTTTATTATATCTTTTCATGTGACCGCACTAAAGAAATTACACTTTGCTACACTTTGCTAGAAATTACACTTTGCTACTGTGTAAAAGTAGTGAGTGTACAGCTTGTATAACAGTGTAAATTTGCTGTTTCCTCAAAATAACATAACACGCACCCATTAAAGCAGTTGTATACCCTATACCCTATAATAAGGCTAACCTGTAGGTAAAATGAATATCTCCTAAACCTGAGATATTCACTTTGCATTGAGCCCCTGACGTCAGCGACGCATACGCTGTGAATGCCCGGCTGAAGCATGGGAGTGACGTCATCACGGCTCCACAGGGCCAGAGCCGCGAACCCGGAAGAAACACAGAGAAAAAAATATCAGCTCCCTCAGTGTGGACAGGGCTGGGATATGGGGACCTTGTTTTAAGGTAAGTATTTCATATTGAGCTAGTATGCAGTGTTTGAGTTTAAAACCTTTTTCTATGTAATATACTTATATGCAACAGTAGTAATCAATAAAGGTTTGGTCTTTTTCTACTGAATGCTCTGGTTGTGAATGTGAAAGTAAGGGATAACTTGAGAAACAGCAATCATAGGGTAATTATATTCATCATAAATCATAAGAAAAAAAGACACAAGGGTAAGACAAGAACATTACATTTCAAAAGTTCCAACTTTGATAAACTGAGCTCCATATTGCATGACAATAAATGGGAAGATATTCTAGAAAAGAAAAACATGGAGGAAAAGTGGGAATGCTTTAAGAATGAGAGAGTTATTTACTGTCAGAGCAGTAAGGATGTGGATCTCGATTCCACAAGCAGTGGTGTCAGCTGGGACACAACATACAGGATATGGGAATTATTATTGACATAAATCCACACGCACATCTATACCCCAGACAGGTTGAACTGGTGTATTTATTCAGCCTTACTAACTATGTAAACATGTAAATAATGGAATTGGCCAGTGTATTCCAAAAGGGAGCAAATATAAAGGTTAAACCTGGGTGGCTAAATTTTCAGCATAAAAATGTATATTAGAGGAAAACTGTCCTTTAGAAGTTATAAGGCCGAAGGGACACTGTCAGCATGCCAACACTGCAAAGAATGCAATAAGAAATCTAAGAGCATGATCAGAGCAGCACAAATAGACCACAAGAGACACATAACAGTGGAATGTAAAAAGAAACCCAACATTTTTCTGTTTACATTTTTTTAATTATTTTAACAATAAAAAAAGGAATGTCTTTAAGAAGTACAAAATAGAAAACCAATTACAATGTCATTACACATATCCAACATATTCTGGGATATTGGAATTAAGACTAGAACAAAAATATTAAATGTTGGTGTATTTATCCCTTAGGAAGGTGTGTATCATAAGACCATACAGTAGGTAACATTGTTGCCAGATAAAAGGGGTTATTTACTAAAACTGTATGGTGCAAAATGTGGTGCAGCTTTGCATAGATACCAATCACCTTCCAGGTTTTATTGTCAAAGCATAATGGAACAAGTTGAAGTTATAAGCTGATTGGCTACTAGTCACATTTGCACCAGATTCTGAGTGCACCAGTTTTAGTAAAAATATATTACACATGAGGGTCTTTTTTTAACAACCAACGACAATGCATATTACATAATATACCTTTTCCAGGTTCCCAAATGAAAAGATATACAGGAAACCAAATCAACCAATATCAAAGCTGATATAGTCACACAGAAAATAAACTACACAGAACAGTTCTAGCAACCATAAAAAAAACTGATGTATATTTAGTTGGTTTATTTATAATACCTCTTAACTGTAATATTCGTATCAATTTCTCCAGTGAACCCAGATGTCAATGCTATACAACCAGTTGTTCCTGGACAAAAGGTGCTGTCTGTCTGCTCTCATAATGGATGGTATGAAGAAGGTAGGAACAAATATCTTTTGTCTGTAATATAGTTTAAAATAATGTTTTTATTTTTTATCATCTTAGTTTAGATTGCATGAAAAGGTTGTATTTTAACCACTTAAGCCCTGGACCATTTCGCTGGCCAAAGACCAGAGCACTTTTTGCGATTCGCCACTGTGTCGCTTTAACTGACAATTGCGCGGTCGTGCGACGTGGCTCCCAAACAAAATTGACATGGTTTTTATCCCACAAATAGAGCTTTCTTTTGATGGTATTTGGTTTTGAATTTTTTGCGCTATAAACAAAAATAAAGCGACAACTTTGAAAAAAAAATCGTTATTTTTTAGTTTTTGCTATAATATCCCCCAAAAAATATATAAAAAAAGTTTTCTTCCTTCAGTTTAGGCCGATACGTATTCTTACGTATACATATTTTTTGTAAATTAGCGATAAGCGTTTATTGATTGGCTTGAACAAAAGTTATAGCGTCTACAAAATAAGGGATAGTTTTATGGCATTTTTATTAATATTTTTTTTTTCACTAGTAATGGCAGCGATCTGCGATTTTTATCGTGACTGCGACATTATGGCGGACACATCGGACACTTTTGGGACCATTGTCATTTTTACAGCAATCAGTGCTATAACAATGCACTGATTACAGTAAAAATTACACTGGCAGTGAAGAGGTTAACCTGTAGGGGGCGCTGAAGCGGTTAAGTGTGACCTAGGGAGTGCTTCTAACTGTTAGGAGCGTGGCTTGCCATGACGTGTCACTGATCGCTGTTCCTGATGACAGGGAACAAACTATCAGTGACATGTCAGGGGAAGGATGGGGAGATGTTGTGTTTACATGGACATCTCCCTCTTCTTCAGCTCTGTGTCCCGCGGGCACGGTCATGGAGTGCGCAACCACGCAGCTCGCAAATTAAAGGGGACGTATATTTATGCGCAGTCGTGCCATTCTGTCGACGTATATCCTTACGCGGCGGTCGGAAAATGGTTAAAGTTATGTACATTTTCCACTCAACTATGTAAAATTGTGTAAGAACCATATTAAGTTATCATGGTTGAAAGCATCCAATTTCATCAATGTTAGATATATACAGATGTTTGTTGTATACCTTTTAGGTCTAGGGCCTGAGGATTGTTGTTGGTGAGAGGGGTTGTATGGGGTTCCTTACAGTTCTGTTTGTCAGTATCCAGTCATCTGGAGGTAGCAGCATGTAATTCAGTCATTTTATGCCTGTGTCCTGTACTGTATTTAAAGAAAAGGCTTTTACAGGCAAGTCAAAAATCCTTTTGTTTTTTTGGCCATGGTTTGAAAATGTTATTTATTTTAGGATTTATTATCCATGACTGTGGTGATCTCACCTATTTTGTCCAGAGAACCTCTGGAGAGGTGGCAAGGATACAGAGGGAAGACATACTGAGTGATACTGATGATTACACAAAGGAGATGAAGGTAAACATCATAATAGCACTCAAAGTGGAATTAAACTGAAAGAAATACCTCCTTATTCCAGCGATGCAGCATTTAAGTCCTTCACAGGTCATTGTCATCTTCTCCCTGGCTATACTGGGGTTCCAGGTTTTAGGTCTCTTGATTGGCCAGTAGCAAAATAGTGTCACCCCACGCATGCACACGGAAGTTCATCATTCCGGTACAGCTGGAGTGTGCTGGGAATGCATGCTGAGCTGCATGTATAGAGCTCAGTGTGCATTCAGTAGAAGACTTTGAGCAGGCTATTGCACAAGAGATATTGCATGTCTATTCTGCAATAAAAAGCTGCCTGATTGCAGTTTTTTATTAGTTATCTTTATGCTCCTTTTGCATTAGCAGATCCCCCTGCTGAATCAAAGCCAAATGGGAAAGATGTCCATCCATGCATGTTCTGTTTGTGCCCGGAAGAGACAGGAGGATCCGTGACAGCTGTATGGGTGGCTGTATGTAAAGGAATTCCGCTATTAGTTTACATCAGGCTACCTCTGATTGGTTAAGTTTAGGCCCACAAAAACAGAAAATAACACAGTTCCATTTACATTCGCCTTTTCATAGGGCTGCATGGAGCTTTCAATCCGGTCCACCTGAAAAACTGACATTCCAAACCATTTACAACCACTTTAACCTACAGGTAAGCCTAGATTAGGGCTTACCTGTAGGTGCTTGAAATATCTCCTAAACCTACACAGTTTGGGAGATATTTGCAATGTCCCTGAACGATAACTTCTAGTGCGCATGTGCCGTCTTGAAAGGGCACGCTGTGTCGTTTTAAGTTGGGGTCATGCCGTGAGTGATGTTGCGTGACTCCGGCCAGTCACAGAGCTGGAGTTTGTGGCCCCGGTAGGAAGAGAGAAGAAGAATGGATGCTTGCTGCCAGCAAGGAAGACGGGACATCACAGGCTTCTCCTGCAGGTAAGTGTCACATAATGGCCTACTATGCGATGCATCAGGGTTTACTTCCTCTTTAATCCCAAGTTCCTTGTTTTGTGAGGAACCTCTGAAATCAACCAACCTTCAGACGTGATATGAGTGCCAAATCAATATTTTATTTTGTCACCGTGGAGAGCATAACTTTCACACACTTCAGCATATGCTCTGATCTGATACATATCAGGAATCCCCTTTTCTAAGGTTCCTTATCAAAAGCAACATGTGTACATGGCACATCACCTAATCTTAACTATACACACATGACATACCAATGGCAAATCACCCTCCGACATATCACCCTCTTACATATTACCAATATTCCAAATACAAGGAAAGTCCCCAAGAAGTTGTTTATCATATAAGTTGAAGCGGCCATCTTAACTACATATATAAAATGTACAATGCACCCACACATTAAATATTATCATGTTTAATACATAAAATAATCATTATCTATGTGTACTATTAACCACTTTGCAACCGCCCTATGCCGAAAGTACGGCTCTAGGGCGGTTGCTGTATTCTAACTGGCCGTTAATTAACGGCCTGTCAGAATCGCGCTCCCGCGCGCCTCCTGAGGCGCGCACACGGGAACATCCGTGACCGCCGGGTCCAGAGGACCCGGCGCATCACGGATCACGGTAAATCGCCGCTGATAGCGGCGGTTTACCACGTGATCGCGCCGTCCAATGACGGCGCGATCAGATGTAAACAGACCGGCGTCATTTGATGACGCCGGTTCCTCCCTCCTCTCTCTGTACCGATCGGTACAGTGTGAGAGGAGAGGGGAGGGAGCGGATGGCAGCGCCAGTGCTGCGGGCTGGATCTGTGACAAATGCAGTCACAGATCCATCCATCCCTCCCTCCCTGCTCAGCCATCCCTGCTGCATATACTCTGCAATACTCAGGCATACTCTGGGCAATACTCTGGGCATACTCTGCAATACTCAGGCATACTCTGGCAATACTCTGGGCAATACTCTGGGCAATACTCTGGGCATACTCTGCAATACTCAGGCATACTCTGGCAATACTCTGGGCAATACTCTGGGCAATACTCTGGGCATACTCTGCAATACTCTGGCAATACTCTGGGCATACTCCGCAATACTCTGGGCATACTCTGCAATACTCTGGGCATACTCTGCAATACTCTGGGCATACTCTGCAATACCCTGGGCATACTCTGCATACTCTGCATACTCTGGCAATACTCTGGGCATACTCTGGCAATACTCTGGGCATACTCCGCAATACTCTGGGCATACTCCGCAATACTCTGGGCATACTCCGCAATACTCTGGGCATACTCCACAATACTCTGGGCATACTCTGCAATACTCTGGGCATACTCTGCAATACCCTGGGCATACTCTGCAATACCCTGGGCATACTCTGCATACTCCGCAATACTCTGGCAATACTCTGGGCATACTCTGCAATACTCTGGGCATACTCTGCAATACTCTGGGCATACTCTGCAATACTCTGGGCATACTCTGCAATACTCTGGGCATACTCCGCAATACTCTGGGCATACTCTGGCAATACTCTGGGCATACTCTGGGCATACTCTGGGCATACTCTGGCAATACTCTGGCAATACTCTGGGCAATACTCTGGGCAATACTCTGGGCATACTCCGCAATACTCTGGGCATACTTAGCAATACTCTGGGCATACAGCAGCCCCTGTCCCCGCGAGCTCGCATGCAGAAGCGAACGCATAAGCAAGTCCCGCCCACATATAAAAACGGTGTTCAAACCACATGTGAGGTATCTTTATATCATGTTTTGGGGTTTTATGTATTTTTCTAGCAAATAAATGATGATTTTTACATGTAGGAGAGAAATGTCAGAATTGGCCTGGGTGCTCCCTGCATGTTGGGCCTCTGTATGTGGCTGCACTGTGTAAAAGTCTCACACATGGGGTATCGCCATACTCGGGAGGAATAGCAGAATGTGTTTTGGGGTGTAATTTGTGGTATGCATATGCTGTGTGTGAAAAATAACCTAATAATATGAAAATTTGATGAAAAAAAAATAAATCTTGATTTTGCAAAGAATTGTGGGAAAAAATTACAACTTTAAAAAACTCACCAGGCCTCTTTCTAAATACCTTGGAATGTCTTCTTTCCAAAAAGGGGTCATTTGGGGGGTATTTGTACTTTTCTGGCATGTTAGGGTCTCAAGAAATGAGAAAGGCTGTCAGTACTTCAGGTGTGATGAAATTGATCAATTTTCAGGATTTGGTACCATAGCTTGTAGACCCCATAACTTTCACCCAGACTAAATAATATCCAACATTTTTTATTTTTTTTACCAAAGATATGTAGCAGTATACATTTTAGGCCAAATTTATGAAGAAAAATTACTTTTTTGCAAAATTTTATAATAGAAATGAAGAAAAATTATTATTTTTTGCAAAATTTTGTTCTTTTTTCATTTATAGCAAAAAAAATAAAAACCGCAGAGGTGATCAAATACCACCAAAAGAAAGCTCTAATTGTGGGAAAAAAAGGACAAAAATGTCATTTGGTTATAGTGTTGTATGACTGAGTTATTGTCATTCAAAATGTGAGAGCACCGAAAGCTGAAAATTGGTCTGGTTATTAAGGGTGTTTAAGTGCCCAGTGGTCAAGTGGTTAATAACCAATATTTAGAATAACACCAATCACCATTAATGTATAATATGGTATGAACAAGTAATGATCATATATTGACCCTATACACAGGCAAACCTAATTGGAATACCTAATTGAAAGTGTCTTTAGTTCTGCTTTTATACACAACACGTAATGGTATATTAAGTGACAAGTTAAACAGTAATCTAATTGCATAATACAACCATAAAATAGTAGGTATAATTGACTGGCTTTGTGCAGTTTTGAATGAAAAGATGAACTAGGTACAAATCTATAGATTTTGACCACAAGTGCTGTGAGTGTTCAGCACATTCTTTGTCGAGATGCTTTTGTTCTCAGAAAGGCCATAGTCCTTTCAAGATTACTCACGTCATAATTGCTTAGTCTCCTGAATCACCTTAAAAAGGGATTTAAAGTGGGTGTAAAGCTTTGTGTTTTTTAACCTTAATGCATCCTATGGAAAAACACTTTGCAGTCAAACAGCCCCCCCCCCCCCAGCCCCCGTTTTACTTACCTGAGCCCAGAAACTCTGTGGGCGCAATCCTGCATTGCTTTCCCCCAGCTCTTGTTGGCTCTTAATTGGCTAGATTGCTAGCAGCACAGCCATTGGCTCCCTCTGCTGTCAATCAAATCCAATCACTCGGCCGCCGGGGGCGGGGGCGAGTCATACAATTGGTGGCTATGGACGCTGATTGTATAGCACAGAGAGCTTCCCAGAGGGGTTTAGCTCTTGCGGGGAGGAGCAGCGAGAGCCACCGTGGGACCCCAGAAGAGGACTATCGGGGTCACTCTGTGCAAAACGAACTGCACAGTGGAGGTAAGTATGACATGTTTGTTTAAAAAAAAAAAAAAATCATACCTTTACAACCCCTTTAAGCTTTTAAGCTTTTTGCAGTAGTCACAGTATTGCCTGCAGTGTGGCATATTTTCCATAGAGAGAGAGGTAAGTAATTGTCTACCTATCTCTCTTCTCTCTTGTTCTCTTTCTCTCTCTCTCTCTCTCTCTCTCTCTCTCTCTCTCTCTCTCTCTCTCTATATATATATATATATATATATATATATATATATATATATATATATATATATATATATACATACATACATACACCCCTCACATTTTTGTACATATTTTATTATATCTTTTCATGTGACAACCCTGAAGAAATTACACTTTGCTACAATGTAAAGTAGTGAGTGTACAGCTTGTATAAGAGTGTAAATTTGATGTCCCCTCAAAATAACTTAACTCACAGCCATTAATGTCTAAACCGCTGAGAACAAAAAAAGAGTAAACCCCTAAGTGAAAATGTCCAAATTGGGCTGACTTTCGGTCCGTGTGCACTGCTGTCTGTTCAAAAGCTGGTCTAATTACCAGTTTCTGTCAAATGTTATTCTGAAAAACCAGCGTTCGATCAGCGCTTGCTAAGTGAAAATGTCCACATTGGCCCCAAAGTGTCAATATTTTGTGTGGCCACCATTATTTTACAGCACTGCCTTAACTCTCTTGGGCATGGAATTCACCAGAGCTTTACAGGTTTCCACTGAAGTCCTCTTCCACTCCTCCATGATGACATCACGGAGTTGGTGGATGCTGGAGACCTTGTGCTCCTCCACCTTCCGTTTGAGGATGCCCCACAGATGCTCAATAGGGTTTAGGTCGGGACATGCTTTGCCAGTCCGTCACCTTTACCCTCAGCTTCTTTAGCAAGCCAGTGGTCATCTTGGAGGTGTGTTTGGGGTTGTTATCATGTTGGAATATTGCCCTGTGGCCCAGAGGGGAGGGGATCATGCTCTGCTTCAATATGTCACATGTTGGCATTCATTGTTCCCTCAATAAACTTTAGCTCCCCAGTGCTGGCAGGACTTCCAAGACCATGACACTCCCACCACCATGCTTGACTGTAGGCAAGACACACTTGTCTTTGTACTCCTCACCTGGTTGCTGTCACATGCTTGACACCATCTGAACCAAATAAGTTTATGTTGGTCGCATCAGACCATAGGACATGGTTCCCATAATCCATGTTCTTAGTCTGCTTGCCTTCAGCAAACTGTTTGCAGGCTTTTTTGTGCATCATCTTTAAAAGAGGCTTCCTTCTGGGACAACAGCCATTCAGACCAATTTGATACAGAGTGCGGCGTATGGTCTGAGCACTGAGAGGCTGACCCCCCCCTTCAACCTCTGCAGCAATGCTGGCAGCACTCATACATCAATTTCCCAAAGACAACTTCTGGATACCACGCTGAGCACATGCACTCAACTTGTATGGTCTAGGCCACTGTGCTGCAGCTCAGTTTCAGGGTCTTGGCAGTCTTCCCTCAATGAACTATAGCTCCCCAGTGCAGGCAGCACACCCCAGACCATGACACTCCCACCACCATGCTTGACTGTAGGCAAGACACACTTGTCTTTGTACTCCTCACCTGGTTGCTGTCACACACTATAGCTCCCAGTCTGCTTGCCTTCAGAAAACTGCTTGTGGGCTTTTTTGTGCATCATCTTTAAAAGAGGCTTCATTTTGGGACAACAGCCATTCAGACCAATTTGATGCAGTGTGCGGCGTATGGTCTGAGCACTGACAGGTTGACCCCCTCCCCACCCCTTCAACCTCTGCAGCAATGCTGGCAGCACTCATACATCAATTTCCCAAAGACAACCTCTGGATATCACGCTGAGCACATGCACTCAACTTCTTTGGTCAACCATGGCGAGGCCTGTTCTTAGCGGACCTGTCCTGTTAAACCGCTGTATGGTCTTGGCCACCGTGCTGCAGCTCAGTTTCAGGGTATTGGCAATCTTTTATATAGCCTATGCCATCTTTATGTAGAGCAACAATAATTTTTTTCAGATCCTCTTTGAGTTAGGTGGATGCAAGATATACCAGATCTGGATATGGAGGATTGGAGTGGTGTGTGGGATTTCCCTCTGAGATCTCTGGTTTCATTGAGGGACCGTATGATCCAATTTCAACTGGTACATAGAGCATATATTATGCCTCATAGACTTCAAAAGAGTAACCCTGGTTGCTCTTCTGAGTGTTGGAGGTGTGGAGCATCTCTGGGGGATATCACACACATCTTTTGGACTTGCCCATGTATAGTTAATTTTTGGGTAGCGGCGGTAGACTTATTAAATTCTATTAACTCTGCGCCTTTGCCGGTTTCAATGTCTGTCTGTTTTTTGGGGTTGGTAGAGGCTACTATCCCTACAGTGACTGAGCGAATATTTAGTAATACAACATTACTCTATGCAAGAAAAGCCACTGCTCTGCATAGGAAGAAACCCTGTCCTCATACACGTTTATATTGGAAACAATTGATAAATATTAATCTTCAATTGTATAAAGACACCTATAGGAATAGGGTCTGCCCTAGTAAATATAATAACGTTTGGGCAAAGTGGTTGGACAAACCATACACAGCATCTAATAATATAGATGGGGTAATGAATTATAGTCAGGGTGTTCCATATAGGGGATACCTGGGGATATTGGTAATAGAAGGGACTAATGTTTGACTCCTCCTTTTTCTGGAGTATATGGGGTGAGTTTCGAAATTTGAATGGATATATGAGATGGCCTAGATAAAATATCCTCTTGGGTAAATACTATACTCCTTTTTTTTGTGATGAGATCTTAAAATTCTACTAATATATTTCAGGTTCAATGTGTATGATGTGCTGTCGTGTTTTGTTCTGTTTGTTTTAAAAAATCAAATAAAGAGATTTACAAAAAAAAATTATATAAAAAAGATGCTTAGAGGGTTCTTTGCCATGAGGTGCCATGTTGAACTTCCAGTGACCAGTATGAGAGAGTGAGAGCGATAACACCAAATTTAACACACCTGCTCCCCATTCACACCTGAGACCTTATAAATCTATTGAGTCACATGACATCGGGAAGGGAAAATGCCTAATTGGGCTCAATTTGGAAAGTTTTACTTAGGGGTGTACTCATTTTGTTGGCCAGCGGTTTAGACATTAGTGGCTGTGTTTTGAGTTATTTTTGAGGGGACAGCAAAATTACACTACACTACATTATATGTATTTATTTTTTCATCTTTTTTTGTATGGAGAATATACTAGATCTCAGGCAGTTCTGTGATTACCTATTTGTGCTGTCAAGGTTAATATGTTTTTTTTTTGCATGTATGTTGTATTTATTTTTCAAGGACATTCAAAGACATGAAAAGCAAAACAATTGTAAGTTAGAAACTAGGACTTTGTGAGAGAAGATATAAAACATAATATTTGATATATGCTAAAAAGAATTTAAACAAAATATAGCTATACAAAGAGGACCTCATGTCAGCACAGAAGAAGCCTAACTTCCTGTGGGAAGGATTTCCTTTCCATGCTGAATAACACTCCTATTGGAAATGCAACAATGACAGGGTAGTAACGATGACTTCCTGACTGCAGGACTCCTGTATGGTCTCATGAAATAAGACATCAGACTTTTTCTTCTAATCCTGTTCCAAAAAAGCACAAGGTACCTGTAGCACTTTGTGCCGTGTTTCCTGATGGTGTTGAAACTGAGCTGCATGGTCAGACAGCATACCTCCTACCCCCAAGCTGCTTAAAGGGAGACAAATGTGTAATGACCACTAATTGATTGCACTCATTACACATTCACTCGCAGTGTTGTCATTCAGCACAGCATGGAGAGGGGTCAGCATGGAATAAATGGGCATTTATGCAATTGTCCCCCTGCTATGCTGAATGATGGTGCTTGGGGGCAATTCCTACAGTTCTAGCTGCACCTACCCCATAGGAACATTCATAAATTGGGTTTCAGCCTGGGGTGGAGCTACAGCCAGCACAAACAGATATAAAAAATGTGCTTTTATATTTCAACCACAGCACATATCTGATTGGGCTACATGCACTTGGTTCCCTAGGGCATCCAACACATATTTTACGTTATGGTGAAACTTCTTTAATGACACATACAGTAGACATAGTAGGCTCAGGGAAGGTGCAAGAAGAGGTGTAAGGACAGGTGGGGCCCAAGAAGTTCACAGAAAGTCTAAAAGGAGCATGTCATGAAGTGAGATTAGAGAAAAGTGGAGTCCACAGACAGCCGGCATGAAGCAGCCCAGAACACGGGGTGAGAAAGTGTCCACAGACAATCTGCATTGAACTTGTCAGGAAGTGAGTAGGGGAAAGGCACGATCTTTGGAGAATCTGTATTTTGTATATCAGAAACAGGTGTGTGGACTTTACAAGCTACAACACAGTGTATCTGGAAGTGGGAAATTTTGGGCAAACAAAGTCCACATGTGATATGCAAGAAAAGTGCCTAAAAATAAGGTGAAGAAGGCAGAGCCCACAAAGTGGTGATGGTAGCCACTGTTTTGGTGTGGTTACACAGATCAAGCACTGCACTGACAAAAGAACATCTTATTTTCTATCACGTTTTGATTTTTTGAGGTTACATCTTGTTTACTATGTGTGCCATTATCACAGTATTGTGCACACCACAGATTTGAATTAGCAGCCTTGTTCAGTTTCTCACATTATTCGAGTCCCAGTGTTTGAGACTTCAAGAAAACGTGTGGCATGTGTGATATAGGGAAGCTGCCATTGCTGACCTGCTTCTGAAAATGCTAGTTGGCTGGATGTTGTGCTGGTGCCTTGTCTTCAATACTTTCTAAGTAAATAACCTGTAACAAATTAAAGATTAGTATATCTTTATCCTTATACTTCAGAAGTCAATGTCAGCAATGGCAATCTGAGTGTTTCCATATAGGCAATATAAGTATTTGCAATTTTGTTACAAAGCTGGATGACCTACCCCTACCAGCTTTTGCAGAACTACAATTCTTATCGTGGGTCTCTAAACATTCCTCATACATTTGTACTATCCTCTGTTGAGTAACACATTGTCCCAAAAATGCTCCATTCCACAACTTCTTGAACATATGTATGTTCCACTGCTCTTGTAAATTAGCCACTTTTAGGCCGAGTACACACGGAGGGACATGTCCGCTGAATCATGTCCGACGCACCTATTTCCAGCGGACATGTCTCCTCCGGATTTTCGTCCGACGGTGTGTACACACCGTCGGATGAAAATCCCCTCGGCCAGGGAACGCGGTGACGTTGACGCCGCCACGTCACCAAACGAGGAAGTGAAATACTTCCACGCATGCGTCGAATCCATTCGACGCATGCGCAGAGATTTATGTCCGCTGGTTAGTGTACTAACCAGCGGACATATCCGACGGACATGTCTCCGGCGGACAAATTTCAAAGCATGCTTTGAAATTTGTCCACTGGGAAAACATGTCCGCTAGCCCGTACACACGATCGGATATGTCCGCTGAAACGGTCCGTCGGACCAGTTTCAGCAGATATATTTGATCGTGTGTACGAGGCCTAACAGTTATTTCCTCTACACTCATATGTCACTGACATCAGATGCTCCTCATTGAGCTAGTTGGTGGAAGAGCCATTGGCCAACACCTTTCACAGGAAGACATAAAATCTAATAATGGTCAAAGGCTTTAAAACTGTTTATATTCATTGGATTAATAAACATTGTGGATGTGGAAGCAAACCACTGGTAAAATTCCAAAACACTGTTTGGCTGCAAACAAAGAAAACCGACAAAAACATTCAGTGACTTTTATACCAGACATGCATGGTTTGGATCTTTTGAAAAGCGTCCCTAATCTTTTAAAAATAAAAGCAAAATTTTTTTTACCAGTATTGCATTTGCTGTCTCCTGTTAGAGATAGTAACAAGGTATTATATCTGACAGCCACCCATCTTCACCCCTACAATAACAGGCACCCCCCAACCTAACAGTCCCCTGCACATATTGTTTGTACACTAGAGGGCTATAATCCTTACTGCGACCTCCATATATCATAGCTGATCCTATTAGCTCATTTGTACTCATCTATGAGTCCAAACTCTGAATCCATGAAGCATCCAAATCCTTCCTTGACTTGGAATCAGCTTGCTTTTGGTTATGTGTATATATAAAAAATGATGTGTGCCTTCTGGTGTATGCTTTAGTTTTACTTTTTTACCTTCTTACCATTTTTTTATGTAGGATAATAATGTCAATCCATCTCACACTTTATGATTATATATAAAACTATGTGTGCCTTCTGGTGCATACTTTAGTCTTTTATTTTATTTTGTTTTACTTTTTAACATTTTTTACAATTATAGTGTCAATCTATCTTGAAATACTCTCCATATAATATCATTGTGAAGTAAAAAATAAACTTTAAAAATCCATCAGTGGAATTTTAAATAGTTTTCTTTGTAGGAGCATTTGGATAATGATGCAGTCATTTTCCCCACTCTGTGGGGACTTTTAATGTTACCCTGTATCTCTTGTGTCAGTGTTCAGAATAATGGACTAAAAGCATCCTTAATGGAAGAAATTTAAACTGTTGTATAATGCATATTTCAGTCTATTCCAATAAATTGTAGGCTGTTAACTATATACCACGGCTATGCAGATAAAAGAGAATATGAAGTATATTGCAGTATTAGTATCTGTACTTATATTTTATGTAAAGAGTCAGGATTGATTTCATGCATAGCATACAAAGAGTCAGGTGTGGACAGAGACACTGGGGCCCACCAGAAAATGAGAGCGGTGTGCTTCACGTGCCACTGTAAATATTGGGACTGGCTATGTCATGTATACTGGGCATGGTTTAGAGGGCCATGTTTAAGGAGAGTCTGAGACATCTCACAGTACTTACTGCACATGTTCCCACAAAGTACACTCTAATAACAAACATTTAACCTAAGCCATACCTTACACCTTATGCAGGGGTCAGCGCAGGGGTCAAGTCCTAGGGAAAAAAGTGTGGGAACTCCCACGATCCATTCACCCCCCCAAAAAAAAAGATACGCTCATATGCATAATTACTCAACTGCATGTTTTTTTTTCGATCCGCTGTATCTTAGTAATCCTTTGTTACTGGCTGCTTCCTGTATATGGATTCATCGGGTATTGTGCGGGTATTCCGTCACTTCCTCGGTGCCACAATGTCTCCTGGGAGCTTTTGTCATTGTTCCCAGGAGACATTGCGGAGGTCTGCCGCGAGTTATCGCGGAATTTAGAAAGCACTTTTTGACAGTGACTAAAGCTGGGCATCGCCGCTTAGTGAAGGATTGGCTCGGGCGGCTCGGCTGCTCAAGTCCTGCAAAGGGAACTGCGTTCCTGCTGTGAAAAAAGTGCAGGGACTCCGTTCCCACGCGCTCCCGTAGGACTTGAGCCCTCTGTCAGAGCTTTCATTTCAAACACATTGCAGTTGGCTGAGTCACCTCAATAGAACCTACCCTGTTAAATGATAATAATCTTTGCACATAGAAAGCTTTATTTGTGACATTCAAGAAATACCTGGTTTGACACATCTTGCAGTCCTTTATATGAGCTAAATTAAACTATTACTCAACTCTACCAGTATCTCCCCTCTTTGCCACATTTCTTACAAAACATTTTGTATGAGTTCTTGGTCCACAGGACTTGCACACTGCAGCAACCGGCAAAGTATTTCTCTTTCTCCCAGCACTGAATGCAGTGACGCAGAGAAGGCCATTCATTACATACACTATATTGTCAAAAGTATTGTGCTGCCTGCCTTTACATGTACATGAATTTTAATGGCATCCCAGTCTTAGTCTGTAGGGTTCAATATTGAGTTGGCCCACCCTTTGCAGTTATAACAGCTTCAACTGTGTTAGTTTAGGAGTGTCTATGGGAATGTTTGACCATTCTTCCAGAAGCGCATTTGTGAGGTCAGGCACTGATGTTGGATAAGAAGGCTTTGCTTTCAGTCTCTGCTGTAATTCATCCCAAAGGTATTCTATCGAGTTGAGGTCAGGACAGTCAAGTTCCTCCACCCCAAACTTGCTCATCCATGTCTTTATGGACCTTGTTTTGTGCACTGGTTCAAATAATTTGGTGGAGGGGGGATTATGGTGTGGGGTTGTTTTTAAGGGGTTGGGCTTTGTCCCTTAGTTCCAGTAAAGGGAACTCTTAAGGCATCAGCATACCAAAACATTTTGGACAATTTCATGCTCCCAACTTTGTGAGAACAGTTTGGGGTTGGCCCCTTTCTGTTTCAACATGACTGCACACCAGTGCACAAAGAAGGGTCAACAACCTTTGAGATGAATTAAAGCAGAGACTGAGAGCCAGGCCTTCTTTTCCAACATAAGTGCCTGACCTCACAAATGTGGTTATGGAAGAATGGTCAAACATTCCCATAGATACATTACTAAACCTTGTGGACAGCCTTCCCAAAAGAGTTGAAGCTGTTATAGCTGCAAAGGGTGGGCCAACTCAATATTGAACCCTATAGACTAAGACTGGGATGCCATAAAATTCATGTGCCTGTAAAGGCAGGTGTACCAATACTCTTGACAATATAATGTAGGTGGGTGGGCCATGGTCACAGAGAGCAGACCAGGCTGTGTAATTGGCAGCTAAGGAGCTATCAATTATAACATGATCCCCACTCGTAGGTTTTAATTATTTTTTTGCCCCACATACTTCGAACCTAAAGATGTATTTCTTACCACAATTGTGGGGCAGCATAGGCCTACATAGAGTAAATCAGGGAATAAAATGTGCTCAAATGATAAAGCTTACAGGGAGGGGCACACCAATTCAATAAACAATCATTATCAATTTTACAGTAAAACAGCAAAATATTATATATTGTATCTGCTGCAATTACCTGAATTCATTTCATTTTTTAGATGTGCTAAAATGTAACAAATAATGATATATATATATATATATATATATATATATATATATATATATATATATATATATATATATATATATAATGTATACCGTGAAAGTAACATAAAGTTGCACAGCCATAGGGTTGAGCATATTCGAAAATAAACACAAAAGGACTAAAGTATGAGAGTTAACATTTTAAGTAGTGGGAGTTAACATTTTGAATGTTCCGCCAGTAGATCTGCTAAAGAAATTATGAAATGATTCATTTATTTTTCAAATTGACAGTGTTTGCTATTTATTTTTGCACTTTTATTCAAATTTTATGATCACATTTGTTTTCAGCATTTTCACATAACAGAACTCCTGTAGTGAATTATTGAAGGATCACTCCCTTGGCCAAGTCATGCGCTCTGGTTCTTTTTAGCTTAGACACCAAAGTTACCATGTCATGGTTCCTGCTTGTGTTAGGTGGGAACTACCTTAAGTTCAACAAACTATCCAGTATCCTCCAAAACTGAAATAGGTCTTGGTGTATAGATCATGAACATACAGTGAAATGTGTGGCGTGCATTTGTATTCAGCGCCCTTTACTGATACCCCTAACTAAAATCTAGTGCAGTGGTTCTCAACCTGGGGTCGGAACCCCCTCAGGAGTCAAATAATGACTTGCCAGGGGTCACCAAATCTTGGACTTTCTCGCTGGGCTGTTCCTGGAGCCCGCGGCCGCCCACTCAGTCTCTTCACAGTTGCCAATTCAGTGCACTGCATGGTGGCATATACTAGAGGTCAGGTGACTAGTGAGGAATGTGAAGTGGGAGGGACAGGAGGAGACCCTATCTCTTGATTTCGGCATAGGTGTCATTGCTCTGAGACACAGTGAAGCCAGAGACACAGTGAGTAGCACTGCCTGTGATTAGAGTTGCCATTAAAAGTCCCCACTACAGTTCTCAGATCAGCAGATCAAGAGCAACTAAGATGGCTGATCAGAACTCCCCCCAGCATTGCCACTAATCCCCCCCCCCCCCCCCACCAAGGAGTAAGAGAAGGAATAAAAGAATACATGGAAGGGAGAGGAAAAGAGGGGGAGGAGCAAAGAAAAAGGGAGAGAAAGAACAAGAAAGGTGGCTATAGAGAGGGATGGGGACAAATTTGTATAGAGAGAGATTAAAGGGAAAGAATAGAGAACAAAGAGAATGTATGTGGGTTAGGGCCGTAAATTACTTGTCTTGCCATGGGTGCTGACAACTCGCGCTACGAATATAATTGTACAGTTGGGGGTTCCCACAACTTGGGAAATTTTATCAAGGGGTCATGGCATTGGTAGAGAACCACTGATTTAGTGGAACCAATTTCCTTGAGAAGTCACTTAATTTGTGAATTTATTCTCAGTAAAAATACAGCTGTTCTGTAAAGCTCTGAGAGGTTTGTTAGCGAACCTTAGTGAACAAACAGCATCATGAAGGCCAAGGAACACACCAGACAGGTGAGTGATGGAGAAGTTTGAACATCTCACAGAGCTCTGTTTAATCCATCATCCGAAAATGGAAAGAGTATGGCACAACTGCAAACCTACAAGACATAGCTGTCCATCTAAACTGAGGCTGGGCAAGGAGAGCATTAATCAGAGAATCAGCCAAGAGGCCCATGACAACTCTGGAGGAGCTGCAGAGATCCACAGCTCAGGTGGGAGAATCTGTCCACAGGACAATTATTAGTCGTGTACTCCACAAATCTGGCCTTTATGGAAGAGTGGCAAGAAGAAAGACATTGTTGAAAAAAAGTCATAAGAACTCCTGTTTGCAGTTTGCGGGAAGCCATATGGGGGACACCGCAAACATGTGGAAGAAGATGCTCTGGTCAGATATGACCAAAATTAAACTTTTTGGCCTAAAAGCAAAATGCTATCTGTGGCGGAAAACTAACACTGCACATCACCTTGAACACACCATCCCCACTGTGAAACATGGTGGTGGCAGCATCATGTTGTGGGGATGCTTTTCTTCAGCAGGGACAGAGAAGCTGGTCAGAGTTGATGGGAAGATGGATGGAGCCAAATACAGGGCAATCTTAGAAGAAAAAGGTTCACCTTCCAGCAGCACAACAACCCTAAACATAGAGCCAGAGCTACAATTGAATGGTTTAGATCACAAGTGTCAAACACAAGGCCTTATGAGCCGAATCCGGCCCTCCAGGCCATATTATGTGACCCTCGCACCTCTTCTGCAGCTGCTGGAGAGCTCCAGCCTTCTTCTGGTCCACCTCCGGACCCTTACTTTCTGCTTTCAAGCAATGCATCCAGCTTCTTCCCAGCAGCAGCATAAGGTAAGGGGGTGCACTGTGATGTAAGGGAGATTGGGGGACTCAACTTCTGATGGTGGAATGGCTCTTGACATCTAATGTAAGGGGAGGGGATGTGCTGGACATCTAATCTTACAGATACAACCGGACCTTTTGGGGGCAATCATAATGCTGAGATACCTAAATACAATTGAGAATCTGTGGCAAGACCTTTAAAATTGCTGTTTGCAGATGCTCTCCATCCAATCTGACAGAGTTTGAGCTATTTTGCAAAGAAGAATGGGCAAAAATGTCACTCTCTAGATGTGTAAAGCTGGTAGAGACATCCCCAAAAAGACTTGCAGCTGTAATTGCAGCAAAAGGTGGTTGAAAGGGTTGAAAGGGAGTTGAATACAAATGCACGCCAACACTTTTCACATATTTATTTGTAAAACATTTTGAAAACCATGTATCAATTTCCTTCCACTTCACAATCATGTGCCACCTTGTGTTGGTCTATCACATAAAATCACAGTAAATTAATTTACGTTTTTGGTTGTAACATGACAAAATGTGAGAAATTTCAAGGGGTTTGAATACTTTTTAAGGCACTGTATTTCTTAACATGTTGTTGATGTTTCTCTTCACATAAAATTACTTAGACTTGCCATTACCCTAAAAATTTCCTATGGTTTGTATGACATTGTTGAGCTGGAAGGATTTTGTAAACATTGCTTACTGTGAATGAAAGCATAAACTTATTCCAAACAATCATGTATAACATTAAAAAAAAATGGTATTGAATTACTATCACATATAATTACATTACTAATACATTACAAAATGTAACCTACTTAAATTTCATTGTACTTATAGGAAGGTGATCGTGTGATTGGACCACACCCTTTGCTTCCTGGGAGCTACTGTCCAGGACTTATTGTGAGATGTACTTCTGATCTTAAAGTGGCGGTAAGGACAAAACTGACGCCATGCACTCATTTCACCACAATGGGCTTTAATACAAACAGGTTCAAAAGCTTTCATAATGTGCAACATTTGTGTTCTTATGACATACAAATATGTTGCCGCTTACTCCTTTTAAACAGAATGTAGAAAGCTGCCTGCATGATATGCTTGCAGAGACAAAACCAAATATTCCATCATTCTACAAAAGTGACAACTAACAGGGCAAGAGTCCAAATGCAAATACACATGTAAGCGATTACATTATTACATTACTGAAATTAAAGCATGTAAATATAGTAAAGACACAACCTCCCAAATATTTTGATCACTAATCAGGTGCTCTAGAATGGTCAGTTTCAATATCTAAACAGCATTACTAAGTGAAACTCTGCCAATATGTTTGCTAAAGGTTTTATAATGTATGTAGTTGATGTAAAGCTGATATGTTTTTTTCCCCCCTCGGTAAAACTGGATTTTAAAATGAAATGTCTTTTGCTACTTATACTATTATTAGATACAATACTATGATGATAGTGAAGCAATCGCTCCAAGAGAACAAGTTTACCTGATAAGTTCTGACAAGTATGAGCGTGCTACTGCATACATCTTGCAATGCCAAGAGCGATGGGTTGGACAGCCAGTCATTGCCAGGGACGATGAGAATGGCACATTTCATTTAGGTAAGACAAATATGGATGATTGAGAAATATTAGACCATGTTCTAAACAGGAAACTCTAAGCTAAGCAGGGTCCACATTAGTATTTGTCTGTTCATTTTTGTTGGGTAAAGAAATGCCCTTTATTTTCAATAATTTCCTATACATATGTGTCCTTAACCAGTTGTGAATAGTTGGATGTACACCATGTAACCATACACGAGTGTATAGTAAAATATGGACTTTCTAGGCGTAGTACAGTTAAAAAAGAATTATTTATTACATACAAGACAGGAAAAACAAAATATATATTGATTAAAACATGTTAATTAGTATATGTCAAAGAGAGACCGACCACAAGAAAGTATTTGTACATATATATACATAGGTTAACCAAAACGTAGATGTTTCACATCTATTATAGTTGTGTAGAGTTTTGGGAACCGATACAATTTCTATAGGTGGGGTGTCGCATGATGGTTAGCCCAACAATGTTTCGCGTTTTTGACGCTTCTTCTGGAGCTTTTAAACACAAATCTAAAAATACAAAAAACAATAATAATAATAATAGTAATAATGATAGATATGAACAATTAAAAATAAATAAATCTTAAAACATATTCTTTGCTCAGTCAGTCTCCACAGTGTCCACAGAGATACCCCAAACCACATAGCCAATTATATTTAAAATTTAAAAGTTCTACTTACATTAAGTGAGTAGTGGTATATATATATAAGGATCTCTTATTTGAAAAGATAACAATATATATAACCAAGGAGGATTTATTTTTCTTTTTCTCCCCAGGGGCAGAGGTCAGGGGAAAGATGTACGTATTCTTTCACAGCAAGTTCAAAATAAGAATAAAAAGATTGTAATCAGCTTCTGAGTCCATACTGCATTATCGCATTGGCGGTCCAGATTAACTGTAAAAGGCAGCCTGATATTTGCTTCATAGAGTAGATCCACCCGAACGGATCACAAATAGACAGGGATTAACCAAATCTCCCAGGGAAATTCACCACTTTAGTAATCTGAAAGCAGACCATATACTATACTGTAATCAAAGTGTGATGCAGGGGATCATAAACAAACAGCCAATAATTCACAGAAAAGAAGAGCCAGTATTCAATATAGACAGAAAGAAAAAGGGGAAAAAAGGAGCCAGCGTTGAAGAGTTAATAATTAAATAGTGTATTTAGATTGCTTATATCTATTAGTGGCTATATATTGCAGAAGAATAAGAAAAGGTAAACAAATGCATTAGTTATCAGCAATCCAAATAGCCATTCCTTGTATAGAAAGACCCATAGACGTTAGCCTATAAGTAGCATACCTTGCCGGGGGTACCCTGACGTAGGACCTCTGCCCAAAATAGCGTGGGGAGTACATAGATAGCCGCACATCCGGCGGCGTTCATCGTGGCTTAATAAGGGAAAAAAATTGGTGACGATAGTGTCACATGACGCTGTACGGACCAATGGGAGCAGCAGAAGCAAAACACCCAAGGTGACGTATCTACATCCACCCACCCGATAACCAATCCAATCGGGGCTTGCCGCGTGGTAGCCAGAGGGCGTCCCAGACTTATTTGTCCAACCCGTATATTGAAAACACGGCACGTCACCGCCCAGAGGCAAAGAGCACAGAGGACGTCAGCACATCAACACGGACGGCACACCAGCATACACAGCCCGCGCGAGCAAACAGCCTCCGCAACCAAGCCGCGAATGTCGCAGCCACTGATCAGGGGGCATCCAAAACAGAGCGGCCCCACCCACCACACAAGAGACCGAGGGACAGAGAACAGAAAAAGAAAGAGAAAAGGCCCCATACCCAATATGCAGAGCAGGGAGAAGGGGGGAGACCCATATCCCGGAGGCACTGTAGAGACAGACGTAACAGAGAAACACAATATTGATATTTGAGAATGGTCATAGTACCTATTAACATGGTGTTCTCTGCACCATGAATGTACCATCAGCATAGCCGCTATGTTGGAGGCGACGCCCACAACACAAAAAAAGTTGAAAACCATCGCCTGGAACATAGCAACAAACAATGAATAAAACATATAACATGTACGGATGAAATAACAGCGTATAACATCCTACAGTAAATAAAATAGATACATACAATTACCCATCATTGTAGGGACATTTGAATATCAAATGAGTTATTTCACTGAAAATAAATTTCATGAGTTACATTTAGTAGAGGTAATTACCGTCATCAATTTGAAAAATAAAAAACATAAAAGCAAGAATGTAGGTATAGATTGGAATAAGAAGGACAAACACAAATAGATATGTGTGATGGCCATCCATACACACTACACAGAGAGCTTCAATGATCGTGCGCTCAATCAGTATATGTGAATGGATGGTTATACACAGAGAATTAAGCAGTTTGAAATTACAAGAATGATTTATATGTATGTGCCTCATTGATACCTGGTGTGTGCGTAGCGTTCAGTCTTTCAATCCATAGAGTTTCCTTTTGTAGGACACGTTTGTCCCAATTACCACCCCGGGGGTCCCTGGGTATAACGGCAAGGGCATAAAATGATACAACAGATGTGTCAAATCAATGTAGAGGTCAAGGTGTCTAGATATGGGAGTCAGCATCTTGCCGTTTCCGGACAGGTAGACGTGATCCTTGATCCTCTGCCATAGATGTCGGATTGTCTTACCGACATAAAACGCACCGCACACACAGGTCATGAGGTAAACAATTCCCTGCGTGGTACAGTCTGCTTTAAAGCTTGGACAGAAGATTTCATTGTTAGGAAGGGTAAATTGGCTTCCCTCTTGTATCCATGGGCAGAACTTGCAGTGGCCACATTTGTGCATACCCTTAGTGTTGGATCGAGGTAGGGGGTCCGCAGAATAGTGACTGCGAACTAAACTATCTCTTAAAGATGTGGCACGTCTAAAAGTTAGTTCGGGTTTAACTCCTACATGTCTCCTAATGATCGGGTCTTGATGTAAAGTTTGCCAGTGTTTGGTTAGAATGTCCCGCACTTCCTCATGCTGAGAGGAAAATTTAGTGATTATTCTTAGAGTGGCCATTGGTTCATTAACTGGTTTGGATTGACAGTACAGTAACTAATTTCTTGGGCGACCCAGCGCTTTGTTATAGGCTCGACGGAGAAGAGACTTACTGTATCCTCTAGCCAATAGTCTTGTCCGCAACTGTCGTGCTTCTTGTTTGAAGTCTAAAATATGAGTACAGTTTCGGCGGAGCCTTATGTATTGGGCGTAGGGGATACTTTTAATTAGAGCTGCTGGATGTGCACTAGATGCGTGCAGTATTGTATTTCCTGCAGCCTCTTTTCGAAAAAGGCTTGTGGCTATACATCCCTGTTGATCTTTGTAAATGGTCAGGTCAAGGAATGTAATTTTGGATACATCCATGTTCAATGTAAACTTTAAATTAAAGTATTGAAATTAAGTGCTCGGATGAATGCTACCAAAGCATCTTTACTGCCTGTCCAAATCAAGAAGATGTCGTCTATGTACCGCATCCAACACAGGGTTTCTTCTGTGTACATAGACAATGATTCATCAGAAAAGATCTGACGCTCCCACCCCCCCCAGGTACAGGTTCGCGTAAGCAGGTGCACAACATGTGCCCATTGCCACTCCCTGTACCTGGAGGTAGTGGGAGCCATTGAATCCAAACCAGTTATGTGACAAAATAAAATCAAGAAGTGTGAGTACAAAATCATTATACTTCCACTGGGTATGTGGTTCCTCATAGAGGAAGGTGCGGGCCATCCCGACACCCTGCTCATGAGGGATACTGGAGTAAAGAGCCTCCACATCCAGAGTCACGAGCAGGGCGTCGGGAGGGACAACCATACCTTCGATCTTTTTCAACAAGTCAGGAGTGTCTTTGATATACGAGGACAGACCAACAACATGGGGCATCAGAACTACATCAATTAATCTGCTGGCATTTTCAGTAAGGGATCCAATACCTGAAATTATTGGTCTCCCCGGGGGGGTCTTTCGGGTTTTTATGAATTTTGGGTAGAGAATAAAATGTTGCTTCTCTGGGAAATTTATTATTGAGGTATTCATATGTGTCTTGATCAATTAGGCCCCTCTGGTGGCCATCATTGATGATGTCTAAATACTTGGCTTTAAAAGTTGGAATTATTGAGATTGGAATAATTCGCTACCAATCTTGATTACAAAGGATGGCCATACACATTTTTTCATACTGTGATCTTGTCATTAGCACCACATTACCGCCTTTATCTGACGCTTTTACTATTAGGTCAGGATGTTCCTTTAATTTCTTGATTGCTTTGCGCTGTGTTATTGTGAGATTATTCAAATAGGGGGTAAGTTGCATCTTCTTGATGTCGCTAATTACTCCCACTAGAAAGGCCCATACAAAAGCGTTTGTCATTAGATCTGGAAATCTTTGAGATTTCAGTTTAAACTTTTTCTTGTTAGTAGTAGGTAGTATTACACTTTCTGTGAGTGTACTGCAGGTTTGGGATAGTATGTCTGATAAGGGTTCTTCGCTAGTATTGGTTGTGTCACTAGTGTCACTATTTTCGTCAAGTAACAGCATCAAGTCACGGAGTGCTCGAAAGTCCTCCATGGTGTAGTGCTTTATACTTTCAGAAAATTTGCGCTCCTTTTTGGCGCGTACGGTTGAGTCATCGAACATAAATCTATATGTGAGATTTCTAGCGAAGATATATACATCCTTAATAAGCTCATACTTATCCAATTGAGATGAAGGACAAAAGCTTAAACCTAATTGCAATACCTTTTACTATACACTCGTGTATGGTTACATGGTGTATATCCAACTATTTAAAATTAATTTCGGGACGTGGCATATATATACCTTATTTGATCCACAGTTCCACTCTGTGAGGATCAAAATTTAATTATTCTTAACCAGTTGTGGTATTAGAGTGTGTTAAGTGGGTGCACTGTTGTATATGCTTTATGTGTTAATAGGTGTTTCATAACACATTAAAGCCTCATGCACGCTGGGCCTCATCTAAATGCTTTTTTCCTCGAAAGAGAAAAACAGCTGCAAAATGCTCTTAAGCCATTTTCTTTCAAGAGTGTTTAGGCTAATCAAGGCTTTGGGTGGTTTATTAATTTCATTGGCCAGTATATTGATTTATTCTGGCCAATGAAATAAAAAACATTCAGGTGCTAAAAGCGCCTAGTATGAATGTGCATTTAGACACCTGTGTGCGTTTAGGCATTCTTAATGCTCAAAAGCTCCTCTCTGGAACGCACAAGTGATGTTTTTTTTTCTGCCTCTAAATTCTTGTAAACGTCTGTGTACTGTACATGAACACCTAAGTTAACATGGAGGGGAGTTTATAGACAGAGAAAAAAAAACGTACACGCCTGTAAAAGCAGCATTGGAGCTCAAATGTGCATGAAGTCTTGTATACACTATATTACTAAAGGTATTGGGACACCTACCTTTAAACACACATGAACTTTAATGGCATCCCGGTCTTAGTCTGTAGGGTTTAATATTGAGTTGGTCCACCCTTTGCAGCTATAACAGCTTCAACTCTTCTGGGAAGGCTTTCCCAAAGGTTTAGGAGTGTGTCTATGGGAATGTTTAACATTCCTCCAGAAGCGCATTTGTGAGGTCAGGCACTGATGTTGGACACAAAGGCCTGGCTCGCAGTCTCTTCTCTAATTCATCCCAAAGGTGTTCCATCGGGTTGAGGTAAGGACTCTCAAGTTTCTCCATCCCAAACTCGCTCATCCATGTCTTTATGGACCTTGCTTTGTGCACTGGTCCAAATCATTTGATGGAGGGTGGATTATGGTGTGGGGTTGTCTTTCAGGGGTTGGGCTTGACCCCTTAGTTCCAGTAAAGGGAACTCTTAGGCCTCGTACACACGATAGGATAGCCAGAGGACAACGGTCTGATGGACCGTTTTCATTGGTCAAAACCAATCATGTGTGGGCCCCATAGGTTATTTAACCTTAGGTTAAACAAAAGTCAACTTGCTTTAAAACTGTCCTATGGATTCCTAACCGATAGGTCAAAACCGATTGTTAGTAGGCACGACCATCGGTTAAAAATCCACGTATGCTCAGAATCAAGTTGACTCATGCTTGAAAGCATTGAATTTCATTTTTTTCAGCACGTCATTTTTTACGTCACCACGTTTTGATAGGATCGTTTTTTTAACTGATGGTGTGAAGGCACATCATACCATCAGTCAGCTTCATCGGTTAACCTATGACAACGGTCCTTCAGACCGTTCTCGTCGGACGGACTGATCGTGTGTACAAGGCTTTGGTGTCAGCATACCAAGACATTTTGGATGATTTCATGCTCCCAACTTTGTGGGAACAGTTTGGGGGTGGCCGCTTTATGTTCCAACATGACTGCGCAAGTACGTGAAAAAATAAGACTCTATAAGATGCCGCTATTTATATTGTTAAAAATATAGTCACCCTGATATAGTTTGTACCTATAATGCTGTGCAACATTTTAGGCATATGTGAAAAAATGCTGTAAATTAACAATGCCTTCAGAAATAGAAGTGTTAATCATTTATTTTTATCAGTTAACAACATGGAACATAAATAGACAGAACAGAAATCCAAATGAATTCAATATTTGGTGTGACCACCCTTTGCCTTTAAAACAGCATCAATTCTTCTAGGTACACAGTTTTTGAAGGAATTTGGCAGGTAGGTTGTTCCAAACATCTTGGAAAGCTAACCACAGATCTTCTGTGAATGTAGGCCTCAAATCCTTCTGTCTCTTCATGTAGGGCTCTGTGGGGGCAAAACTTTCACTTCCAGGACTCATTGTTCTTCTTTATGCTAATGGCATTGGCTATATGTTTGGGGTTGTTGCCCTTCTGCTGAATAAATTTGTAACCAATCACAAGCCTCCCTGATGGTATGGCCTGATGAATAAATATCTGCCTGTATTTCTCAGCATTGAGGACACCACTGATCTTGACAAAATCTTTAACTCCATTTGCAGAATTGCAGCCCCAAACTTGCAAGGAAACTCCACATGTTTCATTGTTGCCTGCAGACACTCATTATTGTACCTTTCTCCAGCCCTTCAGCGAACAAAATATTTCAACTTTTGACTCATCAGTCCAGAGAACCTGCTGCAATTTTTTTCTGCAGTTCCTATGTTTTCATGTAAGGTTGAGCCACATAGCCTTGTTTCCACGTCGGAGGTATAGCTTCTTGGATGCAATTTTTCTATGAAGACCACTTCTGCCCAGACTTCTCCAGATGGTAGATGGATGTATTTGGGTCCCACTGGTTTCTGCCAGTTCTGTGCTGATTGCACTGCTCCACATCTTCCTATGTCGAAGGGAAGTAAACATGATGTGTCTTTCATCTGCTGCATTTCTTTGGCCAACCACTGTGTCTACGGTCCTCGGTATTGCCCATTTTTTTGTGCTTTTTCAAAACAGCATAAATAGCACACCTTGAAACACCCAGTATGCTTTTAAATCTTTTCCTGGGAGAGACCTTGCTGATGCAGTGTCTTTGGTGTATGACCTGTGAAATTAAACTGTCTTCCACAGCCTCACCTTAGAAGCAGAGTTTGGCTGTTCCTCACCCAGTTTCAAGCCTCCTACACAAGTTTCTGTTTCAGTTAATGACTGTGTTTTAACCAATGAAAGTGATGATCATTAGCACATGCTTAGTATAATTGATTAATCATACACCCGACTCTAATCCTACAAAATCCATGACTTTGTGCAAGTGTAAGAATTGATTCTGGTTTAAAGCCAAAGGGTAGTCACACCAAATATTAATTTGATTTCAATTTTTCATTGTACGCTTACTTTGCATTTTGTAAATTGATACAAATAGACAATTACAATTTATATTTTTTAAAGCATTCTTACTTTAGAGCATTTCTTTACACCTGCCTAAAACTTTTGCATAATTACACAGTTTTAACAAATTCTATTTAGAACAGCTTCCTATTGTTATAACAATAGCATTTTGAAGCCTACTACTAAAGAAACTAGTATTTTCTGAAGGAGTTGTCAACACTGGCAGCTCCCATACTTTCTTGGTGTGGTATTGCACAATTCTACAACTAGATATTTTTATATATATATTTATGTTTGTCTGTATCTTACTAATTCTTTGGCTAATTACTAAGGCAGATTAAACCACTGTAGATATCTGTGGGAAAAAAATGTAGCGCTGAGTGAAAAAATAGAGACAATAATTTCTCTAGTTAGATACAAAAATTAAGACACTATAATGAAATAGTGATAACGTGACAGAAAACAACAATCACAATTAAGTGCAAATATTGAAAACAAACAAAAAGTATTGACAATATAAAGTCCATAAAAAACTGGTGTAAGAAGAAATGGTGATATGACCATGTAAATCCTCAAAGGCAAATAATCATTATTGAATTCAATGAAGATTTAATAGCGCGTACCAGAAGGCATGGATCTGTATGTCTGTGACACCAGATCAGTCAGGCATGAACACTCTTGGGGCAAACTCTGCTCGGCTTCCTCGAACTGGACCAACTAGTGGAATATATCTTCAGTAGAGGGCCATGGATGCACAATGTCCTAGAGCATGGGTGCTCAACCTGTGGCCCTCCAGATGTTTCAGAACTACAGGTCCCATCATGCCTTTGCCTTTGGGAGTCATGCTTGTAACTGTTCAGCCCTGCAATGCCTCATGGGACCTTTTAGTTTTGGAACAGCTGGAGGGCCACAGGTTGAGCACCCATGTCCTAGAGTGATGTCCCAGATAATCCAAGGTATCCAACCCCAAATGAATGAGGGGGGTGTGATGGTATAACCCCTGAGGGGATGGGACAAGGCGGGGATGGAAAGCTCCAAACAACATGTGTGGGAGAGAAAGAAAAATGCAACCCCAATGGTGCAGGTCATAAAACCACAATTTACATAAAAAGTGATCACAAGTAATAAAAGGGGCAATATGAGAAATGGTGAAAAACCAAGCCCTATGCGTTTCGTCCTAGAAGGACTTCAACTGGGGCTATACCATCACACCCCCCTCATTCATTTGGGGTTGGATACCTTGGATTATCTGGGACATGGTGAAAAACCAAGCCCTATGCGTTTCGTCCTAGAAGGACTTCAACTGGGGCTATACCATCACACCCCCCTCATTCATTTGGGGTTGGATACCTTGGATTATCTGGGACATCACTCTATGACATTGTGCATCCATGGCCCTCTACTGAAGATATATTCCACTAGTTGGTCCAGTTCGAGGAAGCCGAGCAGAGTTTGCCCCGAGAGTGTTCATGCCTGACTCATCTGGTGTCACAGACATACAGATCCACGCCTTCTGGTAAGCGCATTTAAATCTTCATTAAATTCAATAATGAATATTTGCCTTTGAGGATCTACGTGGTCATACCACCATTCCTTCTTACACCAGTTTTTTACGGACTTTATATTGTCAATATTTTTTGTTTGTTTTCAATATTTGCACATTCATTCACTTCATTGTGATTGTTGTTTTCTGTCACTTTATCACTATTTCGTTATAGAGTCTTCATTTTTGTATCTAACTAGAGAAATTATTGTCTCTATTTTATCACTCAGCACTACATTTTTTCCCCACATTACTGTCCAATATTTGTCATATTTTAGTGTGGCAGCTTTACTCCTTTTATTTTTAATTTTTACATTTATCCAGATCAGTGCAATATTTTCCCCATTTTTCCACTGTAGATATCTGCCAATAGGAACCATCTGTATGCTTAAAAAAAGCTATTCCCACAACTGATTAGTATGCATTTAAATATCTGGATGCAGTTCTGGTTGTTGCTGTCTGATTACATCTTCTGTCCACTTACAGAGTTATCATGTGCTGCTATTAACCCCTGTCTGTACTGGAAGATCACATTGGTAGAGGCTCTACCAGATCTTTGTGTTTAGGCCATATTTATTAATTGTCATTGAAAAGTGTATACATATAGGCTTTTTGGAAACTGTAACTGAGCAATGCACCTGCTTCTAAATTTGGAACCTTTAATCTGGATTTACTCTGTTGCGTCACCAAGAAAGGATTGAATATATTTGGAAAGGTATATTTGCCATAATAATGTAAAAGAACAATATCCATTAACTTTAGATTAAGGTATAATAAGGCTGTCAAATTCTAGTATTTGATTGTTCCCTAATTGAGTGCCAGTGGGCAAAGCAATATGCATTCTTAGTCGGTTTTTTCCCTAATGATGCATCAATAAGTTTGCTATTCTTTTTGAATAAAAGTAATGTTTTAGGCATTTAATGGAGGAGTATTCATCTGATGCAAGTATTTATTTGTTTTAAGGATTACTCATGCATGCCTCATATATGCCCAAATTTTGTGAAATATGCATTAATCTGAATAAATAGCTGTCAGGATATTTATAATGAAATATTAAACAGTTTTTACATTTATGGAAATAAGCAAAAATCTATCATTTAGGAGATTTCCATGTATTTCCACAAATCAACCCAATGACTTAAATTAATTGTCTCCGCTAAGTTGAAGACGAAGTAATACAATAAACACATATAAATTCACATATCAACAATATGGGGGGTATCGATGATGAAACAAATAACCACAAGCTCTAGTTTTAAAATGCCAATATCCAAAAACTTGATAACTGCTTTGTAAATGCTTAACATTTTCTCAATGACTCCATAAATGAAGAAAACAAGCAAGTGTTGAAATCAACACATGAGCTTTCTCAGACAAACAGATCTTGCAAGTGCAAACTTTAAAAACACACGGACAGAATGTTAAACTGTACAGTATATCAGCTTGGTAATTTAACCAAGACTTATATTTAAGTCAGGGGTGCCCAACCTTTTGAAGAATGAGGGCCACTTAAGCAACTTGTTAACAGGTTGCAAGCCACAATAAATGGAGCGGGCGGATGGCAGGTCCATGTCTGCTCTGCATATGCAGAGCAGACAAGGACACAGTCCACTACTGTATACGCTTTTTTTTTATTTATTATTATCGGATGGGATTGGTTTGGATCGGATTGGAATGGAGGTAGGACACAAGTCGGTTTACATCTGCCACTCCTTAGAAGTGAATGGAATGTCCAATTGGGTCGGCCTGAATGTGTGAAAGGGGCCCAAGGCTGCTTTCACACTGATACGCTGCAGTTTACCTTTGGCTTTCCTGCACTTTGCAATAGACTTCTTTTATAATCTGCAGGTTTGGTACATTTTCAGAAAGCTCACCAAACTCGCAGGTAATAACAGAAATGCAGGTAACCCACAGGTGCACTGCTCTGCATCTGCGGATCAGTTTGAAAGCAGCCCAGTAACCACTGCAAAACAGATATGCCCATATATACACTGTGATTTTAGTAATAAACTGACCTTTAATAACAGTATTCTATTCAAAACCATCACAGAGCAGGAGGTCACGGGCCACATCTGGCCCCCAGGCCACTGGTTGGGCACCCCTGATTTAAGTTCTAAACAAATTTAGAATGAATTTGTTTAAGCACATATCATAACAAAACAATTGTACAAACTTTGGAATTGGCTTTGTAGCATTACCCCCTAGAGGGTCGCTGGATGAATTCCGGGTCCTGCCGTTACCCCACCTTTCACCGTCCCAGTACTAAGAGTCTATGTTAGGAAAATGTCAGATGTGGCTCAGTCACTTCAATCTTTTACAATGCTTTATTAAACAACTTGCAGCAGTAAAAAGGATAGAGGGTTAGGGAAAGTTCAGTTACCTTGTTTACAGATCACTGAACAATTTCTTGAATCCAGAAAACAAACAGCTTTCTTTCATTGGATCTTTGCAACAACCGGACAGGCCTCTCACACCAACCTAGCAGCTGGTACGATGCACGGATAAAGTCTCTGCCACAGACTTAACAATACGAAGAAACTCCTGGATAATCCTCTGCCACAGGATTGTATAGCCAGCAGTCAGTTGTAGGTCAGCTGCACAGTACCAGAACCTTTAAGCCAACCGGCAGTACTGTGAGGTAGGTTAACTTGGGTGCATTCTCCAAACGAGTCACCAGGCCCTTCCTGAGAAACCAGCCTTCCACTTGGTTCTCTCCAGCAAGGTCCTCCCCTGGAATCTTCTCTGTTTGAGCGGCTTCTTCCTGCAGACAAGATGGCACAGGACCACCTTCAGTTAAGTAGGCCCCAGACAAACTTCTGGGCCTACTTGTAGTAACTCAGACTTGAGCCAGCAGGGCCTGAGGTAGGAGAGAGCAGTTGTCACACACCTTAGGCCAGGAGGGCCATGAGGTCGGAGCCCCGAAAAAATTGCGTCTGTCCCTTAAATATCCTCTCCTAGAATGCACAGCAGTAAAACACTCCCACTCCCAGCTGTTTCTGGGGAAAGAATAGTCAATGCACTTCAGCCTGCTGTACCTCTTACACTGGCCTGTGGTGACAGTGACACCTACTGGCAACAGTGAGAAATGCACACAACACACCAAAATAGGAACAGAAGCCAAACTTAAATTTACACATTAAATCTGAACTATTTACAATTAAGATAACCAACTAAATTTACATTGTAGCACCTATATTTAAGAACCCGGTGCTACAGCTTTTTTAGAGATATACAAAGATGTGTATTTCTCTTATAATGGGAATATAATTACGTCATGCTGCAGGTAGAAATAAAACAATTCCAATGCTATGCAACAAAGATTTAATAGTTTAGTCATGTACATACCCAAACAATTCAATTACCAATACGCAGAAGAAAATTATAATTTACCAGAAATATAAGACTATTTTGTTTGAGAGATATCAGCCAAGGACACCCTTTTCTTTCATAGACCTTCTCTGTTCCTTCTCCGTTCTGCCTCCTGCTACGTGTTTATCACTTTAATCCCACCCAAAAAGTGGGTGAGTTATTTGTCTTACACGTAACTAATGACGTCAATTGATGTGTTATGTAACCATGGCAACATTGTCTAGGAGGCCATTTTGGACTTTTAATATAATTATCAACAGGGGACAGTGTTGTATTAAAATTGATCTTGCAATGCCTTTTAACATGCCAAAAATCTTGTCACATAACCTCTTGACTTAAGCTTTAAGGAACGCAATAAACTATGATAAGATGTCATTTATATGTCAGGCTTCACCAGACTTCTGTCTCCTCATAGGATATATGGCCTTAGTGAGTCTGAGCAAAGCAATTAACTTTCCCTCTACACCATCTACTTGAAGATGAGATCATTTGTGGCTCAATATATAATAGCCATTATATACGTCATTTTACACATAGAATTCCTATTCATTTAAAGCTATTCATAATGTTACAAATATGCTATCCTTCTCTAATAATATATTTCAATGGGTAATAACATAAACATTACGAATAATTGTGGTACATTAAAAAATATATAGATCCAAATTAGTAAGATTATTTAATTAAGTTTGCATATACTTGCCCTATTATGATGTAGTATTAATAATATAATAGGAATTTTTGCTAATATAATTATTAGCAATGAATAATGTAAAACATTTAGTAAAAACAGCTTTAGACTAGCTCTTTTCTCATCCATGAAAAGGGGAAGAAAAAAAAAAAAAACACGTTTTTTTATTGTTCATTTAAAACACGAGACATGTACTCATAGTATAAACATTAGCCCTCATGGTCTCATTCTTACCCCGTCTGGCTGAATAAAATTCTGAATTTACAATCTAATTCCCTGTACACACGATCGGTTCATCTGATGAAAATGATCTGATGGATTTTTTCATAAGATATCCGATGAAGCTGACTTTCATCAGTCGTGCCCCCACACAATCAGTTAAAAATCCAATCGTATCAGAACACGGTGACGTACAACACAACGACGTGCTGAGAAAAATGAAGTTCAATGCTTACGAGCATGCGTTGACTTGATTCTGAGCATGCGTTGATTTTTAACCAATGGAGTTTCCCACAGACGATCATTATTTTCTATCGTTTTTTTAACCATCAGATATTTTTAAAACAGGTTCTAAGTTTTTTCACCAATGGGGAAAAAAAACGATGGGGGCCACACACGATCGATTCGTCTGATGAAAACAGTCCATCAGACCGTTTTCATCAGACGAACCGATCGTGTGTACGCGGCATAAGAAAACTAAGATAAAGCTATAAAAGAAACCTTGTTTAAAACCACGAACGCCCATTAGGAAGGGGGGCAGGGGAAGATAGCACAAAATGGCTTCTGAATTGCCCATGGAATTATATATACTGTATATATATATATATATATATATATATATATATATATATATATATATATATTTATATATATAACATCATATGTATAAGACTAGAAATTAATTATTTTTAACCCCAATAGTCAATTGACAACGCTACATAATGTCTTGGTGGCTGTAAATCATAAAATTGTGAGAGAATCATGGACAATGGAGGTGAACAGCACTTGTGAATAATAACTGTTTATGATTTCAGCTGAAGTACTGAAGCGTACCGATGACAGGAATGAGTATATTATTTCATGGTCAGATGGCAAAACAACTACTCAAGACATAGAGTGGATTTTTGGGAAGTTCTGCCAGCCACACATTCTCAGTGTTGGTGACCATGTACTTACTTTGGCCAATCCGTCTACGCTCACATTCCTTCCTGGTGTCATTACTGGCGTTAATGGAGCAAAGCTGCAGATATGTTTTTGTGATGGAAAAATGTAAGTTTTTTTTATATTAATATTGCAGTGCAGTTTTATAAAAAATAAATAAATAAATATCTGTGTTGCCAGTAGAAAAGATTTTAATTTATGCGTACAGTCATTTATCATTTATTGTGTGGTATTCTGGTATTAAGTATCTCACAAAAGTGAGCACACCCCTCACATTTTGTAAATATTTTATTATATCTTTTCATGTGACAACACTTGTGAAATTACACTTTGCTACAATGTAAAGTAGTGAGTGCACAGCTTGTATAAAGTAGCAAGTGTAAATTTGCTGTCCTCTAAAAATGACTCAACACACAGCTGGACCAATGAAACTGGCCTAACAGTTACTAATGTGCTTATGATAGCTGTCAGTCAAACTATCAAACCATCAAGTGACTGTTGTCATAGCTGATTGCATGTGCAGCACTACAGAGACTTCAAACTAAGGCTAAGATGGCAGCTCCCTTGGCTTTAACCACTTGCTTACTGGGCACTTATACCCCCCTCCTGCCCAGGTGATATTTCAGCTTCCGGCACTGCGTCGCTTTAACTGACAATTGCGCGGTCGTGCGACGTGGCTCCCAAACAAAATTGACGTCCTTTCTTTTGGTGGTATTTGATCACCTCTTATTATTTCCGCTATAAACAAAAAAGAGCGACAATTTTGAAGAAAAATACAATATTTTTTACTTGTTGCTATAATAAATATCCCAATTAAAAACAAAAATTTTTTTTTTTTCTCAGCTTAGGGCGATACGTATTCTTCTACATATTTTTGGTAAAAAAAAAAAAAATCGCAATAAGCGACTGGTTTGCGCAAAAGTTATAGCGCTTACAAAATAGGGGAGAGAATTATTATTTTTTATTATTTTGTTTTAACTAGAAATGGCGGCGATCTGCGATTTTTATTGGTACTGCGACGTTATGGCGGACACATCGGACACTTTTGACACATTTTTGGCGTCATTCACATTTATACTGCGATTGGTGCTATAAATATGCACTAATTACAGTATAAATGTGACTGGCATTGAAGGGGTTAACACTAGGGGGTGAGGAAGGGGTTAAATGTATTCCCTGCATAGTGTTCTAACTGTAGGGGGGAGGGGGGGTGACTGGGGAGGTGACCGATCTGTGTCTCTATGTACAAGAGACACAGATCCGTCTCCTGCTCTCCAGAGACAGGACGCTGTCTCTATGTAAAACGGCAATGAGAGATGATCTATGAGATCATCTCTCATTGGCCGCACAGATCGCATCGCAAACGGCCACTCTAATTGGCCGTTCGCGGCGATCTGTGATTGGCTGTGTCCAAGGGACACGGGCAACACAGTGTTTCCCCGCAGCGCGCTCTGGAGCGCGCGCCGGGAAACAGCTAGTGACAAGCCGTCAATTGACGGCTTGTGGACAATTTAAATCCGCGCTAGAGCCGTCATTCGGCTGTAGCGCGGATCTCAAGTAGTTAAAAAACAGGAGGGTTTAGTTCCACTTTGAGTAAGAGCCTGGTGATGGGGGTTGTTGAAGGCCCGTCAGATAGTGTTTGCAAAACCATGGCTCGCCAATGTCAATAGTCACCTGAAGAAGCACAGGGCCAGATTCAGGTACATCTGCGCATTATTGGACCGGCGTAGCGCACCGCCTTTATGTTAGACTGGCGCAATGTATCGTCGGTTTTACGCAGAAATTTGCACCTGCGCAACGTTATTTCTGAGGTGCAAGGCGGAGTAATACAAATTGGGAAGGACGTGGGCGTGTTACATTGAAATGAGCCGTGACCCCATGCAAATGAAGGGCCGGCCGGCTCGCGCATGCGCGCTTGAAGCAGACCATGGTCAGCACCTTTGTGCGCATGCTCACAAATCGGGAACGGTGCAATCAGTGAAATTGGAAGTGGACTAGGGCAAAATCGTGAACTAGGCAGACAGCATAAATAGACAGACAGAAACATACTTCCTTTGCAAAAGTACATCCCTTTGTATCCCTCCCTATACAGCAAGGTGCTTTTGTTCTGTTGTTAGTTGCGTTGTCGTTTGTCTTTGTGATATTTGTGGACTGTGTGATCTAGTGTTTGTTAGAAGATATTTGAAAGTGATTTTTGATTTTTGGTGACTGCTTGTGAGAGTTTTTGGTTGATAGTTTTTTGTTCGTTTGTTTTCTTGCTTGATTTTTCCTGCTTGTTTTTGTGTGTGATTTTTTCTGCTTGTTTTTGTGAGTGATTTTTGCTGACTGTTTGGGAGAGAGTTTTTGTATGAGTATGATGGAGAGAAAGAGGAAGTTAAATTTTACTTTGGGGGAGAAACAAATTCTTGCCCGGGCCATTTCCCAATATGGGCGTTTCCTCCACGGCCCGGAGAGTGCCAACACCACCCCGGGCAGGAGGCATGATATCTTGCAGAACATTACTGACGAGGTGAATGCATCGGGGGGGGGGGGGGGAGACCCGGACACGGTCGGGGATTGAAAAGAAGATCAATGACCTCCGGCGTCTGGTCAGAAAGTAGCTGGCCAAAATGTTAGCCCATGCCAGGGGCACAGGAGGGGGCCCACCATGCCCTGTTAGGCTGACAGCGGAGGAGCGTGCAGTGGCCCAGACCTTTCATAGACAACAGGTGGAGGGCCTGCCCGGCTATGACTCAAGTCATGAAGGCGTGATGCCCGGTAAGGTTTTTTTCCCTATCAGGTGTGTAGCATGTGTGGGGGAGGGGGTGAAAGGGAATATGTGGCAAGTGTGTGGATCCTCCAACCTGTGAATGTTTTGTGTCATCCACAGATGAGCAGGAGGGTGCTGGGCCATCTGGGCTGACCCAGGAGGAGGAGGATGTCATGTCAGCCAGTGGATTGTTATTTTTGGAGGAGTCTTCCTCTCTGGCTGGCAGCAGCCAGCCCTCCATAAGGGCTAGCCCCTCCCACTCCTCCCCCAACAGGACTCCTCTCCCAAGGGCCTCCCCTTCTCCCCGGCCACAAGCCTCAGCTGGAGGCAGGAAGTCGTCCCAGAAGACCAGGGGGGTGGCCGAGCTTCTGCCCGCCAATCTGAGAAGGGACCAGGCCCTTCAGACCCGCCATCTGGGACAGGTCAGCCAGACCTTGGGGTGGATGGAGGAGATTTAATTTGTTTTCCCCCCTTTTTTTTTGCTGGAATTTTTTTTTTTTGCTGGACATTTTTTTTTTTTGTGATGTGAATGTTTTTGGAATGTGGGGGTGATATTCCTGCCGGCAAAGGGGTGTCACCCTCAGTTTTGGTGGAGAAGGGTTCCCCAGGACCAGGGAGAAGTGATTCCCAGGTCCGTGTGAATGGTGTATGAATGTACAGTGACATAATTGGAGCCGTGGCGTTGCTGCTCACAAGCTTGTGGGCTTGTGCTAATCCAATTAGGTGAGGATGTGATGTGTCTGTGCTAGGGACCACAGTGGTGTGCATGCATGCATTCTCATTGTGCCATGATTAATGTGTGTGTTTAACGTGCAAAGATGCCTAATGTGAGCTGTCTCCTGGCTGCTCTTCCCTCAGAAGATGGGGTAACCTCGGTTAGGGGGGGATTGTCTGGTTCAGGGGTCAGGTCATCACGTAGGTCAATCTGCAGGCCCTTTCTCACTGCGAATTTGTGCAGAATGCAACATGCACCAATGATCTGGCACACGAAGTTGGGGGAATACAACAGGGTCCCCCCAGACTTATCCAGGCATCGGAAACGTGACTTCAGGAGGCCAAAGGTGCGCTCCACCACTGCACGTGTTTGGGCGTGGGCTTCATTGTATCTTTCCTCTCCTGGGGTTTGGGGGTTCCGGATAGGAGTCATGAGATGGGGTCCCAGTGCATATGCAGAGTCACCTGTAAGGAAAAACACAGGAGGATGTTAGTCATGCATGTGCCCCTTGTGATGTGTGCATCATGGGGGAGGATAGTCATGCCTGCCACCCATGTCACTCACCAACCAGCCAGCTGTCCCCATACACGTTCTGTTCGAATTTCATTCGGATGGGGCACTGATTGTAGATGTAGCTGTCATGGCTGGAACCGGGGTGTTTGGCATGGACGTGCCATATGAGGCCATGGGCATCGACTATCACCTGTACGTTGATGGAATGCCAATGCTTCTGATTGCGGTATATGTGCTCTGTCTCATGGGGGGGCTGGAGTGCCACATGTGTGCAATCAATGGCCCCCACAGTGCGTGGGAATCTGGCAATTCTGTAGAAATCTGTCATTGCCTTCATCCGCAGGTCCTCAGTGGTTGGTTTGATGATTTGGTTGGCCATGCGTCTGAGGATTGCAGGGACAACCTGGTGCACACATCTGCTCACGGAGGATTGTGACATCCCAGCCACCACTCCACTTGTTCTTTGAAAAGAGCCACTGGCAAGGAAATGGAGTGTTGCCATGACCTTGACCAGTTGCTGCACTGCATGTGAGCGGTGTGTTGGGCTGGTGATGTCCTCCTGCAAGGTTATGGTTAATTCCAAGATGGCATGAGGGGTGAATCTGAAGATGCGATACACCTCACAATCACTCATGCCAAAAAGGTCTATGCGGGTGCGGTATATCCTCTCCCGTGCCCTCCTCTGTGCCCTCCTCCTTCTTTGCTCGTCTAAAGTCAGTAGTATAGCTATGAGCGAGGATTTCCCTGGCATGTTGGCATACAGATTGTTGGGCAACACGTGTGACTGATCTGCTCCTCACTAACGGTGTTGCTTTCTCTGACATGTAGACGAATTGTCAAAATTTTAGACCACCTTTTATATGGTCTAATTTTAGACAGGCCGTGCAGCTGCACCAACGTTCTTTTGTGGATCCCCGTAACTCCCTCATTAGCATATTTAAATAGCAAATCAATGGTGTGTCTAGCGCAGTTTTGCGCGGACGAATGCGCCTGTCTAACGAAGTTACGCTAGACAAAAAAAGGAGATTTCTTGCGTATCTCGTTTTGGGGATGCAGAGTATCGAAACGCATGTGCAAATTTAGACTTATGCCGCGCATCTCCTGTTACGCCGGTGTAATCGCTCTGTGAATCTGGCCCACAGTGTCTATAATTTTACATCATACAATTATGTTTACATTGAGAAAAAGAGAAAAAGAGAAAAAGAGGTCTTAAAGCGGAGGTCCGCCTAAAAAAAATATTAAATGTCAGCAGCTACATATACTGGACACTTATCTGTTCAGGGTCCCCGTGATGTTGGCAGTCTAATTATTAAAACATCTTTTATCAAATAGTTTATACATTTATTAAATAAAAATTTAATTTACAAAAATTCTCTTTATTTTTCTTTTAACAAAACAAATTTGTCTTACTGATATTTTTATTTTTTTCAGGTGTCACAATATAGAATCTTATCACTGCTTTGGCCTTTCTGAGAAGAAATATAACAGTGCTTTGCAATTCTACCAGCAGTGCAAGCAGAAACAAGATTTAGATGAACACTATATATCCTCAGATAATGAAGATTCAGTATCAGATATCTCCTCTTTCACAGTATCATCAGTTGGGTCAAACAGAAAAGCTGTAAGATGAATGATTACAAATCAGCGATTCACAGGATGTTTCATTTTTTTATGGGTTAGGTTTCTAGTTCTCTTACAATATTTTACATATCAAACACTACAAAATACATAGCTTCCAGAAACAAGTCACAAATTACTTGCTTAAAGTGACCCTGTGACTATACATTGAAAACCAAAAGGAAAAAAAAACCTGCTTAAAGAAGAGGTACTATACTTACTTTTCCACCTGCAATGCTGCTCCCTAGCCATCACAGATATTCAACACTTCTTGTTGTTTTTATACCTGCCACGTGCTGTGGTTCCTTCTACCACCTAGCACTACCACCTAGTACACCACTACAGGACATACCAGCCAGCAGGAAAACCCACTGAATGAAGTGTAGGAACAACTTATTTGACCCATTCAACCTGTCGAATATTTTCTGTGGCTAGGGAGCAGCATCCCAAAGGTATTTCAAGACATGGGCTACCAAAAAGGTAAGTATAATGTCTCCTCTTTTTACTGCTATCTTTTTTGATGGTATGAGAGTTTGGTGACAGGGATACTTTAGGCAATTAAGATGTCACTTTAAATTTAATTTCAATTTTAAATACAATTATTTTTACTCAGAAAGATGACCTTATGATAAGAATAATTAAAAAAATGATATTTAATTTTTAACAATACGTATGTGTTGGCATCAAAATTTGTTCATAATTCATCATTTGCGTGTGCAAAGCAAAAATTGTACCTGCTAATTATTTCTTCTGTCCATATTGCTAAAGGACTTGCCGGCAGTTTCAAAACATAAACATATAAAATTATATATATAGATATATTTTTTTTTTTTTATGGCCATGGGTCCAATCATGGTGGGGATGTATTAGTCTGTATTAATAATTAAATTTTTAATTAAATATGTAATGTTTATTATTATTTTTTTTAATAACAAATTTTCTAGCATAAACCTAATGAACCATACAATGGTTTTTAACCACTTAAAGACCCCCGCACGCACATATACGGCCACATAATGGCACGTACAGGCACACGGGCGTAAATTTACGTCCCTGCCTAAGTGCGGTTCGGGGGTCCCATCGGGACCCCCTCCGCGGCGTGCGGGGGTCCCCCTGCCTCTGGGAGCGATCCGGGACGAGCGGGCGGATGTCCGTGATATCCGCCCCCCCCGCGATCGCTCCCAGCCAATGGGAGCGCGCTCCCAGCCTGTCACTTCCTCCTCCTGTGTTTACACAGGAAGGAGGAAATGATGTATTCTCTCATCGCAGCGCTGTTTCCCAGCGCTGCTGATGAGACAAGACATCACAAGTAAGTGTGCACCAACACAACACTGACACACACTCACATAGGCATATTAACCCCTTGTGATCGCCCCCCCCCACACCCCTGTCACAGTGTCACTGAATGCAGTGATCTAATCACTGCATTTAGTGTCAGTGTGACAGGCAGTGTAAAAAACAGTTAGTGTTAGGTTCAGGATAGCCCCCCCACCCCCCCTAATAACGTTTTAACCCCCTGATCACCGCCCTAGTTAACCCTTTCACTCCCTATTGCCAGCGTCACTAAGCGATCATTTTTCTGATCGCTGTATTAGTGCCGCTGTTCCCGCTAGGTAGCTTTTTTTTTTTATTGCGATTTTTTTTTTTACTAAAGACATGTGGCTAAATAAATTTTGGCCTAAATGTTTGACTAAAATTTAGTTTATTTGATTTTTTTTTTAACAAAAAGTAAAAAATAGTGTTTTTTTTTCAAAAATGTCGCTCTATTTTTGTATATAGCGCAAAAAATAAAAATCGCAGAGGTGATCAAATACCACCAAAAGAAATCTCTATTTGTGGGAAGAAAAGGACGCAAATTTTGTTTGGGAGCCACGTCGCACGACCGCGCAATTGTCTGTTAAAGCGACGCAGTGCCGAATCACAAAAACACCTTGGGTCATTTACCAGCGTATTGGTCCGGGTCTTAAGTGGTTAAAGGGCAAGTTAGAGGAAATCATGTAATATAGAGGGACTTTATGGACACCCAATGGGAACCCTTATACATATCCAGTTCAATACTATATATAAAACTTTCAATTTTTATTATAATTAATTAAAAAACTGTGACAAGAAAATGTACACAATATTTACCTAAAACCAATGACACAGCAAATATAAAGAAATAATAACTCAAGTCTATGCATTTCATGGAAGTCAACACTTCTTCAGGATCTCAGGCACTGAGAAACCAATACGGTGGTCATGCTTGTGTACATTCTACGACATAAACAACATAGCACTCCAAAATTTGCAGTACACAATATAAATGTATAAAAATCCAAAAACGAATTAACATAATTAAAAATTATGGAAACATGGGGGAAAAAAACACAACATAAAATCAGTGTTCCTATTTAGCTACGGGACCTGAAATTCCTGAGCCTTGTTTTGGTATTGCTCCTTGTTTTCCTGCCAATTGAGGGATTAAGGACATTTATAATGTTAAAACTTGAACATTGTGCATCCTAATGACATCATCCCTAGCTTCAGCTTCAGACTAACAGTACTGAGTCTCTTTCGTTATTTTCATGAGCTATCTGTGCTATCTGAGCTATCTATCTTGGAACTTGCGGGGCACCGTGACTTAGTGTATTTCTGTGTAAACGTTACGCAGCGTGTTCCTATGGTTTTCATCGTATTGGGAAGAATATTGTTTGTGTGTGAGCCTATAAGTCTATGTCAGTCATAGTTACATAGTTACATAGTTAGTTAGTCAGGTTGAAAAAAGACACAAGTCCATCTAGTTCAACCATAAAATCATATGTGTTGTTGATGCCTTCCAATGCCTTCCACTGCTGTTCTAGAATAGCCTTTGTACTTGCACAATGCTAAAATTAAGAATATAAAAAAAAAATGAGTATTAGTCCCTATGAAACCTATGAGTGGAGTTGAAATCTCTACCTTCACTGGCCCCACAAAGAAAATAAAAAAAAAAATCATCCTCTGGATTGAACATATGGGATGACGCCTCGGCTTACCATTTATATGTTTGTAATAGCTTGTTAAATCCCCATTTTATAGCTTATCTAAGTTCACCCAGGCTAGGATCATAGAAACAAATATCAGCCGCTGTATCTAAACACAAAAAAAGCGTCCTAACCCACTTTACTTTAATGTTATAAAGTCTTTTTTTTTCCTTCAAATATAAGTTTTATTCGTTTTGTTTTTTTTCAAACAAATACAGAAAAGGTACAGAACAACTGTGGTCAAAGCAGACAATAAAACAAACATGCAGGCATTTTAATGAGAGTCCCATTCCTATCAATAACATAAAACATCTAAACTGTTGCAACAGACAGGTAAAATAACCTAGAGCACATACAATTTGACCATAAACGTTCCTGATCTAGGGTGCTAACACCCGGAATGCCACCTTAATCACTCAAAAGCATGTTTTGTCGATAGCATGTTTAGCTGGAGTGTCCGGGTCTTGGCCAAGTACGCGGCATAAAGTCATTTTTAAAGGCAAGGAAAGTCTATTAGGCTACCTTCCCATGGTTGTGTGACATCATTAATTATATTGGTATCCTAATACCTAATATTGTGAATAATGTCATTCATCATAGTAGGTAAAGCATGGTCCTGGTGTGCTACTGATGGTGATACCTTTTTAAAATCAATATAATAGCAACAATAACAAAATATTTTATTACAAATAAAGGATAACATATTTCATTTTTCATGCACACTGATATATCCATAGCAGGGATAAATAAAATAGATTTTACAATTTAAAAAATTATTTAAAATATATTTTTATATACAGATATGTTTGAACCATTATTGGACTTAACTGTTTATCATAACAGACTATGAACTGCACCTAACAAGCATTTTACTTGCTAAAAGTAATTTTACTTGCTAAAACTAAAGCAACAATACCCCAAATTACCTTTTTTTACACCTAGTGGAAAGCAATTTAAATTAGGTGTTAAAATTACAAAGGAAACATGTCATTCCTTAAAGCTGAAATCCAGGCTTGCATAATTGTACTGGCTCCTTTCCTGTGCTGAAATTGCTTCCTCTCGTTTCAATGTGAGCTTCACAAACTGTTGGATAAAGCTTTCCTGATTTCCTGGCTGGAGGATCCAACTTTCAGATTCATTGGATTTAATTTATTTCATTCATACATGCTCAACATCAAATATGGGCATTATTTTGGATGGGCTGCATGCAAATGAAATCTGCCTAGGAATGCGTGTTCCTCCAGGCTGACACCAGCCCATCAAGGCTTTTTAACCACTTTACCACCGCGCCATAGGCATTTTACTGCTATGGCGTGGTGGAGTTATCTTGGGACGACGTCCCTGGGACGTCGTCCTTCACTTCCGCAATTGCGCGTCCCCTGGGACACGCTCGCAGAAGTGTCTGTGCTCGCCGGGTCTAGAAGACCCGGCGCATCACGGATCACGGTAAATTTGCCGCTGATAGCGGCCGTTTACCACGTAATCGCGCCGTAGAATGACGGCGCGATCACTTGTAAACAAACCGGCGTCATTTGATGACGCCGGTTCCTCCCTCTCCTGCGTCTCCTCTCTGTACAGTGTGCGAGGAGAGGGGGGGGAGCGGGGTGTCAGCAGCTGAGCTGTGGCTAGATCTGTGACAAATGCAGTCACAGATCCAGCCATCCCTCAATCCATCCCAGCTCTGCAATCCCCCAGTACCCTGCAATCCCAAGTACCCAGCAATCCCCCAGTACCCAACAATACCCCAGTACCCAACAATACCCCAATACCCAACAGTACCCCAATACTCAGCAATACCCCAATACTCAGCAATACCCCAGTACTCAGCAATACCCCAGTACTCAACAATACCCCAATACTCGGCAATACCCCAATACTCGGCAATACCCCAGTACTCGGCAATACCCCAGTACTCGGCAATACCCCAGTACTCAACAATACCCCAGTACTCAACAATACCCCAATACTCGGCAATACCCCAATACTCGGCAATACCCCAGTACTCGGCAATACCCCAGTACTTGGCAATACCCCAGTACTCGGCAATACCCCAGTACTCGGCAATACCCCAGTACTCGGCAATACCCCAATACTCAGCAATACCCCAATACTCTGCAATACCCCAATACCCTGCATGATACTTTGCAATACCCCAATACTCTGCAATACCGCCTATGGGGATTTTTAAGTAGCGAAGTTTGGCGCCATTCCACGAGTGTGCGCAATTTTGAAGTGTGACATGTTGGGTATCTATTTACTCGGCGTAACTTCATCTTTCACATTATGAAAAAAATTGGGCTAACTTTACTGTTTTGTTTTGTTTTAAGCACAAAACAGTTTTTTTTAAAAAAACACGCGTTCAAAAAATGTCTGCGAAAATACCGTGCAAGATAAAAAGCCGCCATTGTATTCTCTAGGGTCTTTGCTAAAAAAGCATATATAATGTTTTGGGGTTCTATGTAATTTTCTAGCAAATAAATGATGATTTTTCCATGTAGGAGAGAAATGTCAGAATTGGTGTGGGTGTTCCAGAACGCCTGATGGTGCTCCCTGCATGTTGGGCCTCTGTGTGTGGCCACGCTGTGTAAAAGTCTCACACATGGGGTATCGCCATACTCGGGAGGAATAGCAGAATGTGTTTTGGGGTGTAATTTGTGGTATGCGTATGCTGTGTGTGAGAAATAACCCGCTAATATGACAGAAACAAGTTTTTTTTTTTTTTTTTACAGAATTTTCAGTCGTTTTTCTTTTATAGCGCAAAAAATAAAAAACCCAGAGGTGATCAAATACCACCAAAAGAAAGCTCTATTTGTGTGAAAAAAAGGACAAAAATTTCAAATGGGTACAATGTTGTATGACTGAGTAATTGTCATTCAAATTGTGAGAGCACCGAAAGCTGAAAATTGGTCTGGTTAGGAAGGGGGTTTAAGTGCCCAGTGGTCAAGTGGTTAATATTTGCATAACTCTTCCCAACAGCCAGCAAACTGCTTGCACCAGGGCTGAGGGCACTTCAAGAGGAGAACTGAGGCATTGCGCTGTGATGTTTTGAGCAAATCACGTACAGCAGTGTTTCTCAACCCTGTACTCAAGTACCCCAACAGGCCATGTTTTGGGAATTTCTCTTAGATAAAATAGCTGTATAAAATACCAATCCATTGACTCTGATTTAAAGCACGTGTGCACAATAAAGGAAAACCTGCAAACCTGACCTGTTTGGGGTACTTAAGAACAGGGTTGAGAACCACTGATGTACAGCACCCTGCCAACCCCTCCCACCAGCCTGAATTGCAAGCACAGAGACCCAATGATGATCTTACTGGATAAAAAGGTTTTATTTAAGAAATGTAGTTAGTGTTAATGGAGGTAGGAGTGAGAAACCAGGGAAGGCAAAATATAAGCAGATTAAACTTCAGGTTTAAAAACACAGGAAACTTTGTCCTAAAAAAAAATTCTTTAAAAGTACATGGAATGTTTCTATCTTTGATGAATCGTGTCACTTATATTCCTATGGAGTGGGACAGTAACACTATTGCAGAAGCAGTGACCTCATTAACAGAAGGCAGAGCAAAGTATATCATGGCCATGGCAATGGTTGAGACCTCCTTAGCAAGGTGCTGGACACATTAGGGCCCTTTCACGCTGGTTAGTTTTTGATCCGCTTGTGTATTTAAAAAAGTGGAGGATTGTAAAAGTGGAGGATGTATTTAAAAAATTGCAGGAAAATGTATCCCTTTAAATCCTATAGAATGCTTCACACCAATGCACTGTTGTTGCAGTGTGTTTTTAAAAGTCCTGCATGTTACATTTTTAGGCCATGTTTAAAAAGCGCACCAAAAATGCACCTCCTCATTGGAAAACACAGCAAAGTGCATCAAAAACGCAATCACAATAATCAGCTTTCGGTTACCTGTTTAAAGCCAATGTTGTACAAAAAGACTTCTGCTTTACAAAGTACAGTAATACAACAATGTACAACAGTATATGTCTGCCTGTTTTGAAAAAAATATTGTTTTTCTTGAAAATTAAGCCATACAGTATGTATTAAAAAAAAATTATAATATGCTATTATCATCTTCCATGCATACAGTATGTATTACAAATCTTTATTAAGTCACATGCAATGTAACCTGCTTTCAAACACCCAAGAAATGGAACAGTGTTCTTTTATGTTATAACATTTTCTACTTGGCTGAATTAAACAACATTTACCAAAGATACTGTAGCTCAGCTCTATAGATTAGAGATATTTCCATACAGTACCTTGGAGAGAACTCAATCACATTTTCCAGATGTAGTTGCCTGTTTTCTAAACCATATTTTAAGACACATACATGTGAATTCCCTCTAATAAATGATACATATGTTTTTAATAATCTTGTCCTTTTCCAGGAGCAGTTCTTACTTTGATAGTAATGAGAATAAGCATTATTTTTATAATAAAATACTTTGTTTTTTTACATTTATAAACCTTTAGCATTTAGACCCACAATCTTGATTTCTTTCTTTTGGTTTAATACTTTTGTTCAAGGAAATGGATGTGTTTAAGAAAAAAATCAAGTTCTCTTTTTATCAGGTTCTGCATTTGTAATAGAAATATCATGTCACTCCAAATGCCAAAGGTGGTGCAGCTTTGCTACAGTCCAGTGAAAAAAAAAAAAACAATCTTTAATTTTCATCCTGCCCAGAGTCAGAAAGAAGCAATCATATTCTTAAGCCTCATATACATGATCGGACTTCCATCTGACTTTTCCGTGGATTTTTGTCCGAATAGGCGTCTGCATACACACGACAGAACATTTTCAGCCAACTTTCACCAAATCACATGGATTTTCAGCCCTTTACCATCACCCTTTGGGCAACTTCTGCTATTGTTGTCCAATCTTTAGCATTGGTTCTGAGCATGGGTGTTTGTACTTTGGATTTAAGTCTGATGGAATTTTGTACACACGATAGGATTATTCCCCATTGGACATTTGTTGCCGGAAAGTTTGGGAGCATTCACAGCAAACAATTGTTCGTTGAAAAACCGAAAACAATTGTCCGATGGAGCATACACACGGTCAGATAAAACACGTCTGTCAGACCATTGTTGTCAAAAAGTCCAATTGTGTGTATGGGCCTTTAAACTTGCCTTAAATGTTCATTTTCAGAATGTTTATTTGATGTTAAATGGGACGATTCAGCAATCAATTTCGACCAGAGCAATCCAAAAAAAGTCAAAGGACAAGGACTGAACTTTTGTAGGGATATTAATGGGAACTAATTCTCAATTGTTGAATTGTCGGCCGAGAAAAATCATAACTAGTCTTATGCGAGTGCAGTCAATTTGGAAGTAGAATGTTCTTTAGTAGTGGGGCGTGGCCTGGAACGGCATGTGAGAGGACGTAGCTCTCACAGCTCCTGACCTCGATCCGGTACCGATCCTCCCTCAGCCAAGCCACAGGTCTGTAAAGACTCTATGCTGACTCCCGCTGTCCCCGGGACCTCGGGGGAACCTCCGCCAGCTCTCTGCACGAGGGGAATGGTCAGAAAAGTACTTGCTGAGCCGGGTCCCGATTTCCAAGATGGCGCCGCCGCGCTCTCAGTGAAGGGGACTCCACGAGGTGCTGACAGGATGAAGGAACACGGATCCAAACAGCAGAAGCCACCAAAGTGTCAGGGTAAGGACGCCCCGAAGGATATGCTTTATTATACTCAGAAACTGAATGGGCTAGCGGGGAATGATAGTGATGGACACCCCAAGCACAGTGACTCTGAGGTGCCTGAGACACAGGCCCTGACGGCCATCTTTGCCGACCACAGTGAGGGAGAAGAGACTGATCTACCTAACTTGGGGGCCCGGGGCACAGGGGATGCTGCTGCACCTGCGGCTGCCCAGCCCACACTGGCTGACATATTACGGGCTGTTAATCTGGGCAATGCTTCAGTTAATACTATGAGGGAGGAACTGTCATTGCTGTGGCAGGACTTTCAGAAAATGAGGGAGCGCACCACGGCTGTGGAAAGCAGGGTGAGTGAGATGGAAGACCGCATGACCCCCATAGAACGAGAGGCCAAAGCCGAATATCAACTGGCGAGGGAGGCCACTGACAGGGCTGAAGATTTTGAAAATCGCCTCAGGAGGAATAACGTGCGCATTGTGGGTCTCCCTGAGAAGGTGGAGGGCAGGGACCCCACTGCCTATGTGGAGGGGTGGTTGTTGGACATATTTGGGAAGAACTCGTTCTCCCCCCTTTTTGCAATCGAGCGTGCCCACCGAGTTCCAGCTCGCCCTCCCCAGCCGGGGGGGGCCGCCCAGGCCAATGCTGGCGAGAATATTGCATTACAGGGACAGAGAAAAAGTGCTGCGCCTGGCAAGAGAAAGGGCTAACATACAACATAATGGGGCCAGAGTGTCCTTCTATCCTGACTTCTCGGCTGAGGTACAAAAACGCAGAGCCAAGTTCATTGACGTGAAACGCAGGCTCCGACAGCTGCAACTATCATATGCCATGTTATACCCGGCTAAACTGCGAGTGATTGTGGAAGGGCAGGCACAGTTCTTTGAGCCCGCGAAAGATGCCGCTAATTGGCTGGACCAGAATGAACAACCCCTGAGACGCCGTCTACGAGAAGGAGCAGAGGAAGGGTAATAATGCCCAGGCCCATAGCGGGACCCCGGCCCGCCGGCAGGATGTTTGGAACCACGTTTTTGAGGAGGAAATCTTGTGTTATGTTTATACGGTTAACCTCTGGCTGAGGGACAATATATTGCTATAGATCAAGACGAGAGCTTCAGCAATCTTCAATGGCGAATCTATTACACTTGACTTGTTCTGGCTTCCGGAGTTTCATGGGAATGCCTTACGCTGGACCTGCCCTGTTGGCAGGGTCCAGAGCTACAGAGTTGATGTGGGCTGCGGTTTGCGCCATTTTTCTCTTTTTTTTTTCTGTTACTTTTCCCTTTTATTTTTTATTTTTTGAAAGGTGGTTCTTTAGCACGAATGTTACAACAGTCAGCAGGGGCAACGCAAACCCTTGGTGGATGATCCCTCACTTCTTGTCACCGGGCGCGGTGACTCCTGGACTCTTGCAGCTCATGGAGGTATACTTGCTTAGTACTAAATTTTGCTTTCACTCATGGCAGGAGTACCCATAGTCTCGTGGAACGTGAGAGGACTTCACTCCCCACTTAAGAGAACAATGATACGTATGTGTCTTAAACAATTTCACCCAGGGATTTTCTGTTTCCAGGAAACGCACCTTACGGTGGACACTATTTGCTGTTTACGGTACAACTGGGTGAATAAAGCGTACCATTCCACTCACACCTCCTATTCCAGGGGTGTGAGTGTCCTGGTGCACAGCTCCCTGGATTTTCAAGAACTGGACAGTAGCATTGACCCTGAGGGGCGATTTATATTTCTTTATTGCAGGTTGGGGGATTTGACGTGTATCCTTGCATGTGTGTATGTACCCCCCCCCCCCCCCCCCCGTTTGCGGCGACGGTGCTGCGGGCATTGATTGCCTACTTGGATGGCAGACCCGAGGTGCCGCTGCTGGTAATTGGGGACTTTAATTGTTACCTGGACCCTGCGCTGGATAGACACCCGGCTGTAGTAGCCTCTGCCCTCTCCAGGGGTACCCCCCTGGCGTGGTTGTTGTATGAGGTGGGCTGGGTGGATGTCTGGAGGCAGCGGAATCCATGAGTTAAGCAATATTCCTGCTTCTCTAAATCCCATGGCAGTTTGTCTAGGATAGACATGGGGGTGGGAAACGCACACATGCTCCCGTATGTCTCCAAAATGGAGTACAGACCTCGCAGTGTGTCGGATCATTCTCCATTAATAGTGCATTTGTTGACCTCTCAGCCCACTGAGCTCCTTAGGGCCCCCTGGAAGTTCAATGCCTTTTGGTTAAAATTATTTGAGTCCCCTGAGATCATAGAAGATAGTGTGCGTGGGTTTTTCACTGCTCAGGATCCGCAGGGTTCTTGTGTACAGCAATGGGAGGATTTTAAAGGGTTCCTGAGACGGATTTTGGTCACAGAAATTAACAAAGTTAAGAAGGCCTCATCTGCTTTTGTGCTGGAGCTGGAGGAAAGGGTAAGGGTTCTGGAGGGACAGTTTGTCCTGGACCCCTCTGATTCGGCCAGGGAGGAGTGGCAGGCCGCTCAGTCTGCTTATGAGCGGGTGCTCTCCTCTAGGGCGGAAAAAAAGCGGTTCTTCTCCAAGCAGGCATTTTTTGAGAAAGGGGAGAAAACTGGGCGTATGCTTGCGCGAATAGCGAATTCACAACAGAGGTCCCCGGCTATAGGAGCCATAAAATCCAAAGCTGGGCCCATTGTCAGCACACCCGAACTTATTATGAAGGAACTGGCTGGGTTTTACGAAGAATTGTACTGCCCCGGTGCGGCCTATAATGCGGCCGACCTGGAGCAGTACTTGGGTGGGCTGGCGTTCCCTAGATTGACGGCAGAGCAGAAAGCGGGGTTGGATGCACCCCTTACAGTGGAGGAACTTCAGGAGGCGGTGGGACTCTTTCCTAATTGTAAGGCCCCAGGGGAGGATGGGATTCCCATGGAGGTCTATAAACAGCACGCGGAAGTTTTGTTGCCAAGGCTGCTCCGGGTGTTTAATGCGGCCCTGGGGGATGGAGTGCTTCCGCCCTCCATGGCAAAGGCCGATATTGTTCTGCTTCTTAAACCTGTTGAACCAGGCTCCTACAGACCGATCTTGTTGCTGCAATGTGACATAAAAATCCTGGCGAAGGTGTTGGCGCTTAGGTTGAACACTGTCATAACGTCCCTGATACATGATGATCAGGCAGGGTTTATGCCAAATAAGTCCACTGCCATTAATATCAGATGGTTATTTCTAAACATGCAGTCCGACGCAGATAATGTAGGAAGCAGGGCTCTGCTTTCCTTAGATGCTGCTAAGGCATTTGACAGCATCGACTGGACGTATATGTGGGAGGTGCTGTCGCGATTTGGGTTTGGAGATAGATACATAGCTTGGGTCAGATTGCTCTACTGCCGCCCGGAGGCCGCTATCAGGGCCTTTGGGTGTCTGTCCCAGGGCTTTGCGCTGGGGAGGGGGACGAGGCAAGGTTGCCCGTTGTCCCCTCTCCTCTTCGCGTTGGCCATTGAGCCCCTCGCCATGGACATTAGGGCCAATCCGGGTATAGTTGGGTTTTGCTATGGCCCCCTGCAGGAGAAAGTGATGCTTTACGCGGACGATACCTTGCTCATGCTGGGAGATACTGACACGTCTCTGCGGGAGGCCATGGCAACTATTGTGAGGTTTGGGGGGTACTCGGGCCTACAGATTAATTGGACGAAATCGGCCCTGCTGTTGCTGGACGGGGGTGCCACGCAAACGGTGACATCATCCTGCCCCATACCAGTCACAACCTCTTTTAAGTACCTTGGAGTTTATGTAACGGCCAACCCCAGGGATTTTACCCATTTGAACATATCGCCCTTGCTTCAGAGGTTCCGGGAAAGGGTTAAATCATGGAATACTCTTCGTATATCAGTGGCGGGCAAGGTGAACTTGGTGAAGATGATTTTAATGCCACAGTTGCTTTACTGTCTTCACAATGCCCCTGCGGTAATTCCTCTTAAAATCTTTAGAATAGTAAACTCTATCTTCCGGTCCCTGATCTAGAAAAATAAGACGCCCAGAATCAAACTTGAACATCTGCAGAGGCCCAAGGACAGCGGCGGGCTGGCATTGCCCAACCCGTGGTTGTATTATCTTGCGGCGCAGCTGCAACACCTGGTGGGGTGCTTCGGGGGGGAACCGGCCGGTTCCTCAGGTGCACTGATGCTCCGCAAGGTGGGGGATGGGCCCATCCCCATGGCACTGGAGGCCCTGGCCTTCGCCAAGCCCAACAAGACGTACCCGACATACAATCTTATACAAAAAGTGTGGAATAAATGTAAATATATTCAACATGCTGACGGATACACTAAATACAGCCCCCTTTGGCATAACGATACTTATACAGAACTGGTCAAATTACAGATCGGGACTGGGTGGAAAGGCCATGGGATCACACACATTAAACATGTATTTAGGAATGGGAGGCTTAGGCCTTTCGCAGACTTGCGGGCGGAGTACAGACTCCCGCCCTCAATGCTGTTTCAATATATACAGCTCCAGCACTCAGTGAGAGCCCAACGTAGGTCCTCTGAGTGGCATTTGTCGCCAACCCCGGTGTTTGATCTCCTAGGTGATGCTGTGACCTCGAAGGGATTTATTTCTCAATGCTATGCCATCCTGTTACAACACTTCCTGGGTCAGCATCCAGTCCTGGTGAGGGAAAAATGGGAGAGGGACGTGGGACAACTGGATGGAGAACAGTGGGAGGAGATATTTCAGGGGGTGAGCTCCTGTTCCTTGAATGTGGCTCAGCGACTAACCCAGCTATACATTATTTTCAGGGTGTACTATACGCCACATAGGCTGCAACTGATGGGGATGCAAGCAGATGACACGTGTACTAGATGTAAGAGGGATCATGGCGATCTTATACATCTTCTGTGGAGGTGTCCCAAACTGCACAAGTACTGGACTGAGGTGGTGAGCACTGTTAACTCGGTGTTCGGGCTATCCGTACCTGTGGACCCCAGGGTCTGTTTACTGGGTGTGTTGGAGGAATATGTGGAGGAGGTGTACACAAGGGAGGCGGTGCATAGGGTGCTATTTCAGGCCAGGAAGTTGATTATGGTACACTGGAAATCTGAGACCCCTCCGACCTTGAAGGAGTGGATTGATAGGATGGGCGAAATGATACGCATGGAGAAGCTCATTTACCAACACAGGGGCAGTAACCGTAAATACGAGAACCTTTGGGCTCCGTGGCTGGATACACCGGGGCTTTCGCCGGTGGACCTGGTCATGGACAGACTGTTGGGATTAAATATGGGATGAGTGCTGTATATTTTGGTGGGAGGGAAGACAGCTCAGTGAGTGAAATGTCATATTGTGTTTGCGCTCTGAGAAGTGTACTCATGGTTTTGAAGTGCAATGTTGAATGCCATATGCTGTACAACACCTTTCCATCAATAAAAAGGTGGATAAAAAAAAAAAGAATGTTCTTTAGTAAGACAGTCGTTTGTTCCTGTACAAATTCAGGTTTGTACGAATGAATGATTCCCAAATAGATGATAGAAGAGGTAGGAGGAGGTAGAAGGGTCTGAAGGTCAGGTGCAACCATGCACACCAACATCTTTCTATGAAAAGCAAGCCATTTACACGGTACTTGAATAAAAAGTAATTTGAAATTGGCCATGAAGGCACCACCGAATGGTTGGAAAATAGATTTGTATACATTCTCATCTGAACATTCAAACATAATTCTAGAGGTGTAGGGGCAGCATTAGCCTCAGTGCATCCAGGCTAACAGCTGTTAGTCTCTGTCCTGTGCCTGGGGCAACCATTGGGTTATGTAATGAAAAAAGTGATGAAAGTAAAGATGATCTTTTGTCATTGATCTGTGTCCAAGGCGATAATCTTAAAAGAATCCGGCAGGCTGGTTGTACCCAAGTTGATAAATCGATCAACTTGATACCTTTAGCCTGCCCATTACCGATTTAAATCTTTACCGGCCGAAATTCGAACCATGTATGACTGGCCTAAGACTGGCCATACAATATACTATTTTCTTGCACACTTTCCTTTAGATTTACCAAAACCATATAATATGTCAAACATTAACATTTTCCATTTGTGTGCAGACAGGCAGGCCCTTATGCCGCGTACACACGATCATTTTTTGCGATGAAAAAAAACAAGGTTTTCTGTGAAGTAAAAAACAACGTTTTTGAAACGTCACTTTTCAAAGACGATGTTGCATACACACCATCGTTTTTTTCACAAAAAGCGAGGTTACGTTCACCACTCTTTTCCATTGAAGCTCGCTTCATAACTAGCTTCTGGGCATGCGCAGGTTGAAAAACGTTGTATTAAACAACGTTTTTGCTACACACGGTGACTTTTTGTGAAACAAAAAACGACGTTTTGAAAAACGACACAAAAAATTCAAGTATGTTGTAATTTTTTTTTTGGTCGTTTTTTGGAAGACAAAAAACGACGTTTTGCCCACACACGATCAATTTAAATGACGTTTTAAAAAACAACGTTTTTTTTCATCGCAAAAAACGACTGTGTGTACGCGGCATTACACTACATAGTGGAAAGAAAATCTAAAGAAAATGTGATAAGAAAATTGTATAATGTATGGCTAGCTTTATGGTATCATTGTTAGGCATGGATAGGTGATTTGTAAATGATGAAAATATGCTTTGCTTTCAAAGAGTAATGCCGCGTACACACGGTCGTTTTTTGCGATGAAAAAAAAACGACGTTTTCTGTGAAGTAAAAAACGACGTTTTTGAAACGTCACTTTTCAAAGACAATTTTGCATACACACCATCGTTTTTTCACAAAAAGCGAGGTTACGTTCACCACTCTTTTCCATTGAAGCTCGCTTCATAACTAGCTTCTGGGCATGCGCGGGTTGAAAAACGTCGTTTTGAACGACGTTTTTGCTACACACGGTGACTTTTTGTGAAACAAAAAACGACGTTTTGAAAAACGACACAAAAAATTCAAGCATGTTGGAATTTTTTTTTTGTCGTTTTTTGAAGACAAAAAACAACGTTTTGCCCTACACACGATCAATTTAAATGACGTTTTAAAAAACGTCGTTTTTTTTCATCGCAAAAAACAACCGTGTGTACGCGGCATAATTCTCAAGACATCTCTAAAGTGCAAGTGTGACATGTAAATGTCTTGTATGTGTCATTGTCATATGTCCTAGATTTCTCTTCATTTTTAAGGGGCCTGTCATTCAACAACTGCACACACAGATAGAGAACAAAATATTTACCGTAATTACAGCTGTCACAAGAAAAAATGCGGGCTGACTTTGCTTATATTTCTGAAAATGCTGTTATGCTAATGCTTTGGCTGAAGTGTTTTCCTGGAATAACTATACAGATACTGTAAGATATACTGATATTTCACATGACTTCATGTAAAGATCTAATGACAACCTGTTTTTGTTTTTCATGTAAGAAGAACTCAGGATAAAGTTTCTCAATAAATGTACATTATTTCAGGGGATGATTATGAAGCAAGGAAGATGCGTTATTGCAGCCATACTGCTACTTTCAAAGAAACATTAGAAAAAACACACGGGCGCAGGTATAAGAACAACAGTGTGCTTTACAAGTATGCTCTTCATTTTAATGAATGGGTAAAAAAGAGTATGGAGAAGTTGGGCCTGGTTACATGACCTGTCAAAGGTGGCGTCTATGATGAAGAGTTCTCTGTAGTACAAAGAACACTCTGAAGAACACCGCAGGCTCCACACATTTTATGAATGAATGATCACAGTGTGGAGGAAACATAGTGGTATCCCCTGTCTGTTTTAAATAGCTCTCTTATTTACTGTCTCTTTTTCATGTCAGCTGCATCAGACGTGAACATTAAAGTCAAGATTTTAAGATCAGGTTTTTAAATCTCTTTTAGCAATACATTTCTTTGTAAACATCTAGTAAATGGTGCTGCTTTACACACACACACAGCCAAAAGTGTCTGATGGATTCTCTATTCTCCTTATGTATAAATATTGAAACAACTTTTGGATGGGCAAGACAAGATTACAGCAGAGGCTACATTAACCACTTGCCTACTGGGCACTTACACCCCCTTCCTGCCCAGGCCATTTTTCAGCTTTCATCTTCGTCACACTTTGAATGACAATTGCTCAGTCATGCTGCATTGTACCCAAATGAAATTTGTATCATTTTCTTCACACAAATAGAGTTTCCTTTTTGTGGTATTTAATATTTTAATTTTTTTATAATTTACTTTGTTAATTTTTCTCCTTTACTTATGTGCCCTGATGAGGTGGCACTTATAGGCACTGATTAGGTGGCACTAATATGTGGCATTGATTAGCACTGATAGGCGCCACTGATAGGCACTGTTAGGCGGGACTTGTGGGCACTAATAGGTGGCACGGATAGGCTGTACTGATGGGAATTGATGGGTGGCACTGTTGGGTGACATTGATGGGCAGTACTGATTGGCGGCACTGATAGCCAGCACTGACGGGAATCACTAATGGACACTGATTGGTGGCAGTGGTGGGCACTGATAGGTGACGCTGTTGGTCCTATAATGCAATCAGGGCACTGATGATCAGGGCCCTGATTACATCTTTTGTTGCCCCCTGCGAGGAGATGCCGCTGATCGGCTCGCCTCGCCACACACTCTGTCAGTGTGAGATGAGGAGCGCAGAATATCGGCATTTCCGTGTTTACATATGACCGGCTGTGATTGGACACATCCGATCACATGGTTAAATAGCTGTGGATGCAGCTCTTTACAGAGATCGGGGTTGCATTGTGTCCTAGCAGCAGGGCATGCCCGCGATCGGCACACTTCGCACCCCTGTCTTCTTCCCAGAAAGAGAGCCGCACCGCCCCACTGTTATTTGAAGGTGGGCGGGCGGCAACTGGTTAAAGTGTTGCTAAGCCCACAACAGTAAAATCAGTCTGTATATGCAGTAAAGTTTGTTAACTTACTGTGGAACCTAAGGGGTTAATCCTCCACATTGTGTAAAAAGGCTGTTTGATCCTGTCTTTTCTGACCCTCCCCTTCTTACACTGTCCCCAATACATCTGCTGATAAGACAGAGCCTTTGAAGTCACTTTGCACATGCTCAGTTTGGTGTTTATTGCTAGAGAGTTTTTTTTTCTTGGGAGGATGCATCTGATCAGCACAGGGCCAATCAGCAATGTCCAGACAGAGGGTCATGGGTCCTGCAGCCTCATAGGACAGTCAGGGTAGCATGAAAACTTCTCCTACAAGCTTTAACCAGTGCTCGGCCAGACACTGATAGATAGTCACAAGACTGCTATATACTGCTGATGAGAAAGGGTATTTAGCAGTTTATATATATATATTCAAAGTATTGCATTTCCATGTTCTGTGTACTGTGGGAGACCAGATATAGTAAATGCAGGGTCCTGGGTTTTATTAACACTTAAACATAGGGTACAATGGAGAATTCAAGTCACCACAAACATTATATAATACATTTAGCCTAGGTTCATATATGAGCTTACAGCAGGAGCCCTGTGCGTCCTCGTTCGCGGTTTCAGGTCCGATTTCAGCCTACATTTTTGGCTGAATTCGGACCTAAAACGAACCAAAAAGACACACAGGGCTCCTGTGCAAATTGCACCGTAGCTGCTGTGGAGATATGTGAACCGGCTCCATAGAGAGTCAGTCACATTCTCCTGCTGTGCCAATTTGAGAGCTGGTTCTCAAATTTTCCGACAACAAAATCCATTCTCACAAATTCTGATCATGTGTGGACAATGCCGATGCACAACATTCCACGCATGTTCTGAATCAAGTACGAGATGGAAGCGCTCGGTCTGGTAAAACTAATGGAGATAGCAGATTCATCGCGCTGTTACAGACTGAAAAGCATGAGGCTAAAGAGAGCAAATAGTCTCTCACCAAACTTCTACTAAACTTCTACTAACACGACACAGCGTTCTTGGAATTTCTGATCGTCTGTATGCGGCATAAGAGTAAAAAGCCCACCACACAAATGAAGCTGGAGTCACTTCTGGCACACATTATTTCTCATGGTTAGCTTGTACATGGTCGCATATGACCTTGTAGAAGCTCTGAAGGAAAAAATGACTATTAACCTACAGCTCTATATTTACTTATTCTTTTTTTGTGCTGAACAGAAGTCCCAAGTGTCTGCTCATGGCATTATTCGCTACTGTATACCACATGGTACTTAGCACTTATTTCACTTGCTCGGTGTATCTTTCAAGAAAAAAAAGGGAATACTATGAGATTAGGGTGACCTGAACATGGCTTACACTGCAATTGTTCCTGCTGTCCAGTGGTCCTCTTATGCCGCGTACACACCATCGGATTTTCCATCTGAAAAACCTTGGATGTTTTTTCCGAAGGAATTCAGCTCAAGCTTGACTTGCATACACACGGTCACACAAAAGTTCTCTGAACATTCGTCCGTCAAGAACGCGGTGAGGTACAACACTATGAAGAGCCGAGAAAATTAAGTTCAATGCTTCCGAGCATGCGTTAAATCGTTTCCGAACATGCGTCGGAATTTTGCAGAATTGCTACAGACGATCGGAAAATTTGAGAACCAGCAAAAGTCCGATGGAGCATACACACGGTCGGAATTTTGGTTCAAATGTTTACATCGCACTTTTGCTGTTGGATTTTGCAATCGTGTGTACGGGGCATTTGAATGTTTTTTTCATACCCAGAAAAAAAAGATAATTTGGTTATTTATCTAAGGCCTCGTTCACACTCATGTGATTTCAGATGCGACTTGGGTCGTTGGTGCGATTTACTGTGCAATTTGAACCCATAGAACCCAAAGTCACACTACATAATTGCACTGCAAATCATGTCAAAATCACATTGCAGTAGTGTGAACCAAGCCTAATGGTGGAACGTAATTACAGTAGCTATGTGTTTAGTTGTCTAAGGCCTCGTACGAGGCAATCTATTTGTTCAAATTGGTCGGACCGACCGATTTGAACAAATCTGTCTGATAGGATTTTGGTTTGCTCGCGTGTACACACGAGCAATCCAAAATCCCCGCCAGCAGACGGCGCGCTGACGTGTCGGTGACGTTGACGCCGCCACGTCACCGCACCAGGAAGTAAAACACTTCCGCGCATGCGCCGAATCCATTCGGCGGTGGCGCGGGACGACATGTCTGCTGGTAAGTGTACTAACCAGCAGACATGTCGGGCGGACGGATTCCCACCCGATAGATTTCAAGCATGCTTTGAAATCTGTCGGGTGGCCAAATCCGTCGGCTCGGCCGTACACACGATCGAATCTGTCTGCTGGGACGGTCTAGCAGACCGTTTCCAGCAGACAGATTTGATCGTGTGTACGAGGCCTAAGACTAATGCCGCATACACACGATCATTTTTCGGGTTGTAAAAAACTAAGTTTTTAAGGGTCTAGAAAAAAACAAATATTTTTTCAACCCGATCATTAAAACGGCCTTGCCTACACACGATCGTGAAAACAAAATGCTCTAGCAAAGCGTGGTGACGTACAACACGTACGACGGCAATATAAAGGGGAAGTTCCATTCGGATGGCGCCACCCTTTGGGCTGCTTTAGCTTATTTTGTGTTAGTAAAAGACGATTCGCGCTTTTCTGTCTGTTACAGCGTGATGAATGTGCTTACTCCATTACGAACGGTAGTTTTACCAGTGTATATTCTTGGCACAAGAATTAATACAGTCCCACTTGTGTGTAGAAGATTTATGTCTTTCCCTGGCCATCCAAGCAAGATGGTCGAAGACCTGGAACCCGGCGGAAGCCAGGGAAAAATGTCAGCGCTGGTAAGGAACCATTTGTTGGAGTAAAAGTAAGTATTTGAGGAGTATATTTTTGCTTTAAGAAAATATAATATTTTAATTATCTGTAAAATTATTTTATTTGTACATTTCAGGACAAGTCCCTTCCCATTTTTTTTATCTTATTATTCAAACAAGTTGCTTCTTATGCCATGGATATTTTTTATTCAGTGACGTCAGTGAAGACTTTAAAGATGCTGCTTGAGCTAGTCTCTACACAGCAGCTATCGGGCCTGTATCCTCAGCAAAGTTTTGAAGGTAATATGCGAACCCCGCTAAACTGAAGAGTGAAGATTTACTTGACAAGTGACCTTTGTGCATTGTGCTCTGCTTGTGATGCTTTCCAGACCTTTTTGTACCTTCTGGACGTGTGGAGTCATGGCTTTTTTTTTTTTTTTTTTTGTTTCAAAAGTTTTTATTAAAGGGATTGTACATCAACAAGAAATACAATGCATCAATAATAAGCACATAAGTGCTTAAGTGCATAAGTGCGGACGCAGTTGCGATATAGCAAGGATGGAAAACAGAACTAGCAGTACAAGATATATATTCGGGTATAGCAGTGCAAACTTTCAGGGGGATACAGCATGTCAAAATCTATCGTCAGCAAACGTACATACGGCTGAGGCCGTGTACACACGGCAGAGAACCTCGACGGGCAGAACACATCGTTCCGCCCGTCGAGGTTCCCTGCCGGCCATCAAAATCGGCGACCCGCCCGTCGGGAATGGCAACCAGCCGTGCTCTCTATTTCTGCTCAACGGGCTTCCCGACGGGAAGCTCGCCGAGAGCGTACACACGACCGAGGTCCTCGCTGGAATGCAGCTTCCAGCGAGGTTCTCGCTGGTTTCCAGCGAGAACCTCGGTCGTGTGTACGCCGCCTGAGGGTATAGTAGAGATAAAAGTAACTACATCAGGAAAGGGAAAACCCATGTAGGGGTCGGTATGGGTCGTTATGCAGTGTCAGGGAAGGAAGCGAAGAACAATGAGATTTGTTCAGCAGTTCTGATGGGGATGAGCAACTAGAAGGGTGAGGTGTGTGTGGGGGCAATTGGGGAGGTCTTAAGAGGGTAGCATAGTGTAGGAAGGGTGGTAGCGTAGGTAGGGTTGATGCCAGTTATAAGATATGGGCAGTGGGATGATACCCGATAGGGAGGGGTCAGGCCCAAGAAGGGACCAGGAAGGGGTGTCCAGAGGGGGTAGGATGAGGGGACAGGAATGACGGTCGGTCATTGTCTCACCACAGCTCTCGGAGATCGCCTAAGGAGGGACAGCTTTGTATTCGTCCGTTGTAGTAAAATGGAGCCAACAAGACCAGATTTCGGTGTATTTATGGGGCGTGTCGTGGGCTTGTTGTATTCGTTTTTCCATATCCGCTATCTTGTGTGTGCGTCTGAACCACTCGGATAGAGTCGGGGGTTCCGTGGACTTCCATTTTGCTGGGATACATAGTTTCGCTGCATTTACCAAGTGCATAGCAAGAGAGCGCCTGTATGTTCTTGCGCGGATGTTGGAATGGTGAAGCAGAAACTGTGCTGGTGAAAAGTCAAGGGCGAGGGTGGTGATGTGGAGGATAAGACGGTGGACTTCCGTCCAAAAAGATTGTAGTTTAGGACATGACCACCAAATGTGTAAGAGTGAGCCATTCTCGGCCTCACACCTCCAACACTTCGGGGAAACAGAGGGGAAGATGTTGTGTAGTCTAAAGGCCCATACACACGGTAGGACATCCAACAAAATTTCCCTTGGATTTTTGTCCTAATTGATTTGTCCGGTCACACCCATAGCATACACACAGTCAGACTTTTCTGCAAACTTTTCTAAAACTTTCCCATTGTCAAGTGGTTTTTCTGCTCTTTTCTGCTCTTTACCGCCACCCTTTGGTTAACTTCTGCTATTGTTGGTTGATTTGAAACATTGGTTCTGAGCATGCGTATTTGCACTTTGTACAAAAGTTGGTTGGATTGCTGTACACACGGTCACACAAAGCACCATCAGACTTTTGTTGCCGAAAAGTTGGTCCGTTCGCAGACCCAACTTTTTGTTGGATGAAACCTGAAAAAGTTGGTCTGATGGAGCGTACACACGATCAGACAAATTTGAAAAGTTGCAGATTTTGAAGTTGGTTGGCCAAAAGTCTGACCGTGTGTATGGGGCTTAAGAGGGGTCCTGTACCAGTGTGTGTATACCTTAAAAGAGTTTTCCTGCACGTGGACATTCACTGTTCCCTTGTGGATGAGTCATGGCTTTTATCTGACAATGTGAAGAAGTATTTATCCACTGAAGATGTCCCAGTTGCTCACATCAACAAACATGTTATCAAACAGGCAGATTATGTTTTGCCCTTAAGGATTTCAATGAATATGAGTTAGGTTCCCTGCTTAGGTCTCAGTTTCTACACTTCATTGGTAGCAATTCAGATCTGTGAATCAATTTCAATTTTGATCAACTCTCTTAAACGAGACAGCTCAATCCCAAGGTTAAACCTTCATGTCCTGAAGCTTTTGGATCCATTTTCTGGAGCCCTGTGGTTCAGCTGTGATTGTCGTTTGCAAGCCTCCAAGCTGATGTCTCATGTGAATGATTTTTCTGTTTAGATATGTAGGTTGATTTGGTTTCGGGCCTGGCATGCTAAAGATACACACAAAAAAAAAAAACATTCGATCTCAGCCACAATTTCTTTAACCTGCTCTCTTGTGTATAGCAGATCTCTTCCCGCTTAACTGTTTATGTACAGGTGAAATTATAGAATTACATCTCTTCTTATACTCAGTTCCTCCCCCACATTTGTTTTCATAGTCCTTTCTATTCTCCTCCTGGTAGAAGAATGTGGAATTTGGACAATGTAAAAAGCTGATCTTTTTAGTTAATCAATTCCACTAACTTTTAGCTAGAATCTGATGTAGGTAGGTTTACCCTAAGTGATAGGTGAAACTCCTGCGCTGAAATGGGTGAAAAGGGATTGGACCGTGGGAAAGGGGCCGTGGGAAAGGGGCACGGGAGGTATACTGCAGCAAACAAAGAATAGGTCTATCCAAATGGACAATAAAAGGTATACAACAAGTGATATTGTTTGCGCTGTGGTGGTGATGCCTAAAGGGTGATGGGAAAGGGGAAGTGAAGTAGTAAACTAGGTGAATACAATAAGTGACAAAAATGTATAAATATATAGAAAAAATTCTATAAAACACAATGTGAACAAAGTAACAGTAAATAACAGTGACCGTGTCATCTATAAAGATGTGTGGTGGACATAATAGAATGCATGGTCAAACTCAGTCCTGCAGACAAAACCAAATAAAAGAAGAGAGTCCAACTTAATCATGCAACTCGGTGCAGCAAGTGAAATCTGGTGTGAAGTCAAAAGGAGATGTTCCAGCAGCCAAATGAGTGAAGGTGCAATGGAGGATTCCAAAACGTGCAGCCCACACCTCTAGTGATCCTATCAGCTTACCTCAAGGCTATCTGATATAGCCAGAAAGATAGGGCATCAAACTCTTGATGAATGGAAGCCTCAAATCCGATGGTGCATGGAAGGGGAAAGTACAAAAAAACAAACATAGAGTAGTCCTGTCACCACTGGAGGGATTCCTGCTAGCAATCAAAAGATGTGCACTTACACAGAGTGGTGAAAGGGGGTGCCTATCTCCACGAGCAGCGAGCTCGTCAGGTGCTGCTCTGCTGCCGCTGTTTGGCTAGATGTTGATCCGCCGATACTCAAACGATGGTGTTAGAAACAAAAATAGGAGGGCACATCGCATAATACCGCAAAATAAAGATTTAATAAACACAGCACAAAATAAAAACTCACATAAAGTCAGCTGAGGCGGTCATACATCCACGAGCAGCGAGCTCGTCTACCGTCCGTCAGGTGTAAAGGGTCCAGTGCTCCAATCCCGACGCGTATTCGTCACACCACGTGACTTCATCCCCTGATGAAGTCACGTGGTGTGACGAATACGCGTCGGGATTGGAGCACTGGACCCTTTACACCTGACGGACGGTAGACGAGCTCGCTGCTCGTGGATGTATGACCGCCTCAGCTGACTTTATGTGAGTTTTTATTTTGTGCTGTGTTTATTAAATCTTTATTTTGCGGTATTATGCAATGTGCCCTCCTATTTTTGTTTCTAACACCATCGTTTGAGTATCGGCGGATCAACATCTAGCCAAACAGCGGCAGCAGAGCAGCACCTGACGAGCTCGCTGCTCGTGGAGATAGGCACCCCCTTTCACCACTCTGTGTAAGTGCACATCTTTTGATTGCTAGCAGGAATCCCTCCAGTGGTGACAGGACTACTCTATGTTTGTTTGTTTGTTTGTTTGTTTGTTTTTTTGTACTTTCCCCTTCCATGCACCATCGGTTTTGAGGCTTCCATTCATCAAGAGTTTGATGCCCTATCTTTCTGGCTATATCAGATAGCCTTGAGGTAAGCTGATAGGATCACTAGAGGTGTGGGCCGCACGTTTTGGAATCCTCCATTGCACCTTCACTCATTTGGCTGCTGGAACATCTCCTTTTGACTTCACACCAGATTTCACTTGCTGCACCGAGTTGCATGATTAAGTTGGACTCTCTTCTTTTATTTGGTTTTGTCTGCAGGACTGAGTTTGACAATGCATTCTATTATGTCCACCACACATCTTTATAGATGACACGGTCACTGTTATTTACTGTTACTTTGTTCACATTGTGTTTTATAGAATTTTTTCTATATATTTATACATTTTTGTCACTTATTGTATTCACCTAGTTTACTACTTCACTTCCCCTTTCCCATCACCCTTTAGGCATCACCACCACAGCGCAAACAATATCACTTGTTGTATAGGTTTACCCTAAATTCTATTTTCTCTTCCTTGGGAGATTCTCCTTACAGATGTACAGATCTATTCCCCCACTTATGAAATCTTCATAGTCAGTTTCCCATGTTTGAGATGCTGCTTTCTGAGATCGTAATCTGAGGGCTGCAAATGTTTTCTCCTTCAGAAAAATGTTGATACTCATCTTGCAACAAAGTGGAATACTAATGCCGCATACACACGCTCATTTTTTGCGATGAAAAAAAACGACGTTTTCAAAAACGTCATTTAAATTGATCGTGTGTGGGCAAAATGTCGTTTTATGTCTTCAAAAAAACGATGAAAAAAAAATTCCAACATGCTTGAATTTTTTGTGTCGTTTTTCAAAACGTCGTTTTTTGTGTCATAAAAAGTGATGGTGTGTGGGCAAAATGATGTTGAAAACGAAGTTTTTAAACCCGCGCATGCTCAGAAGCAAGTTATGAGACAGAGCTAGACATGTGCAAAAGGAAAAAATGTGTTTTGTTTCGTTTTTATTCGTTATTTAATTAATTTCGTTAAGTTAAATTCGTTAAATTCGTTAAATTCGTTTTCGGAATTCGATCGTTTTCGATAACAATTCGAAAAAACCCGGTCGAATCCGATCGTTTTCAACCGAATTCGAAAAAACGGTCAAATTCGAAAAGATTTCTACTGGATTCGATAATATTTCTACCGGATTCGAATTCGATCATATTTTGATATTTGATATTTCAACAGAATTCAACATTATTTCATCCGTTATCGTTAATATTTCAACCAAATTCGATGATATTTCAACCGGATTGGAAATTATTTCAACCGAATTTGAAATTATTTCAACCGGATTTGAAATTATTTCAACCGGATTTGAAATTATTTCAACCGGATTTGAAATTATTTCAACCGCTTTGGAAATTATTTCAACCGAATTTGATTGTATGTATTTGTATTTGTATTATTGTATTTGATTACATTCTATTAAATTCTATTCTGTTCTTTACTATTCTTTGATTTTCATTCTATTGTTTTATTATTTTATATTCTATTTTATTGTATTCTTTTTTAGAAATCGATTTATATTTTTTAGATTTTGATTCAAACTTGCTTTCAATTTTCATTCGAATTTGTTTTCGATTCGAATTGGTTTCGAATTCGATTCGAATAGAATTTTTTTTTCGAATTCTTTTCTAATTCAATTCGAATTCTTTTCTAATTCAATTCGAATTCTTTTCTAATTCGATTCGAATGTATTTCGAATTCTTTTCGAATTCGATTCGAATTCGAATTTCGTTCGCGTTTTTTCGAATTTGTTTAAATTCGTTAATTTTGTAATTCGGAAATTCGGATGCATCCGAATTTCTGAATAATGAAAAATTTGTCCGAATTCGAATTCGTAACGAAACTAAATGCACATGTCTAATGGCCTGGTCAGCCCTGTTCACACCTCCCATCGTGTGGTTGTAGTCCAACACAACCTGTGGTTTCAGAACATCCTTTCCACCTTTGGTATGCACCAGGCCCGGACTGGCCATAGGGAATACCGGGCAAATGCCCAGTGGGCCGCGGCCCGGGGTCGATTGCGGCCTGCGAACGGCCCTCGCGGCCCGGGGGGCGATTGTGGCCCGCGAACGGCCCTCGCGGCCCACGAACGGCCCCCGACGGCTATTGAGCCTCACTGTGCCGATCAAATGCAGCCACTGGGCCCATAAAATGCTGCTACTGGGCCATTAATTGTCATCACTGTGCCATGCCATCAAACGCAGCCACTGTGCCATGCCATCAAACGCAGCCACTGTGCCATCAATTGTCACCACTGTGCTATGCCATCAAACGCAGCCACTGTGCCATCAATTGTCACCACTGTGCCATGCCATCAAACACAGCCACTGTGCCATGCCATCAAACGCAGCCACTGTGCCATGCCATCAAACACAGCCACTGTGCCATCAATTGTCACCAATGTGCCATGCCATCAAACGCAGCCACTGTGCCATCAATTGTCACCACTGTGCCATGCCATCAAATGCAGCCACTGTGCCATGCCATCAAACGCAGCCACTGTGCCATCAATTGTCACCACTGTGCCATGCCATCAAACACAGCCACTGTGCCATCAATTGTCACCACTGTGCCATGCCATCAAACGCAGCCACTGTGCCATGCCATCAAACGCAGCCACTGTGCTATGCCATAAAACGCAACCACTGTGCCCTTTAATTGTCGCCACTGTGCCAATTGATGCCACTGTGCCCTTTAATTGTTGCCACTGTGCCCTTTAATTGTTGCCACTGTGCCCATTGTCGCCACTGTGCCCATTGATGCCACTGTGCCCATTGATGCCAGTGTGTCCATTGATGCCAGTGTGCCCATTGATGCCACTGTGCCCATTGTCGCCACTGTGCCCATTGTCGCCACTGTGCCCATTGTCGCGGCTGAGCCAGAAGGGGCGGCTGAGCCAGAGGGAGCGGCGCTCCGGCGCCCTCTATGGATGCACTGCCACTGTCTATCTATCTATCTTCTTTCTATCTTTACCTATCTTCCTTCCTTTCTATCTATCTATCTAGATCTATCTACCTATCTTCCTTCCCTCTCTTTTTTTTCTATCTTTATCTATCTTCCTTCCTTACTATCTTCTATCTTTATCTATCTATCTATCTATCTATCTATCTATCTATCTATCTATCTATCTATGTTCCTTCCTTTCTTTATCTACCTTTCTTTCTGTATTTATTTTCCTTCCTTCCCTTCTTTCTTTCTTTCTTTCTATCTTTATCTTTCTTTCTTTATCTATCTTCCTTCCTTCCCTTCTTTCTTTCTTTCTTTATATTTCTTCCTTTCTATCTATCTATCTATCTATCTATCTATCTATCTATCTATCTATCTATCTATCTATCTATCTATCTATCTATATATCTTTCTTCCCTTCTTTCTATATTATTCATTCTTTCTGTATCCATCTTCCTATCTATCTATCTATCTATCTATCTATCTATCTATCTATCTATCTATCTATCTATCTATCTATCTATCTTCCTTCCTTCCCTTCTTTCTTTCTTTCTTTCTATCTGTATCTATCTTTCTTTATCTATCTTCCTTCCTTCCCTTCTTTCTTTCTATCTTTATATATCTTTCTTTCTTTATCTTTCTATCTATCTATCTATCTATCTATCTATCTATCTATCTATCTATCTATCTATCTATCTATCTATCTTCCTTCCCTTCTTTCTATATTTATCTATCTTTATTTCTTTATCGATCTTCCTTCCCTTCTTTCTTTCTATCTTTCTTTATCTATCTTGAATGAATGAATGAATGAATAAATGATAACTTATATAGCGCGGCACTTGCGAACTAAATCGCCTTCTTGCTTTCTATCTTTATCTATCTTTCTTTCTCTATCTATCTATCTTCCTTCCCTTCTTTCTTTCTATATTATTCATTCTTTATTTATTTATCTTCCTTCCTTTCTATCTATCTATATCTATTTATCTATCTTCCTTCCTTCCCTTCTTTCTTTCTATCTTTATCTATCTATCTTCCTTCCTTCCTTCCTTCCTTCCTTCCTTCCTTCCTTCCTTCCTATCTATTTTCCTTCCTCCCCTTCTTTCTTTCTATCTTTTATCTTTCTTTATCTTCCTTCCTTCCCTTCTTTCTATCTGTATCTATCTTTTTTCTTTATCTATCTATCTATCTATCTATCTATCTATCTATCTATCTATCTATCTATCTATCTATCTATCTATCTATCTTCCTTTCTTTCTATCTTAATCTTTCAATCTATCTTTCTTTATCTCACCCCACATCCTGTCATTAACCCCCGCTGTGCCCCCCCCCCCCTGGGCTGCTCAGTCTAAAATGCTCGGGCCTATTTTTTGTCCCAGTCCGGGCCTGCCTCTGGTCCAACTTTAGGCCTATTTCACTACTCAACCTTGATATCAAGCGTCTGGCTAAAGTATTGGCCTTACGCCTCAACCCTATTATAGGCGGACTGATACACAAAGACCAAGTAGGTTTTATACCTCGTTGCCAAGCCAGCGATAATGTCCGCAGAGTTGTCCTCCTACAATACCTAGCCAAGACCCGTAAAATCCCCATGATCACTCAAACTCTGGGATAGTCTTAGTTTCCGGTTAAAATCCTCCCATACCCCGCTCCTGTCTTTCCTAGGCCACCCGCTTTTCTACCCTGCGTTCACAGAGCCTGAAACCTTCCGTCTCTGGCTTCAGGCCGGGTTGCACAGGATAGTTGAGCTTGTTACTTCCACTTCACTTAAACCCTTCTCAGACTTGCAGACTCGGGCTAATCTTCCTTCCAGGGAATGTTTCCGTTACCTTTTGTCCGAACCGTCATAGGTGACTGCTCCTCTCTGTGTGCCATGTCCTTTTATGAGAAAATTTGTGACTCAGATCCACATGCCCCGGGCATCATCTCGTAAATGTATAGTCACCTTACAACCTCCTCAACTGCTCTTCCCCTCTATGCTGCACAGTGGTCGAAGGATCTTCAGATAACGCTGGATAGGGCGGACTGGTCTGATATTTGGGCCCGTATGAAATCTTCTTCCCAGAAAGTTGTTGCCCTGGAAGCTAACTATAAGGTTCTTATGAGATGGTACCTGGTCCCTGCTAGGATATCAAAATGTTTACCGCCTTACCCACCCGTGTGTTTCAAGGGGATGTGGAGGGAGGGGTACTCATGAGCATATTTGGTGGTCTTGTCCGATTGTGCAACGGTTTTGGATAACAGTATTTCAAATGGCTTCCACCCTCCGTAATGATGAGCTTCTACCTGACCCTTCCCTGGCTCTCCTGAATCACATACAGAAGGATTACATGAGGGCTCAGGTTAGACTCTTATTACAACTGACCACTGCTGCCAAGCAGTCTATTGCTAGGGAAGTCCCCAAATCTGTATATTGCTGAAGTTAAGCATAGAGTGACTCAAGCAATGATACACGATAAAATAGAAGCTGCCATTTTGGATCGGATGGCCCAACACAACAAAACTTGGACTCCCTGGGCAGAACATTTTCTCCCCCCCTGATTTAGATTTGACCCTCTTGATATCATAGTTGTCATGAATACCCCAACTTGACCTGCTACACCCCTCTGGGGTTCGTAGGACTCCACCGACCTTTCTTTCCCTTCCCCCTCTCTCCTCCTTCCTTTTCATTCCCTCTCTTCTTTCCATTCTTCCCCTCCTCTCTTTTCTTTCCCCTCTGTTTTCCGCTCAACTTGAAATGCTATAAGTGACTCCGCTTGGGCGAACCCCTTCAGTTTCGCCCGAAATTAGCTTACGGTTTAGCCTCTGTTGACTTACAGAGTGCTCTTCTGACATACCTGTTGATAACGGTAAAAGGACTTCCCCCTTCTCTGTACTTCATTTTCCACGGCCCCTATTGCTGGGTCGGTGGTCCTTTTACCTCTTCTTTAGTTCTTTTTGTTAACTTTTTCATCTCAATAACTGTTATCTATGTCCTGTTAACTGCTGTGTTGCTTGTACGGTTATACTTGTCTCACCTGGACTGTAACATGATGTACCCTTAAGTGTAACAAGTCGAAAATTCTTGTTTGTGTACTCTGTGTTTTTTCATTTAATAAAACATTTGAACAGAAAAAAGCAATGGTTCTTGTGTTCTTATTTAAGTACACCAACTTTATCTGTAAGCGCTGGTTGAATATGTTGAAAATTTTAACTTTATCCACCACGGGGTGTACCCAATGTGTGACATGACTGTGTATATGACTATATGTGACTATATACGCCTATCAGCCACAACATTATAAACTATCCTCCATAGCAAGACCTCCCACATTATACTGGATAGGTCCACTTTTTGCCACCAAAACAGCCCATACCCATAAAGGCATGCACTCCACTAGATCTCCGAAGGTATTCTGTGGTATCTGGCACCTAGTCATCAGAAGCAGATCCTTTATGTCCTGTAAATTGTGACCCCCCCCCCCCTAATCCGCTCCCCCCCCCCCAATCCGCTCCACTCTGCCCTAATCTGCTCCACCCTTCCCCTAATCCGTTACACCCGGCCCTAATCCGCTCCACCCTCCCCTAATCCGCTCCCCCCTCCCCTAATCCCCTCCACCGTCCACTAATCCGCTCCACCCTGCCCTAATCCGCTCCACCCTCCCCTAATCCCCTCCACCGTCCACTAATCCGCTCCACCCTGCCCTAATCCGCTCCACCCTGCCCTAATCCGCTCCACCCTCCCCTAATTCGCTCCACCCTGCCCTAATCCACTCCACCCTCCCCTATTCCGCTCCCCCCTAATCCCCTCCACCCTCCCCTAATCCGATCCACCCTCCCCTAATCCACTCCACCCACCCTTAATCCCTTACACCCTACCCTAATCCGCTCCACTGTCCCCTAATCCGCTCCACCCACCCTTAATCCCTTCCACCCTCCCCTAACCCGCTCCATTGTCCCCTTATCCACTCCACCCTCCCCTAATCCCCTCTACCCTCCCCTAATCCGCTCCAACCTCCCCTAATCCGCTGAACCCAGCCCTGATCCGCTCCACCCTGCCCTTATTTACTCCCCCCAATCCCCTCCACCCTCCCCTAATCCCCTACACCCTCCCTTTATGCCCTCCACCGTCCCATAATCCCCTCCAATCTGCCCTAATCTACAGTACTGTATCATATGTAACAATATACATTTTATACATAGAAACAAATATACTTGTGACCACATGGTAAGACTAAAACTTTGCAATAAACCCAATGCAGACTGCTATATACTCTTCTAACTTTGCATACTTTGCTTATCAACAGGGATTTTTAGTTCACATGCATTGCAATGCATGTTTAAGCTGGCCAACTGCGTCAAAGTAATCCCTCTCTGGCCAGGCCCTAACTACACTATACTAATCTACACTACACTACATTACACTATCTAATCTAATCTACTCTGTCCTAATCCGCTCCAGCCCCCCCAAATCCACTCCATCCTGCCCTAATCTGCTCCACCCTCCCCTAATCCGCTCCACCCACCCTAAATCCCCTCCACCCTCCCCTAATCCGCTCCACCCAGCCCTAATCCACTCCACCCTCCCCTAATCCCCTCTACCCTCCCCTAACCCACTCCACCCCCCCAATTCGCTCCACTCTCCCCTAATCCGCTCCACCCTGCCCTAATCCGCTCCACCCTCCGCTAATCCGCTCCACCCTCCCCTAATCCGCTCCACCCTCCCCTAATCCGCTCCACCCTCCCCTAATCCACTCCACCCTCCCCTATTCCGCTCCCCCCTAATCCGATCCACCCTCCCCTAATCCGCTCCACCCAGCCTTAATCCCCTCCACCCTCCCCTAATCCGCTCCACTGTCCCCTAATCCACTCCACCCTCCCCCAATCCGCTCCACCCTCCCCTAATCCGCTCCACCCAGCCCTGATCCGCTCCACCCAGCCCTGATCCACTCCACCCTGCCCTAATCCACTCCCCCCAATCCCCTCCACCCTCCCCTAATCCGCTCCACCCTGCCCTTATCTGCATCACCCTGCCCTAATCTACAGTATGTATCATATATAAAGAAATATATATTTTATACATAACAATAAAACTTTTTTTGTATTTTTTTTGTTTTGTAATTTTTTTTTTGTTTTGTAATTTTTTTTTTTTTAAAACAACATTCTTTACTATCCTGCTGTACACCTCAAACAACACAACAAGATGTTACACAATAAAGAGGACAACACGGTCATGACCAAATTCATCAATTTCATGTACAATGTGAAGGTTGATGAAGTCCTCTAGCATTAGGTTGGCCAGCCCCTTGAACCGGATCCTCCGGGGCACTCTTCTGTTTCCAACCTGGGGGGGAAACACATCAATTAAAGCTCTGCAAGGAGGGCATCTATCACTTTGAGCCCTCCATGTTCCGATGCAGGTCGAGTGAAATACGTGGGAGCAAGGTAGAGCTGTATTGTCCTCTCCCACATCCATTTCACTCAAACAGATGGAACAGGTGGGCACCTCCTGATACTCCCTGGCCGGTGGTCTGGCTGGTGCAGGCTGGTCCTCAGCAACGATGCGGTCCCTTGGAGATCGGCTACGATGGGCCCTCGCATTCTCTCGCTGCTGCCGAAGAGCTGCCCGTGTTCTGTGAGCAATGGGTGAATCAATGCCTGTAATGCCAATGGAAGAGATTTCAGCATTTCTGTCATGTAACATTTCTATCTCAGTTTTAAACTTAAATGACAAAGGCAAGTGTCTAACCTTAACCTCAACAGATTTCAAGTGTGACAGGTGGCTGTCTCTGAAAATAGGAGATAATTCAATGACTTGAGCCTCCGCAATGTACCCATACATCACCAGATTGAAATGGTTATACCCGAATGATGCCAACAGCTACAGGTATCATCCCAGTATCTATTTTTTTTTGTCAGCAATGCTCTTTAACCACTTCCATACCGGGCACTTAAACCCACTTAATAACCAGACCAATTTTCAGCTTTTGGTGCGCTCACATTTTGAATGACAATTACTCAGTCATAGAAAAAATAGGTTTATGGCGCACGATCAACTCAAGCATGCAAAATAAAAGTCATAAATCATTAATTTAAAATCAACATAGAAAAAAGTCTCTATGGGTCACTGAGGGTCCATATGGTTAAAAAGTTCATATGATATCCAGAGGGTCCTGGTTGATAAGAATGTGGTGGATTGAAAGGGGGACGTTCAGGGGCTGTAAGCCGCGGATGTCATACGGACGTGGAGACCAGGATGACATCCGCGGCTTACAGCCCCTGAACGAGGACTCTACTGGAGAACAACCATGGTGACCCCTGACTTACAGCTACATTAAGGCCATTCATTACTCTGGTTTTGTGAGTAGCCATTTTATTGCTCTGTATTCATGATGAAATAAATGCTGACCTACTGCACCTAGATTGGCGCATCGTTTTTGTGTTTCCTAATTACTCAGTCATACAACACTGTAACCAATTGACATTTTTGTCCTTCTTTTCCCACAAACAGAGCTTTCTTTTGATGGTATTTGATCACCTCTGCGTTTTTTGTTTTTTTTTCTCTATAAATGAAAAAAGAATGAACATTTTGTAAAAAAATGAATTTGTCTTTATTTCTATTATAAAATTTAGCAAAAAAGTTATTTTTCTTCATAAATTTTGCCTAAAATGTATACTGCTATATATCTTTGGTAAAAAAATTAAATTGTGGATATTATTTAGTCTGGGTGAAAGTTATAGGGTCTACAAGCAATGGTGCCAACTGAAAATTGATCAATTTGATCATGCCTCTCTTATTTCTTGAGACCCTAACAAGCCAGTAAAGAACAAGTACCCCCAAATGACTCATTTTTGGAAAGTAGACAGATGGCACTGGTGGCACAGGTGGAACTGATGGGCAAAGGAGGCACTGGTGTGGCTCTGGTGGGCACAGGCGGCACAGGTGGCACTGGTGTGGCTCCGGTGTGCACTGGTGTGTCACAGGCGGCACTGACAGCACTGCAGTGGCACAGATGAGCACTGATGGGCACAGGCAGCACTGATAGGCACAGGTTTGGCAATGGTGGGGCACTGGTGGGGCACAGATGGCACAGAGGTGGCACAGATGTGGCACTGCTGGACACTATTGGGCACTGCTGGGCACTATTGGACACTGCTGGGCACTTACAGTTTGTCTCTAATTGCTCTCCTCTCCTCTCATGCTGGATCGGTGTGAGGAGAGGAGAGCGATGAACTGAAAGTGACCCCTTATTTGCTTTGTTAACATTTGTGATCGCGCCGTCATTGGACGGCATGATCACGTGGTAAAGATCCTCGTTTATTGGCCCTTTACCACGATCCTTGTTGCTGCGGGTCCTGTGGACCCGGCGAGTACAGATGATAGAGGGAGCACGCGGGAACGATTCTCTGGGAGGACATCCGTGGACGTCCTCCCAGAGTTAAGAATCCGCCTTGTAGCCGTAATTCGGCTATGGAGCGGTGATTAAGTAGTTAATGTAAAAGTGATCCTAGGAGCTACTGTAGTGATAGCTAATTAGCTGTTGGATCTCTTTTACAGGCAATAGAAGAGGCAAAACATTTTTAAATAAATAAAAAAATGATTAAAATAGAAAAAAAAACTAAAGCCCCCCCTGTCCCCCCCATGTTCAAGCACTAAGGCAAACGCATACATAGGTCACACACACATATGTAAAATGGCATTACCTCCACACATCACACATGAGAAATATTGCCACAAATGTTATAGTGAGAGCAATAATGTTAGCACCAGACCTCCTGTGTAACCTGTAAAGGATTTTAAAGTGTTGTCTACGAATAATTAAGTGTACCGTTGTTCGTCGTTGTTCCATGAGCATCCTCTATTTTAAAGCGTGACAGGTTCGGTATTTATTTACTATGCGTAACATTAGAATTTAGATTTTACCAAACAATTAGATATTCTATTGTGTTTTTGTGCCTTCAAATTCATTCATGTGAATTTTCCTCCCCCAAAAAGTTGCATTTGAAAAACCGCTGTGCAAATACTGTGTGGCAAAAAAATTGCAACCCTCACATTTTTATTCTCTAGGGCCCCTGCTTTTAAAAAATATATCATGTTTGGGGGGTGCCAATTAATTTTCTAGCAAAGAAATGCTGATTTTTACAAGTAGGAGAGGAATGTCAGACTTGGCCAGAGGATGAAGTGGATAAAGCGAGCTCCACCCAAAAGGGGAAGTTATACTTGTTCACCACCTCCCCCCCCTCCACTGCCACATTTGGCACTTTTTGGGGTGGCGGGTACCTGGTTTTGACCAGTACACGCTCCCACTTCCGGGTCAAATCGTTGTGGCGATCTACGAGGATCTTTGGCCCCTCCTCCTCCCTCCACAGCCTTATGGGACACACACACACATGTCCCTGAAGACTGTGGGACCATTCACAATGAGCAGCACGACTCGTGCATGCGCAGTAGAAAACCAGCTAAAAAAAAAAAAGGCTCGGGTGCCGACATTGCTGGATCCCTGGAGAGGTAAATGTCCTTATATTTAAAGTCAATACTTGTATCTGCTGACTTTTAATTTGTTTTGCCCAAATTTGGAGGTCCTCTTTAATAAAGTGGTTCTAAAAGCAGAAGGTATATACCCTCACATGGTCAGTTTGGAATCAAGTTGGATATTCTCCAAAGTTTGTCTCTTCTGTATAATTTGATGCTCTGTTGTCTGCCAGTCTCAATGAGATGTCCCGGCTTCATTCTTCCGTAGTTCTCGAGTCCAACCCCCCCCCCCTTCCCCTTCCCTCTTACCCCTCTAACTTACCTCACACCTCTACACCCTTTCTCTCTCCTATATAGATTACTTACATATTGATTGATTTCCGGATGTCTATATACTGATTACTTAGCTTACATCTGACACTTTACTACTTACCACATAGTTATGACTACATAGATGGCAGAATTGATCCTCGTGCCATTCAAGATATTGGCAGAGGCTCTCTATATACTTGGTTGGTTTCATACTGTTTCTATACTGTATTTTTTACAGCTATTAAAGTATTGTGTCTATGCCCATGTGCCTGCCCTTATAAGTGATTACAAAAACTTGGTACACACCCTATATTTCACAGGTGTCAAACACAAGGCCCGTGGTCCGAATCCGGCCCTCGCACCTCTCCTGCAGCTGCAGGAGAACTCCAGCCCTCCTCTGACACTCCTCCAGACCCTTACTTTCTGCTTTCAAGCAATGCATCCAGCTTCTTCCCAGCAGCAGCATAATGAAAGGGGGGTGCACTGTGATGTAAGGGAGAGTGGGGGACTCAACTTCTGATGGTGGGATGGCTCTTGACATCCAATGTAAAGGGGAGGGGATGCGCTGGACATCTAATCTTACAGATACAACGGGCCCTTTTGAGAACAATCATAATGCTGATGCGGCCCACAATGAAATTGAGTTTGACACCCCTGCCTTAGCTGGTCCAACACACGCCTCAAAAATATACCGGCCTCCAACCTCCCCTTAGCCGGTCCAACACACGCCTCAAAAACATACCGGCCTTCAACCTTCACTTATAGCCGGTCCAACACACGCCTCAAAAACATACTGGTCCAACACACTCCTTAAAAACATACCGGCCTCCAACCTCCCCTTAGCCGGTCCAACACACGCCTCAAAAATATACTGGCCTTCAAATTTCACAACATAATCAATTTATTTGTCGATCAACAATACATAGATCAAACATATCACCTGTAAAAATGTGCTTGAAATTTTGGTGGTAAACAGCCTGCTAGGCCCGGGGGGGAACCAAACCAAGTCCTCCAAAAGCTGCCTCATATCCAAAAGTTGCCAAGAGTGTAAATGTAGACATTAAGCTTTAAGGTTAATCAAAATATCACATTCTAAAGGGAAAGGTAGAACAAGGGGAGGGGAAGTATGGAAGAGGCAGAGAGGGAGGAAAGTAGAGGGGATGGAAGGTTGCGGGTAGGGAAGGGGTGTGGGGGTCCCCCCAAACCCTCACCCCCCTTCTTCCTCCAACCTTCCCTTCTCCCCCCTTTCCTCCCTCTCTCCCTCTTCCATACTCCCCCTTTGTTCTACCTTTCCCTTTAGAGTGTTATATTTTTGATTAACCTTAAAGCTTAATGTCTACATTTACACTCTTGGCAACTTTTGGAGAGCTTGGTTCGGTTCCCCTCGGGCCTAGCAGGCTGTTTACCACCAACTTTTCAGATGTTTGGGCGATGTATTGTCAAACCTTAAAGCTTCTGCAGAAGCTACAGAAAGGTAAATAGAGGGCTGATGGGAAGACCCTCCGGTTACTGGAGTGGCAGCCGCCACCAGTGTAGGGACCTGTGTTGGTACAGCCGTACCTGGCCCCTGGGATGGTTCCTCAGACTTTTTGTTGAGTCTTCTTCTAGGAACAGCCAATTGTCTTGTTTGTCCAGGTACGTTGATAGTTGGTGATTCAGAAGCTGCTTATGAGAATCTTTTAGGAGATTGATGACCTAGTGGATTCCTGTCGTGATGGCTTGAAATGAAGATCCTCTCTCTCATATTCACTAGCAAATCGTCCTCTTCTCATCGCCTAGTTTAAATTTTCTTCCAAAATTTTGGCCATCTTCCTTCCCAAGAAAGCTGCACCCCTCTCATTTAAGTGCAATCCGTCACTACTATAATGATGGTAACGTCCTGAAAAGTCAGTCCAGTTCCCCATGAAGCCAAATCCTTCCTCCCTGCACCAGTTCCTCAGCCACTTGTTAAGTACCATAAGCTCTTGCTGTCTCTGTGGTGTGGCTCGAGGTGCAGGCAGTATTTCCGAAAATATTGCCTTGGCGGACCTTTTCTTCAATATGGCCCCCAAGTCCCTGAAATCATTTTGTAGGGCGCTCCATCTTTCTCTAACTTTGTCATTGGTACCGATATATACCATGACAACTGCGTCCTTTCCAGCGCCGTCCAATAAACTGTCCATGCAATCTGCAATGCTCCGAACCCGAGCGCCCGGTAAACAACATACAACATACAACAATGTAAACAACATTGGCGATAATGGTCTTTGTGACAGATTGCCCTCTGTATTCTTCCAATAACTGAATCCCCTACCACTAGTATGTGTCTATCCTTTGTGGTAACCTTGCCCATATTTTCGTCATTTGCTGCTGAAGTCTCCGACTGGACCTCGCAGGCGGCTGTAGTCTCGGCCTGAACCTTGCAGGCGGCTGTAGTCTTGGCCTGAACCTCGCAGGCGGCTGTAGTCTCGGCCTGAACCTCGCAGGCGGCTGTAGTCTGTAATGGATGGGGGCATGTATAATGTATGGGGGGGGCTGTGTACTGGAGGGGGACTGTATAATATATGGGGGGGATGTATAATTGTATAATGTATATGTGTTTGTACCACCATGTGATCAAAAAATTCCTTACATGGACCCTTCAGGGAGGAAAAAAAAAGAGAAACCCACTGGGGTTTAAACCCCCCACTTTACCTTTCATTTCTCCCTGTCCCCCTCGCCTCTCTACTTTCCTACTTTCTACTATCTCCGCCTCCTACCTATCTACCCCCCTCTCCGCCTAAACCCCCCAAAAAAAGGAAGCGTTTTCACATCCTACTAAGTAACGGGGTACATTCTAGGGGAACATCTCTGATCCTTTAATCATTCTCTTTATCCAAGGTCTCATCCCTTGTACAACCCCAAAACATACCCATAGTACTTAGAGGTCTTCACACTTTATGTAGCAACAAAAAGAGAAAATTCCCTTCCTTTGATACACTCTCGCCATCTGCTGCATGGACCTCCAGTATCTGTAGCTCTCCACTGATTATTTCCAGATCCCTGGAATGCGCCTCCTCTACTTTCATAATAAGGGCACTTATATCAGCCTTGGTAGGAAGTGCTTGAATGAGTGTCTTCAGATCCTCAATTTCGCTTTTCACCCCCCCTGCGTCTCGTGGGAGGAAGGGGGTATAGTCCCGGCTAAGACTGCAGACATTCTGGGGGCTCTGTGGAGCAGTCTGAAGGGCCTCCACGTCCGCTCTCACCGACATTTGAGGCCGATTTGTCTGCATGTGAGGAACCTCCCCCACCAGACTGAGCCCTAAGTCCGTCTCTTCACTCTTACTTTTGGAACGCTGTCCTCCCCCTTGTATCGTAGTTAAGAAGCATTGGATCTCTGGCTGCTGCTCTGCAAGTCTGGCCGACTGTGCTGACAGGACTGCTTTGTGAGCAGTTTGAGTTTCCCACAGCTTCCACAAGCACATACCGTTACACCACCACCACGTCTGCTGCGTGCTCCTCCGTAATCGCGGCAATGCTCTTTGTGTCACTCACTCCCTAGCTGGCTTGCTGGGAGTCCCGTAGTCCCGCAATCTGCCGCTCTTCGCACATGCTGTCTTAGGCTGGCTCACATGGAGCTGTCGAAGAAGACAGGAGCTCACAACTCTGCACCCTCACCCGGCCATGCGCAGACCACTCCCTCTCTGGGGTAACCTTTCGTAATGTTGCTAAGATGTTCGTTTAGCCTGACGTTAAGTGCCCTAGTGGTCCTGCCCACATATTGCAACCCGCAAGGGCATTGGAGGCAATAACTACATGTGATGAATGGTTGAATGGTGTATGTCCTACCCCAAGCACTAGAAGTGAATTCCTGAATCCTTCTATTTTCATGGCTATTACATCGACATACGCAACATTTGCCGCATTTAAAATAACCCACTAAATTGTGGAAAAAGGAAGGAATTGAAAGGGGATCAAGAACACTCTGCACTAATTTATCTTTAATAGAAGACGCTCCCCTATAAGCAATTTGGGGTGTGGGTGGAAGAAGTGGTGCAAGAACACATTAATAAGGATGTGCCAGTGTTTACGTATAATGAACTTAATGGTATAGTGTTCGGTGGAATATGATGTAATAAAAGTATATTAAAATTGTTACGGTTTTCTTCTTCCAATTTATCCTCCAAAAGGTTTTGTTGATCTCTATTTTTTACCTCATCCAAAATAGTATTTTAATTGATAAGATCGTACCCCTTTTCTACAAATCTGTGGATCAAAACAGAACATTATGAGTTAAAGTCTTCCATATTAGTACAGTTTCTCTTAATACAAAGAAACTGGCTTTTAGGGATCCCATCCAACCAGGCTTTATGGTGACAACTGTCTTTTGGAATATAAGCAACCCTCTCTGTGTTCTTAAAGAACGTTGATGTAACCAGCCTAGCTGCCTCTACTCAAATGTCAAGGTCCAAAAAATGTATTTGGATTCATTTCATAGTTTCCTCTTTCATTCCGATTCAGGAAATCAAGGAATTACACAAGTGAATCATGGTCACCCTTCCACAGGAGGAGAATGTCATTTATACAACGAGCCCACAGGACCAATTGAGGTCTCTGCTGGGCATAGATGACATCCTCCTCCCATTTGGCCATGAACAGATTGGCTACACTAGGGGCATACACCTCTGTTTTGTTAAAAATATTCACCATCAAACCAAAAATAGTTGTGTGTTGCTGCAAATTTTAAAGATTCATGATGAATTCTTTCTGAACAAGCAGCAAACCTGAGTCTTGATTAAGGTAATGTGATATGGCAACTAAACCCAAATCATGGGGGAAAATGGTATACAAAGATGTGACATCTGCCGTTAGGTCTGCCACCATCCCTCATGAAAGGGACATTCCCCAATTAAATTAGTAACTGCACCTGGTGTCCTTTTTATAGGAAGGCATATTCTTAACCAAGAACTGAAGATAGGTGTCGATATATTTGCCCATCCGTAACATCACAGAGCCAATTCCTATCACTATAGGGTGACCTGGGGGGAAAACAGGGTTTTGGGGTATTTTAGGCAGGTAGTACATAATAAGAGTCCTGGGGAAAGAAGGTGCCAAAAACAAAAATTCCTTTTGGTTGATAACCTCTAGGGATGAATCCAACCACCCGCCCCCCCCCCCCCCCCCCCCCCCCCCCGATTCGGTTCTCAGCAGAACATTCGAACAAGCAAAAAATGTGTTCGAACACACGAACACCGTTAAAGTCGATGGGTCATGAATGTGAAAAATCTGAATTTTAAAGGTTAATATGCAAGTTATTGTCATAAAAAGTGATTGGGGACCTGGGTCCTGCCCCAGGGGAAATGTATCAATGCAGTGTGAGAGGGCTGAATGCTGAATGCTGAAAATTGGCCTGGGAAGAAAGGGGGCAAAAGGGCCCAGTATTGAAGTGGCTAAATTCTAGACATGTGCATTCGTTTTCATTAGAATGCATTTTCGTCCGAAAATCTGTTTTTTTAGTTATCGTTTTAACAAACGATAACTAAAGCGCAAGAAACGAAAACCGAAAAATCTGACATAAAAAATGCTTTATTTTCGTTTTAGTTGCGGTAAAAATTTGATATAGAGAGATTCGACATTATAGGGAAAAGATTCGACAGTATAGGGAAAAGATTCAACGGTATAGGGAAAAGATTCGACATTATAGAGAAAAGATTAGATATTATAGAGAAAAGATTCAACATTACAGAGATTAGATTTCGATTTATGAGAAAATAGATTCGACATTATTACTAGTCATACAACATTAGAATTCTTGTATGCGGAATATTGGAACGGAAATGTACGATTCGACATAAAGATTCGACGTTCCGTCGAATATTCTTTTGACCATTCGACAGAAAGTATTATTGGATTTTCGGAGGAAAGCTATTCCCCAACGGAAAACGAAATAAATCAAAACGATTTTGGGAGTAACTAAATAAATGTATTTTCCAAACGAAAATGAAAAAACGAAACAAAATATTCCAGTCTGCACATGTCTAACATCTTCTAGCATCTTCCTCTGCAATGTGTCTCCTCTCTTCCGCCTAAAAGCTAGACATCCAATAGAATCACCTCACACTTTGGCCAATCGGGAAACAGGTCTCACAACCTGCCTCCTTATTGTCGGTAGGAACTTTAGTGTGAAAAAAACAAAAATGTTTTTACTATCATCACACAACTGGGTGGGTTTGGGGCGCAGTGCTCTGCGCTCTAAGCCCACCCTTTTTTCAGCCTATGCAAGCCTCTGGCTCTAATCATGTTCTTCAAAACCACCCCCCCAATTGGAATCCATAGTCTGGCACCCTGATATGTAGATCAGGGGGCCAGGTGCATGGAAAGAGAGGGCGATGCCCTTATGTGCGCCCTCTATGAATGGGCCGTCAATGCTGTGGCCCCTCTATAGACAGGTGTGTGCCTTTCCAAGTCATGTCCAATCAACTAAATTTACCACAGGTGGACTACGATCAAGTTGTAGAAACATCTGAAATGATTAGTGGAAACAGGATGCACCTGAGCTCAATTTAGAGTGTCATGGCAAAGGCTATGAATACTTATGTACGTGGGATTTTTTTAATTTTTTATTTTTAATACATTTTCAAAGCCATGGGCTCTAATAAGGCTTCCAAATTGAAACAATGTATTTGTTTCCCTAACACTGACCCGCCTCTCAGCCAATCAGGTGCACCGGGTCTGGTTACCAAGTGTCACCTGATTGGCTGAAGTGACAGGCACTGTAATAGGACGACTATCAAGCGTCCATTCAAAGCAGAAGAAGAGGGGAGAAGTCATTGAGGACTCAGAGGGTCTGTGGAGGACAGCGCTGACCCGAGACAGGTAAGTGCTGGCTGCGGGGGGGGGGGCAGCATTTGATTAGGGAAAACTGGTGGCAATTTATGGGGCAAACTGGTGGCAATTAATGAGGCACAATTGATGGTTACAATACCCGCGTTTGATGGCACAGTGGTGGCAATTCATGGGTACAGTGGCTGCGTTTGATGGGCGCAGTGGTGGCATTTTATGGGCACAGTGGCTGTGTTTGCTGGCACAGTGGCTGTGTTTGGTGTGCACAGTGAGGCTGCAATTGATTTTTTATTTGATTGTTTCAGTTTGTTTGCGCTCCCCCAATATATATATATATATATATATATATATATATATATATATATATATATATATATATATATACACACACACAGGTGTATTTTAATATCTAAATATATAGTTTCATATATATATATATATATATATATATATATATATATATATATACACAGACATTTTGTTTTTCCATATATATATATATATACACACACACACATATATAGTTTCATATATATATATATGAAACTATATATGTGTGTGTGTGTATATATATATATATATATATATACACACACAGTATATTCGGCAGAAGTAGCAGTGCAGTGTAAAATCTAATAAGACATCAGTGGCATGTGTCCATAGGAAAGCTGTGTGTTGAGTAATGCCAAGCACAGGTCTTAGATGTAGCAGGAGAGGAGGAGGGGAGTAG